>WAAE01021389.1:0-28467 GCA_013400495.1 Nicator chloris
TTTAGTATATTGCAGTTAAATTGTATGTAAAGATTTTAAGCACAGGCAGCATTTTTCATTGGTCATGTTTAGCAATTAAATTTCAAAGTAACAGTATAATACCTTGTCAGTGTTGAAAGAATTTAGAACCATTGTGTTGGATATAGTGGATAAGATTTTCCAAGTTAATAATTTTATTAAAAATATTGATAAAGCTAAAAGTTGACTTTTTTGCATTGTTTACCAAGTATTTAGGCAGTTTTTGGTTGCCTACAAGCTTCATCAAGCAAATTTATACTTTTTGAACTGAAACTCTGTGTGATTGAGACTGAAATAAGTGGTAAATTCAAAGCGAATTATTACAACTCCCAGTGTACTTAAATGCAGGCCTCCCATAAATCCTGATTGATGAGGGCAGAATATTATGAAATAAATTTCATGCAATTCTTCATTCTACATAATATCATTTGCAGAGTATCAGAAAGGCCTTAGACCTGTAAGCATAACAAGAAATGACCCTCAGTATAGAAATGTGAATCTTGGACTCATTTTCCTTGTTTTATTGATGCGTTTCTTTTACTGCATTAAAGCAGTTATTATAGTGTATTGCTATACTTTGAGCCTTCATGTCATCTTATGCCAGAAACAAAGCTACTAGTTAGTTATGAAGAAGAGAGACACCCTTTTGTGGGTCTTTATTACCAGCAAAACCCAAAATGAACATTGTATTTGGGGACTGGCATACAGTGATAGTCAGAACAACTTATTTGGTTATCCTCATAAAGGAGGAATAGAAATGGTTTTTCACAATATGTGCAACAGAAGTGCAGACTGTGCTCTAGGCAAGCACTGGTGTCTTAATCCCTGGAAATCACGTGAATTGGAAGGGATTTCAAATATGGTTTTGATTTAAGAAGGGTCTTTATTTATTTGGCATGGTATTATGTTATGAGTATGCTAAAATGTTGCTTCCATTGGCGTCCGTGGCTAACAGAAATCCCCAGGAGGTTTCCACAGATACTTAGAATGCCCTAAGCTGAAAGTATTTAAAATCAAAACAATTTTCATGCCTAAAAAGAACTGAATTAATTATGGCCCACAGCAACTTGGACCTCTGTGTATGGTGAGGGAGACAGCAGAAAAATATTCTTCTTGACTTCAATGAAGGATGTATTATTTCCATCTTGTAGTGTTTGGTGTTGATTACATTCCTTTTGCAAAGTTAATTTAGTCATGGGCATTTTCATGCTGCCAGATGTTGGCTGTTTGGGATCTTTGGGATGATGGGGGAGGAGATAGGTAGGAAAAAATAAAATATTGGTAACTTCTTAGGGGGAGGGGATGGACATTTCAGCTTCTGTCTCTGTTCCTTCTCATCTTAGTCGTGACTATCTAAACAGTAATTTCTATCTATTTCTGAAAGCTCTGAATTTTTTATTTTGATAGTCAAGCGCTCTTAAATTGGAGGAATGAAGGCTGCTAATCTTTCTGAGCTTCTCCAAGTGTAAGACAATTCTATAATTATAAAGTGCCAGGATATACAATGAAAAACGCCTGAGTGCTGGGTTGGATCGAAGTGTTTTTTCTTGCAATTACTGAAGGATCTCAAGAAAGTCCATAACCTTCCCTGTAGTGAAATGGAATCTGGATGGCAAATAAAAGGGCCCAAGAACATGTCAGTAAGCAAGCAGCTGAGGCCTCTGCCTCCTAGAGTCTGAAAGAAGCAGAGCTCTCCAAAATATTACCTTTAAAAGACCATGTTGCTCAGGGCTCTGATAGTCAAGCTTCTGTGAAATTGTTGCTATTTATTCAAGCCTGAGGATTTCAACCAAGTGCTTATGCAAGCAGCCTTTTGTGCTTGATACAGATCAGTAAAAAGGAAAATATGGAAAGAAGAGTGATCAGATAGCTGGTTATACCAACTACAGATTAAACTAACTTGGACATATTTTTTCTTGAGTGTCTCACTAGTGGTTTGTTATTTAAGTTGCTGGTGTATACTGCCTCTAAGTAGACATCCTACAATTCTGTTAATTACAAAGAACCTCTGTCTTCATTAATGTTGTAGGCATTTATAAGTACAACTTCAGCTTAACAGCAGCTGCTGCCTTTTGTCTTCATGAGCAGAATGAGGGAGAGAATATATAACTGCTAATTCATCTTCGATGCTGGAGGCTTTCCTCTTGACTTCATCTCATAAACACTAAATTAGAACTGGATATACTTAAGGTGAAGGCAGCAAGGATGATTGTGACCATGGGAATCTTTGGTCTGAGGAATTACTTTTTTTACTGGAGTAGGTTGTATGAAGGGTATTTGGAAAACCATAATATGAGGAAAGGTGAACATGATTTTTTTTAAATGAGAAAAACCCTAAATTACCTCCATAAATTTATCAAATATCCTTTTCAAGAAATAAGAGGAAGTAATTAAACATGTTGAACTCACTGCTAGGACCTATGGAAGTGGAGAAAAGCATAAATGAATCAAAACAGAAACTGGACAGTCATCAGGGGAATTTATCTGACATGGGATTATTTTGACTTTGGTAGCTCTCAGAGGAGTTTTTGCTGTAATAATAACAGACAAAGGTGAACTTTGGACTAGTTATTTTTCTTTCTGTTTCCACTACTGCACATTCAAAGCATGAAAAAGAATTACAAATCAGTCCTTTTACATCTCTAAAACAGGATGTTGATTTAAAAATCGTGATACTTGGAAGAAAAATTAATGTTGGGTTTCTTTTGTTTGTCCTTCTGATGCTTCATCCTATGAAGTTTGTATAATCTTTCTTAAAACCATATCTTTCCTCTGGAGGCATTTCAACTCTGGAAAATTGAAATTCTTATGAACCTGGAAATGAGGGCATTAAAAAAAAAAACAACACTAAACTTCATAAGAAGCAACAACACTTTTTCTGTGTTTCCTTGAAGGTCTGCTTGCTCATTCCTAATATGGATTCCTAAGTGGATTCAAGAACTTACCTTTTTTAAAATAATGCAGGAAACCATCATCATAGTGGAAGTCTGGGCACTTCAGGCATTAGACTGAATCAAGCACAGCCATGACCAGCAGCCCGTGGTAGTTTTCCTTTTGCTCCTGAGTGGTCCTGCCTTTCTCCTGCTGTATCACCTGAGCTGCTACTCAGGCCCTACCTGAGTCTGCAGAGCTGCTGGAGGCTCATGTCAGAGCTGGCAGAAAGCTGACAGAACTCATACCTTCTAAGAGCCACTGGTTCCATTAACGCTAAGAACACAAGGTATCCGGGCTGGGTTGAATTCTTTTGCAATATAGGGAACAAGGGGATATTTTTAAGGGTGCCTGTCACCATTGAGAACAGTTTTCCCCATAGCAGCTGATTTACTCATGGGTAGGGGTAGAAACAGGATAGTCTGATAAACTTTCTGAGGATTATAAGATTTGAAAGCAAGACAAAGACTGAAGAAAGGGTGTGGGAGGTAAAAGTGATGTAAGACTGCAGAGAGGGCCAAGACAATGATCTGTCAAAAGTTCTGAAGTGTGACTGGTATTGTCACATGTTTTAGACATTGAAGGTGTTTGCTTTCTCATCCAAAGTTTTTAAATTGGTGAACTTACTTTATGGTACCTGAGGAGCGTGGGGCTGGGAGTTTAGTTCAAGGTTTTCTTATTGTCCAGATGCACAAATAGTGAAACCTCTGGGAACTCCTAAGTTTTTTGGTTCTTCAACACATGACATGTTGCTAGCAATCAAAACAAACATGAGTGTCTGCCTGCCTCATCTCAGTAACATTTGGGAGAGAAATAGAAGAAATGGTGCTTTAATTACTAGTAATGAGAGGGGTGATTACAAATGCCTTGATGGAGAAATTTAACAGAAGCCACAGCTTAGTGACTCTATGTGACAGATACTGACCTAATTTTTTGGCAACCAAGAGCCATCAACCTCATCCTTGATGTATCAGACTCAGCATCTGGTAGGCTGTCTTATAACTTTTAAAAATTAATGCAGAGAGGGATAAAGAACTGTACATCAGCATGTGTTTGTTTTCTGTCTAAATGCAAATGTTACATCTTCTAACAAGTCCATAAATATACTGTAGAACTTAAAAATAAAAGATCTTTCATCATTGATATGGTCATGGTGAAATCCCAATATGTCCTTGTTTGTGATATTGCATGCTGTTTGTTTAAAAAAAAATCTCTGAACATATATCAAATGCTCATGATTGTCTCCACCAGTCAAAATATCATTCTTTATTCAGATGAATAAGCAAGGCTTTAGATTTATTAATATCATCTTTTTAATGTTGCACTGAAAAGGGCATCATGTCTGTGGTTGAAAATGCGATAACTTCAGGGAATTTGTGACCATCGTTGCTTTGTCATTCTAAAGACATTGATTTTTTTTTTATTTATATAAATCTACTGCACAAGATTTTTGGCTCATTGATTTGAGTACTGCTTGCTTATATGGAAACAATAAAATACAAGACTATAGATGAATTCAAGCTTTTGGGCACACTTAAGCAAACACTGGGCATCTCAGGAGTGTTTGAGCAGTCTGAATGTCAGGAATCCTTCTCAGAGTATCCTTCATGAAAATCCAAAATTTTGCACAGAAAGTCTTGTTATTGCTGATCGAGTATCAGCAGAGTCAGTTTATATCTTAAATAAAAACATTTGGAGATGTAGGTAGTAGCACTATTATTTCTGTGGCAGTAACACCTATTAAAGGAAAAATTGACTGCAATCTCTTATTTTGAGACTATGTGCACTACTGAATGTCCCTTTTCTCTTTCCTTCCCTCTCCACCTTGTACTCCTGCCTATCCCTGGATTTTGGAGATCCTAAGGGTAGGCAGTGTGAAAATACAAAATGCATAGCTGTTCTGTGCAGCAAAAAGATTGCTGCTACTGCTAAAGATTTGTTCTTCCTGCTTGCTCCTTAAAAAGAAGAAGGAAAAAAAAAACCACATTCAGGTTTCTCCCCATGCAAGAATTCAGAAATGCTGCAAGTAATTAGTGTGTTGAAGCTTGCATTTTAGATTAAAGTATGAAATCAAGCCTTAAGAAAATGCAGTGAAAAGTCCTGAGCAGTGGCACAGTGCAAAGCAGGAGATCTGCACACAATAGAGATTAAATGCTCCCTGTGCATACTGTATTCTGCTCAGCCCTCTGCGTTCGGAGCTGGGACCGTGGCAGTCGTTATCTCCAGCAGGTTCCTTGGTGATTTTCAAGCCCTGCACTACCTACCCAAGTGGCAGTGACACCAGCTTTCACTGAAGCCTTATTACTCTTAAAAGAGCAATTTGGTTGGTTGCACAGCTATTAGGATCAGACAGTCAGGCTTAAAGCTGTCAGTACAACTGCTTCTCATCTTTTTTCACAATCCTGACATCTTTTCTCTTTCCTGCTGGACACAAGCATTACTGTATTTATCATTTTCAATCAAGCTCACGCGGCAAGCTGAGGAATATATTCCCACAGAAACCAAAGTGAGGAGCAGAAATTATTTTATAGCTGCTGTAGTAGCAGCGGTGCTGGCTGCATGTTGTGTGGGAGAAATCGGATCAGTGAGAAATGTGGCTTTCCTCAGGGCTACATCATTGAAATATTACTTCAACGTCTGAGAGGAGCAAAGCTACTCCTTGCTCTAATTTTTCAACGATTAATCACTCTTCCCTAAGTAAACACAAAGGGGGGGGAGAAGATGTGAGATTTTTAATTTATTTTTTTCTTTTTTTACATATTTTTTAAAATCACTTGTGGAAATGCTGTTATCACTAAAACGGGGGAAAATCACTATGCTTGAACTTCTTTTCATTTTGATGTTGCTCTTCTCTGGACCAACCCTGAGCAAGCTTAGCAGGACCAAAGGCAAACACTGGAAGGGGGGTAAGTGGAAAGGAAAAGTTTTGTAATGGATGTTTGGGTGAGGTATTAAAAAGCTGTATTAAAAGTAATCTAAGGAGAATACCTCTGCTATTTTGAGTGACTCAGATTTCAGGTTGCTGTGTGGGCTTGAAGTAGGATGCTAAAAAGAGAGCATAGAGTTTAATTTGTTTTCTTGTTAGTTTGCTTGGCTGACTCTGTAAGGTATGTATTCCTTGCAGGAATTTTGCTTTGCCTTGTACCATTAGCAGAAGAATGTTTAAGGCCTTGATGCAAATAAATGCATGCCATTTAGAAATTTAGGGGTTTTTTGGATTGTGAGAATTCAGATTGTTCTTTTCATTATGGACCCTCTGGGACTCTTGTGGCTTTATTGGAAGTGATGTTACCCCTGTCAAAGGGGGTTACAGTGTTAGAGAAGAAGAGGGAAAGAAAACAAGAAACCTATTTTGAGTGCAGAGTTGTTAGTATATGTGGTAAAAATGACTAGACAGACTTTTTTTTTTAGAGTGCATGGATGTTGTGAAATGCACTGCCAGCAGCACTAATTGGCTGACTGGCTATGTCAGTGTTGATGTGTTAATAAAGATAAATTGCATTAACTTTATCAAAAAAAAAATGCTATGCTGAGAAAACACTTATGATTTTTGAAGGCAGCAATCCATTTTCCTCTTTTGTTAAAAACTGCTGAGAAGATTTACCCTGTGTTTGCTGTGAGCAGTTCACTAAATGTGCCTTTTCATAAAGTTCACTTTGTTTTGCTTCCTTGCATGACATTTGTTTATGGAAAACATGGGTTGTTGAGGTCTCATAGTCTAATATAGCTCAGTGAGCATAAATGGTATCTCATAAATATTTGGACTGAGGGACTGTGGATTGTAGATTGTTTGATATTTTCTCCCTGGTTGGTTCTTGATGTTGCTGATTGGAGGCACCCCCAGGATTTTTTTTTTGCTTTTCTTTTTTTCCCTTACAAGTGTTGCCACAGCATGGTGTGTTTATCACAGCTTTAATAGCACTTCCAGTTTTTCTCTGCTGTCAGTATTGTGATCTGAGGTTAAAGAGTAGCATCAACATTAAAAAGAAGTTTTAATAATTTATCACAACATCTCAGCAGGAGACTCCTCCCTCCCCCCTCGACAATTCCTTTTGTTGCATTTAATCTTCCACCTACTGTACCTTCAAGGGAAAAGTTGCAGCACAGGCTTAACCTGGATTGTTAATGCAGCACATATGTCTGAAAATTATTTCCTGGTCCCGTAAATCACATTATCACGTGTATCTCACAGTGCTGCTGCTGGGTATCCTCATTGCAAATTACAGGCTGTTATTTACTCTGGGCAGCATGACCTCTTCTCAGAGGTATGTGACTTAGGAATATATGTCACTGTCAAGTTCCTGGGATTTAAGGAATGCTGTTAACTTTTTTCCCTTTCTCCCATTTTCAATTAAATCTGGTAAATGAGGGTTGGATTGCTTTGGTCTCTTACCTACTCTCAGGCAGAGGCAAAGAGCTGAATTTTTATCATGGGTAGAAAATAACCTACAAACCTGACTGCAGAAAATATCTTAATATGGGCTTTTGCTGCTCTAGGAAGTGTTTTTTGCAGCTGAAATAAAACATAAGGAAGATACCTGATTCAAGGAGAGTAAGAAGCAATTTGTCTTTGCTCGGAGCTCTGAATCAGCAAAAACCTCAGCAAAGCTGCAGTCCAGTGGTTTGTTTCATACGTGGCATTGCTGTGAGTGCTGTGTGACTTGAGGAGAATGCCTGTTTTCTGGGGAAAGCTCCAAGTTCAGGATCTGTCAGAACACAGCTGCTGTATTGTCATGTAGTCTGAGCATTTCTGACACCCAAAAGAGAACGTGTGCGCCTCCCCTCTGCATGAACCATTGAGGACCAGCTTTTGCTCGTGTCTCAGTGACGTGAGCAGCTTTGGTTGGTGTGCACATGGAATTCACGGTGTCACTTGGTGAGAGGTCAGCGTGCAAACCTCTCCGCCGCAGCTCGCCGGGAAACCCAGCCCAAAACGGCAGCAGAGATTTGTTCTTTTTCTCATTTCTATTTTTAAGAGATTCCAGGCAGCCAGAGACCTGCATACCAACTTCCAGCTCTGTTGTTCAGCAGGGAAGGGTGAAGCTGGATATGTGCAGCTGGAAGTGCATTGGATGGCTCACAGTATTGTCTATGCTGAAATGAGTTGCATGGTGGATAGTAACAGCTGATTTAGACCCTCCTCTAGTTCTTCCATGCCATGTTTTGTTTCAAAAGTGCTGCAAAGTATGGGCATCTTTGGAAAGTGTTGGTATCTGTGTAGGCCTTGTGTCTGTGTAGGTCTGGTCATGATCAGTACAAGTTAATGAATCTGAAAAATTTTCTGGTAAAATAAATAAATAAAAACTTCATTGCTGAAGTTATAAGATCTGAGAAGACATTTTCTATGGTCTTGCTGTATAATTCTGTATTTGTGACAAAACCAGCTCTTTTCATCTGTATTTTTCTCCTTGTAATTCATTAAAAACACGTAAAGTGGTCACCCACATTACAACTAAAAGATTGGAATTATGGGTAGAAAACGTCTCCTGATTTAGTTGTAAGATTAGGTGTTAGGGAGTGAAATGAGTCCTGTGTGTGGGTCCAGAAAAACATAAAGATACTATTTCCTTTTTAATCTGCATGCCAGAAAACCTTCCAGAATGATTCATTGGAATGCAGTCTCTAAGTGTGCATTAAACTGGGCTTTATAAACTAATGATCAAGATAAACCGGAGTCTAACAGCACAACCTGGAAGTACAAATCAACTGGAATTTCTTTTTCCCTTTAAGCTGAAATAACACATCATGGTTCAAGTTGAAGAGGGATTTGTAATAGGGAAACCAAACAACTAGGAAAAGGAAAAGAAGATTAAGTATTGTTTTGAGTTTATCTTAAATCAGAAAGCGGATTTGAGGTGTTGATAATGCCTGTCCCCTTCTGAATTCTTCTGTTGAGTTTCTTCAGCATTGTTTTCCCTTCGTCATATATCTTTGTCAATGTGTAGGGGGATAGGGAAAGGTTTGAGTGGACCCAGCCAAATGCATGTGGATGTGCTTTGTGTCTGTCCAGTGGCATCTGGGAGAATTTGTAGCCTGGGAAGTAAGCTGTCCATTTGTTTCTAACTGTGTGGAAGGCTGTGTGACAGAAGTTCAGAGAGAGGGAGACCACTAGGACAGCCACTCTTGGAGGACATAAACCCCTTACTCAGCTTGGAAACAACTCACACATTGCACTGGGGGGAAACTGCCCCTTCAGGCTGCTGGGCAGCTTTGAAGAGTCTGACTCTTTACATGGTGATCTCTGTAACAGGATCTGTTCCTTTTGCCAGGTCAGCACCCACCCCAGCTTGAGGGGTGGCAGACTCAGGTCCTTGGGGTGAGCTGAGCCTCAGGAGGGGCACAGAGACACTCTGTGCACACCCCAGGGTGCCCTGGCATGAGAGTCATCTGTCAACAGTGCTGGCAACACCTCCCGACCAAAGAACAATCTTCTGGACTGGGGGGAGGAGTTGGAGATGAAAAGGCTTCGGAGGGAAAGGACCAGACTGAGGGCTGGGAAATTCAGGTTAAACAGTGCCCTCTCCCCAAAGCCTTGTTTGTTCACGTCTCCTTTGTGCTTCACTGAAAGAATTTCCATTTTCAGAACTCAGAGTGACTTGATTTACTTATGATCAAAGTGTAGAAATAAAAATAAAATGCAACCACAGGCCATCACCCCACAGAACTATATGAGGGTGGTGCCTGTCCTTACTGTCTACAGGGAAGTGAAGCAATAATCTCTTTAATGACTAAATCAAAGTTTATTATGCAAGTGATCCAGCCTTATATTTCAGTTCCAATTTCAGCCCTACTGCAGTTTAATCATTTTTATAGCAAAAGGTACCAGTGTTAGAAATCTTAAGTGTCTGTGGCGAGGTATTACTGGTGAGGGTGGTACAAAACTGTGTGCCTCAGATTCAGTCTCCCTATAGATTGATCAGCACATGTGTTATTTAGGGTACATGTAGTACACCAACACTAGTTTAAATGTTAAATAAATGAAAGTAGTAGGCATTTACAGGAACCCAGGTAGCCTGGATTTCAATGTGAGTAATTGTGAGGCATGAGGGGTCTGGTTGGATGTCGAGTTTTTGATGTGTGGTTGAGTTGCAGCACTTGTAGAGCACAGCCAGCTGTGCTGGGATGAGTCACTGTTTACTTTATGTGATTTTAAGCATAACACTTTATATAGTTTGCCATTTATCTAATTTAAGTTATTTTATGTCATTTCAAGGATAAACTGCCTGAATTATTTTTTAATGTCTTATCGTGCTTTATGACTAACAGTATTTCTTAAATAATGAGAGATTAAATATGCTGCCATGCTCTTGTACATTGTAAAAGCTTATGAAATGCTGACCAAAAGTTTCAGACTCAGGGTCCTAAAAGTATTTCCCTTTGTTTCACAGCAGCAACCTGATTTTGAGTAGTAAGAAATCCACAAATTTTTTTTAACTTCAGAGGAAGCTCGATAGATTTGAGGAGGTGGCTTGTGCATAGCTAAGGATCTAAAAGTCTAATTTTAGAAACTGAGTACTGTAAGTGTGGATCTGCAGTTTTAGTTTGACTACAAGTATATAAAGCATATGACTACACACAGTATGTGATTTGATGTACCAAAGGATGTTCTAATAGTTTTGCTTGGAATATTCTTGAAAGGAAATAGTATTTATTTGGGTACAGAGTGACTGTGAAATTAACTGGGTTTTATTTAGTCTTCTGTTTTCTTTAAAGTCTAGATTTAGCCTCTATCACATGACAACAAAGAAGTTTTTGCACCTTCTTTTACACCACTTTCTTCAGAGCAAAATCTGAATTCAAAAGGTCTCTGGGGATACATGAAGCTTCCTGCACATATTTGGTTGGAATAAATGGAATATATATTTATCTATTTTTCATCTCTTTGAAGACAATTGAAATACTTTATAGAAGTTTGGCAAGCTGTATTTAGGCTCATACAGGCAGAGGCAATGGAGATGGGACCAATGGAAAACTGAGCTAGTGAGAGTTTTCTTCTCAGCTGCAAGGGAGGGAAAATTATATGGCTTTTTCAGTCACAAGGGGAACAATGTGAGGGAAGTGCAACATTTTCTTAAGAGCAGAGCAGTGCTGTCACAAAACTAAACAGCAGCAAATAAAACAGGTTGGGAGAGTGTTTCCAGCCACCATTGAGAAGGGGTTGCCATCCCTTGGCAGATGGAGTCAGCCTGAGCCAGGTTTTCAGTCTCCTTCAAGACTCTGTTCCAAGACCCCTGTCTGCAGGATCTTCCTCTGACTCTTCCACTGGTGCTGGTGCTCCTGCACATCTGCTGGCACCTCTGCTCAGGGAGCTGATCCAGGTAGGAATTGGCCAGATAAGAGAGGATGGCGTTCATTTAGATGATGGCATTCATTATCTGATGTGATCCCTTTGTTTGCACACTATGGAAGAGTTGTGCTGAAGAGGGCTAGGGCCACAAGGGAAGAGAAGATGTTGTGATCATGGTTTGATTTAGGGTAGTTCAACTTGACACATAACTTCACCCTGCAGCTCCAGACTATCCAGAAAAAAAAAAAATTAATAAGGTGGCACCTTCCTTTGAATCCTATGTCCACATCCTGTGCTTGGAGTATTGCTTGAAATGTTTGCTATCATATTAAAAAGTATATTGATCAAATAGTTATAAACCAGAAAGAATATTTAAATAACACTTCATCCACCATGCATACAGGCTCCTCTCCTTTGGTTATTTGCAAATTTTTTTTTAATTATTTTTTTTTGTGTTGAACAGATTCTGGAACAACCATAAAGCATCACTGACATTAGAAAACCAGGAAGCACAAGCATACTCCCTTTACTTTTGTCCACAAGTAAAATGAATATGTGTACATTGCCTTTAGGTGTTAAAAGAGCACAGATCAGATGTGCACTTTCAAACTGATGAATAGGCTTAAACACATACCAGAATGGCTGAGAAAATGTTATTTTGGCTTTCCCCTTTCTACAAATTTTCAAAGAAAATGTTGTTCATCAGTTAAACACTATTGATTTTTTACTTCAAAGCATGATCTAAGGAATACTCAGAGTACATTACTTGCAAAAGCCATTACTAAATAATCTCAGGAAACCTTCCTTCCTTAGTGCATTCAAAACTGGGGGGAAGGGATGTGTGATGCTTTTACAGATTAGTTAGTTTTGGTAAATGTTGCTTGAACCACCAGCAATGTAAAGCATTTGTTTTAGAGCTTCTGTTCAATAGTGAGAGTATCTTCAAAAGAAATTACTTTTTCAGCCATTTATATTTGAATACTAAAATTTTGTTCTTGGCTGAATTGTGTCATGTTAGCCCTCATCCTAGCACTAATTTCATCCTACTAGGTTTGAAACTGCATCAGCCTCACTATCTAAATAGTAAAATAGCTTCATGGTTGCAGAAAGAAGTGAAGTAAAAAAAAAATTTTTTTCTAAGGTTTTCCCTCAAAACCAGTCTTTTTCCATTATTGTGTTTCCTTGCATGAGCAAACTTAAAGGAAAAAACAAGAGAGAGACAAAATCCAGTTTTGTTTCCAGCAGTGCTGATCCCCCAGCAGAAGCTCCCAGTGACAAGGACTCTCAGAGGCCCACACACAAATCAGTTTTGATACGCCTAAGTGCAACCCTTCTCTTTACTCTGGGCTCCTACATCCTCTGAATGCCAACACCCCTCACAGCCTTCCTGCTTCCTTTCAGCCTTACACACAACCCTGTGGTTCCCACACTCACACAAATTTGTGAGGAGACCTCACCAGGGAAATTCCTGCTCTGGTTCCAAGCATGGACACGTCTATGGTGGTGCAAATGAGCAGAAAATTCTTCACTGTCTTTCCCATGGAGCAGGATGGATAAGAGTTCTCATTAACACCACACAGTGCTCTGGTTACCAATTAACTTCCTACCTGCTGGACTTTGTGTTTGTTAAAAGTGCACTGGGGGATTTTGGAAAGTTTGGAGAGAGAAAAGTCACAGATTTACCACGCTGCCTGAGATTAGTGCCCCCGGCTTGGTAGTTTCAACTAATTTGTAGGTTCAATGTGCTGACAGTGGAAAAACAGAAAGAAGAGATCCTTATCTCTGTAAATAGCAGTAAAGGAGTAAATGGTCTACCCACTGGTTGGAATCTTTTTGGGAGAAGAAATGGAAATCTTTGTAAAATTTGATATAGGAAAATAGCAATGAGAGAAAAAAAAACCTCACAAACTTTTCCTGAAAATTAGAGACAGTGTTTTTGAGAGATATTGAAGGATTTTATTCTGTTCAGTTATAAAAAATATTGGAAACAACCTTCATGCTATTTGATCATGTTATTAGCTTTCTTCTCCTATGAAGGTAAAGATTCCTTAGAAATCTTAGAGTAAGCTGCTGTAGGACTGGATGACTGAAAATCAGTGGCAGACACACCCAAATAAAAACAGTATCAAGTCTTAGGTTCTGTATTTCAAAAAGCATTCTTTAGTTATATCTTTAAGTCTTACTGACATTGAAATTTTGAATGCCATTATCATACTTTTAGAGTAATTGGAGCTTACTTCGAGAAACCACAGATCATTTTCTTAATTTCTTTTATCTCCAGAAAAGAGGCAGGGAGAGCCTGTTTTTCACCCACTATGTTCATCATTTTTCTGGAAAGCAGTTATGATACCAAATCTGCTACTTCTGGCTTTAAATATTAGCATATTACACAGAAAATAGCCCTTGAGGGATGCCCCTGGTTGAGTGTCTTCTGCAATTATAAGATTGTATCATTTTTCTTGTACTTGCTTGAGAAGAACTGTAGTGTTGTTCTGTGTGTCTGAGGGATCTGGAATGAGCTCAGCATCTTTCTGACGGGCAGGAGTAATTCCACTGAAATTTCTAGAATTATGCCACTTCAAATGAGAGGAGAATCTGCTTTTGAGTCTTAGCTGGGCATCATCTATTTGATAATCAATCATGACAGTTCTTACTGGGTAGTCCTTGTCTACAAACAGATCAAATCATTTGGGGAAGAGCTGGTCTGAAGATGACGGTGTGGAAAAGTCCTGAGGCTGATGAAGGCAGAGGAAAAATTGTGACACTGATGCAGTTCCCACTATTTATAGTGATTTCATACTGCTGATAATTGTGGTAAAGTTTGAGAACTTGTCTACAGTCAGTATTTGCTGTCCATCATCCTGCAATGGGTCTGGCTGAGCTATTCATTATCTTTCTGATTATCCATGGACTTGAGATAGGTTTGTGCAGTGAGGGAACATGTTTAATGAATTACTGTTGCTTTGATGTCAAGAATCTCTTAACTCAATAATTTTCAATTTACATATAAATAATGAAGCTTACATAATAATAAATGTTTAATAACAAAAATAACAAATGCATACTTAAAATAAGGTTACAGAGTGTGGTGAAAGATAAAAAGTTCATTAAAAATCTGGACAAAAGTTGGTTTTCAGTTTTGCAATTTTGATTTTTTTCCCACTGCTAGATTTTTTGGCTTCTGCTTTAAAAAAGTGACAGCCTTGAAATCCGGATAATGTTCTAGCTTGGTAGTCATTGTGAAAAAAAAAAAAAAAAAAGAATGACTCTATGCTTTGCTGAATTTTCATTTCCATTTTTATTTTTAAGGTTGCAATCTTCTACTTTTGAGTGTTGAAGATCAGCAGAAGGGAAATAGGAGGAGAACTGAAAAAATCAGATTTTTAGTAAATTCCTTCATGCTGTTGAATACTGTTTTGAAGGAAAAATATATTCTAAAGACCAGGACTGTGGCATGGATGGCAAGGATGACCAGGATGTGGCAAGGATGGAATTGCAGCAGAGTTGTGAAGGAACTTCTCTAAAGTCAGTGGTGGAGCCTCCTGATACAATATGTGGAGACAGAAACACTGCCACATATCAGGGCAAAGTCTCAGTTTTTGGTACTCTGAGGAAAAAAAAAAAACCCTTGCATAATAATGACATAACAATTTCAATCTCTCTGTGTTTTAGGAGGAACATCTACTGCTTCTACTTCCTTTTTTCTATTTTTTTCCTAATTAACTTGCTTATGCATTGGCTCTGTTACCATGAAGAGGATAAATTCTCTCTATAACACGGTCTCACTTCACTCTTTCTACAGCAGCCCTGCATAGGATATATTTTGAAATCCAACATTAATAGAATATCACTCTTTGAGCTGTCTCAAGACTGCATTACAGCTCCTGGGTACCAGTGACTGGAAGTTTTATAGGTGTGTTGGTTAGGTTTTTTTCTCAGCTCCTTTGATCTTCACATTTAGTGCACAGTTTCTTCAGCTTATCAATTGTTTTCTAGTTTTAGAAGACCTTTTATACATGGTTATGTACATAAGTTATTTATCAAAGGGTTAATAATTTCTTTCAATCTGTTTTAATAGCTTTTTCACTGTATTTAAATAGAAAAACTACTCAAGAAATGTTGCCCTGAATTATTCCTATAGAGAGAGTTAGAGACAATATAATGGATCATGAGGAACATGTAGATACATTTTTGTTCCTGATAGTATGCTTTTTCTTAATTTATATTCTTGGGAAAATATGGCTAAGTATCTTGACTAATTTCCTTTCTGGTGCCCCTTGATGATATATTATTGCTATTTAATCTGAAAGGAACACAGCAATTGGTAAGAGGTTTTGTACCATTCAAATTGCAGAAGATGTGTTGTCTTTTATGAATTCTCTGACACTTACAGCTGCTTCATAAACATGCTTAAATCCTAGTTTAAACAAAAACTATGTTACAAAAGCTTGCGTGTGCTCTCAAAAAGTGCACCTCATGTTGAGAAAGTGAGATGTGTTGAGAACACAGGATAATGTAATGTATTATGCATGTAAATTTACTTGATCTATACTGGTCTTTTCAATTCCCTTGCCAAACAAAGAACATGGTAATTTAATTTTACAGATAATGTAGTTTGAGGCCCTAAATCAGTTTAGCAGTACACATTTTTGATTCATGGCAAGGGCAGTGGCTAGCTCTGAATGTATCTGCTCATAATCTCCTCAGCAGAAATTCAGCAGTGACTGATATGTTTAATGGCACTTACATTGTCTTTGCACTTTGGGAAAGATCACGAGATGAGCTGTGTGATTCATCGATCACCAGAATACCTATGGACAGTCACCACAGGGGGAAATTTAGCTATGCATTCTGAAAGGAAAATAATTTGAAGAATTCCTTACTGGCTTTCTGTGACCACCGTCTTCTGCAGATGTGATTTGGGGTTACGTAATTTAATTATATGTGTATTATTTTTTATGTGGGCTTGTGCACTTGTATCATAATATGTTGAGTTCCAGTTTTGCTTTATGGTCTGAACAATGGCTGGAAGCAAAAACCTTCCTATGAAGATTCCTGATTTATTCCTCTATTTCCCTGTACATGTAAGTTGAGCATAGACTGAAGACCAGCTTGAAGAGTGATTCTTTTTTGCTGCTTGGTCTACAGCATGAATATGCACCAGACAACACAACTGCTAATAAGCCACTTGTCATCCTTCCGTAAATTATCCCATTAGATTTCAAAAACCCTGTAGATCCAGGCTTTTGTAACAGCATTAAATGTCCAGCAAGATCTGTCATTTAACTTGCACAAAATGCAAAGGAGGTGCCATTTGTATTGATTGCTAGAGATTTTTCTCTTGTCTAACAGGATTTATATTTTTTCTATGAACTTGCATTGAAAAAAGAAGTGAAAACAAGTAACGGCCAGACCTAGAGAACATATTTTAGTATAGAAATAAGTAAAACCTTTAAATTTCTCATGCATGCTATGGCATCCCTGGTTTCTAAGGCATCCAATCCCATCTGTCTTTTTGCCAAGACGGAGATGCAAAAGTGCACTGGAAACATCCTCCTTTCACTTTGCATTAAAGCAGACAGACCAGCACTCAGCTTTGTGCATTTTGAGCTCACTGCAATAAAAGTTTTAAGAGATAAGAAGCTTTTTCTATTTCAGGGTTGCCATTAGCCTGAATAATATATAAACATGGGAAAAGGTCTGAAGTCCTTTTGAGGCTCACAGTATAGCTTCAATTAAATTATACATCATTATCACAGCTGCCAAGCCTGGTGTGGGATTTTAGCCCCCTATCTGACTAAGTGTTCTGTGTAGCTGCCTTATCCAATTCTTTTTTCTTCCTTTTCTTAAGCAGTAAGAGCACTCTTTGAAAAACCAGGCTTAAGGAATACAGTGGAGGATGAGGTTTGGTTAATCAAGAAAGAACATGGAGATGTCAACAGTCAAGCACCAAGGGAGGAAGGAGGTCAACTCTCTAGCCTTAAAAACCACTGGGGAGAAATCAAACACTATCAAGTCATGACACATTATGTTCCTTTTGAACCAGGGCTGTGTGTACTCCCTCTGTCTGCTGAGAGGTTTGCAGAGCAGCTCCAAGCTGCTCACGAAACCCCTTGTGAAAGCAGAATTGCTGGGGATACCCACTGGGGATGCTTTCAGTCCCCAAAGCTGGCAGTGACAGTGAAACACAGCCAAACAGATGCATTCTTTGTCTCTTTGTCCATTTATGGTTCTTTCAGGCTTTACAACCCCAAATTTTCATTCTGGCTTGTCATATTGCAGATGAGTGTTCTTTTGGATCTCAACGTGATGCAGAACTATTCAGCCTTCATAATAGGTGTCAGCTAGTTAGTACTTTATGTTGGCTTTGGCATAAATCTTGGATATACAGAACTATTATCACATACTTAGGAAAATCATAATGGCTTATCTTTTCCTATTTGTTCCTATAATATCCTTTAAAAGTGTTAGAAGTGTTTTGACTAATTACACTACTCACACCACCAGTGCCCCTGCACCTGCCATTAATTTTATCAGTTTTCTGTTCTTCTTTGTAGGAGTATAACATTAATAAATATTTGGCTTGAGTAGCCACACATGAAAGCCTGAAATCAAGGTGGCATCACAGAGTTTTGTGTGTAGAATACTTATTTAGGATTATACCAGACCATTGATTTTTTTTTACACTGAACAGGCTATTGATTTCAGTGGATGCTTAACGTGCAGATCAATGACACATTATAGGTCTTAAATAGTAACATTTGATAGTTAACAATAAATAAGATAGGGGTATCACTGACTTCCAAGCAGGACTAAAAAATATCTGCTAAAAATGCAAACTTCCTTAAAACTTCAGACAATTACAAGTCTCGGTTCAGGAGAAGCATCAGGTAAAGAAGGTGTGAAGAATTGTGTTTAAAATGTAAAATTGAGAATTAGTTGGGAAACATGTGAGTCAAAAGCTGTGTGCAGAAGGTTGCACCACAGCACTGGTACTGACCTGGCAGAGCTTTGCTTGTTTATTCACAGCCCTGGGCAACCTGTGCTGGTGCTGCATGGCCTGCCCAGCTTGTGTTGCCTCAGATGTGTTCTCTGTCTGATACAGCAGCAGCTGGCAGAGTAGCAAAAGAGTATTTAGCGTTCACTGGCGAGAAATCAGACCATGTAGCTCATTAACCCAGTGATCTGAATTTATGGGATGCAGTTGGAAATCCGTTAAGATTTTGTGCACCAAACTTAATGTGAACCATATGCTTTCCAGTCCTGTTTGAGAGACAAGAAGAGATGTTTGACTAGGAAATGCGCTACAGATTTTTGGAAATCTAATAAACAACAAGACTCTTCAATTCTTAATCCTTAATCTTAATCCTCCACTCAGCACAATTTGTTCTGACATAGGTTTCTTAAAAATTGGGTGAAATCCATGTTCTTAAATTTGCGTTTGCAGCACTCAGGCATTTTTCTGAAGCATAACTTGTCATTTACACCTCTAAAAGTGCGTGGAGATGGAGGATGAAATGCCCATCTTTGGTGGTTTACACTGATTAATCCTCACACTGGAAAAGAAACTTTTTTTAATATTAGCTAAATGCAGAAGCATTAAACCTGTGCAGGCTGTCAGACCAAACACATAACAATTTTTTGCTGTTCCGTGGCAGAATTATTTTATAGGCATTTCTGCTGATATTGAAAGAGAAAAGTAGACACACCTTCCTCAATTTCTTCTTCAAAATGAGTTGAAAATCTGTTCTCCAGCATGTAACTTTGCCCTTTAAAACTGCTACTGTGCTGCTCATATCAGTATGGGCCATAAATTTTGCATGAATGTAGAGGGAACTGCAGCTTGAGGAGTTGAAATAGTTAGCTAGATGCTGCTAAGGTATACAAAGTACACTGGCAAATGGGTCTTTGTAGACAGGCATCATTACCAAGATCCATGTGTGCAGAACTGTACAAGCCTGAGGAGCATTAAAGGCCAGTGCTCACAGGAACCTAATTTTGGGTGAATGGAGTCCTTAGATTCATTGTGATATCGCACATAAATGAAAATACCAAATGTCATTGACTTGTCAGTGAAAAAGTAGCCTAGGCTTTGTAACAAATGGATCAGTGATGTATATTTGGAAGCTGTGTGACATATTAAAGTAGTTTATGAGGCACAATTTGTTTTGGTGGTCTGCTCTGATTGATGGTGTGCTATCTGCCACTGCTTTAGATGTTGTGGTATGTTTGTAATAAATGTTCGTTCTGAGACAGTGCTAAATGTGTTCCATCTAAATCATTCATTACTTATAACAAGTTTCAGTGTATATGAATCAAAGCTTTTTTATACTTGCCTTCAAAAGAATTTATCATTTGGAAGCAGCTCTATCACCTGCAATGGGGCCAGCTGCACGCCTGAGTGCTCAGACCCTTTCAGCAGTGCCTGCTGGAAACAGCACAAAGTTAAACTGCAAGCAATGTAACGTTAAATACTACATTTAAAAGTTTGTTACCTTTTCTAATCTAGCACTCCTATTTGCTTCTTTTTTTTTCAGTTTTGCAAACAGAATAACAGAAAATACCAGAAATAAGCACTAAGGGATGAGGAGGGAACATTGGTGTAACAACTGGACATGTCAGAAGAAACACATCAGTGGGAGGGATTTTTGCTGATGTTTTATACCAGTGTATCACTCATTCATCAGAAAATTATAAAAAATGTATGCACTACTCACAAGGGATTTCTTCTTTCTGCAAAGTACAGAATGCATCATCCTTAAGCAAACAGTGTACTTTGTTCCCTCTTGATTGGTAGGAGAAGGAATGTTTTTTTTCCCATGAGACTTGTCTGTGTCCTTCCTCCAAAATTCAAGTGACAGTGGAGAAAACCTAAGGACTATCACTCCAGGATGATCAGTGTAGAAATACTACATAACTTTTTATTGTAAAAACATTGATTTTCCTTTCTCTGTGGCATTTGAAGAGACAGGTTTTTCCTGTTTGAATAGCCACTAGGAAGTATAGAAATATCACAGAATTCCAGAATGAGTCAGGTTGGAAGGGATCACAATTGGTCATCTGGACCCAAACCCCCTGCTCAAGCAGGGTCATCCCAGAGCACATGGCACAGGATTGTGTCCAGATGGTTCTGGAACGTCTCCAGGGAGGGAGACTCCACACCCTCTCTGGGTGATCGGTTCCAGTGTTTGGTCACTGCACAGTGAAGACGTTCTTCCTCATGTTCAGGTGGAATTTCCTGTGCATCAGTTTCTGCTATGGCCTCTTGTCCCGTTGCTGGGCACCACCAAGCAGAGCCTTGTCCAACACTGGACACAGCACTCTAGAGTAACACAGAGGTCCTTGAAGTAATCTTAAATTCTTAACAGAACAAAAATTTGTGTACCTGTTAATTTAAAATTTACATGCTCTTGTATTTTGACTGCTCTTTGATGGCAATTGTTTTCATATGATATAGATATGTAGACTAAAATGTAGATCAAGGACACAAGACGTGACTTCTAAAAATTATTTTGCCTAGTAGAAATAACACTTGAATCATAATAAATATGTGACTCTTGAGACAAGAGTCCTTGGTCCCTTATAACACAAAAAGAAGCAGACTGTTGCATCAAACAGTTTGTAAAACAGAAAAAAAAATTGGCAAAGAATGGAAAAGGAAAACCATACAAAGACTTGCCCAAGATGTCCAGACTTGATACAAACACTCTCCAATTCCTAATTGTCTTTTTTTTTTTTTTTTTTTTTTTTTTTTTTTTTTTGTGTGTGTGTGCACAAGACAGTATAAAACAAATTTTGTGCTGGCATTTGGAAAGAGGAATGCAGGTTCCTTCTCTTATCGTTTTCAGAAAGAAAGAATAAAAGGCATGATATTATAGAGTTAAAGGTGCTGCATGATGGCTTGAGGCTGCACATCTGCAGCAACAGCAAACAGTGGAAAGCATCTGCATGGCATAAGTCAGCCTCTTCCTTCTCCCAGAGGTGTGTATCCATACCTGTGCTAAATTATTGCAGGGGTTTTTTAACATATAGACTGTATAGCTATGGATGGATCCTCTTGCTTTTTTACTGTTGATGTTCTCTTTCCAGAAGTTCTTAGTATGTTAATAGCATCTTCTAAGAAGCACATTCAGGAGTGTTTATCAAAACCTGAAAAGTTATGTAACTAGACCCAGAGGAAAAAAACAAGATGAAACTCAGAAAACATAACAGAAACTTGTGGCATCAGCACCTCATAAGACAAAATAATTCAGCACTTGCTGCTTTCTAAATCTAATGAACAGATATTATGCGGCAATAGGTGGAAATGAAATCTGCATTTTAAGATCCATCTTATCTACCTCTAACCCCTCTCTTGCCATTTTAATTGGAAATCTTTGCCTCTGCATATTCACGTTTCTTTTTCCCCTGTGGATGTCTTTTTCTTTATCACGTCGTAAGCAACCAGTTGTTGCATTCTATAAAGTCTCTTATATGGGTTTGGTGGAAGAAGTGTCTGCCTTGGGAATGTTTGTCTGTAAGACTGATTATCCCATCAGTTCACAGTGGCTATGCCCATCCATGGGTAGAAAATGGTTTTTACAGATTGTCTGCTTGTTTCTCACTTAGGTTTGTGGAAAGATCACGTGTGCTTAGGTGTGACATATATGGCATATATATATATGTGTGTGTGTGTGATATAAATGATGCAGACACAATATCTGAGATTCTAAATAATTTTATAAGCCTTGCAACTCAAAAAGTGACATATGCTCACCTCAAGGGGAATAAAAACTGGGGGAAGATATTTCCACCATCTAATCAAATCATGGCTCAGATTTTAGCAACATTAGTTGCTGTTCTGGCTCCTGGCCAGCAGCTGCAAAATCTGGCTTCCATTTCTGCCTTCTTCCTTTCTGAGAATATTTAAGGCCCAAGAGGAAGGCAAGGTGGAAACCCCCAGATTGCCTTGGTGATTTTTGATATGCTCTCTACCTTATGCTTAGAATGAGAAGGAAAAAGGAGGCCTTGGGAATCACCATGGTTTGTCTGTGAGCACACAGCCACTCAGCTCAGGAACAGTCTCAAGACTCCTGCATTGAACTGGTGACTACAGGAGTGAACAGTGGCTTAGTTATTGCATCTTCTTATCCTGCTTCTTCCTTACCTACTCTTTTCACTGTTTCTCAGTTACAAAAAGTGTTTTGAAGTACAGCTGATGCCCCTATTGGCTGATTTTCAAGGTTGCTGGCAATAGCAGGTGTTGCTGCATAACCGACTTTTTTTCTTTTCTGTAGTAACTTTTCGTTCACGTTTTGCAATCAAGAATTTCATGGGAGCGGTACAGACACCAGGGGATTTATACACCAAGACAAGGTCTTTTACTCAGGCTTTTTGACAGTGATGCATAATACTCACTGTGTCTGGGAGGAAGCAACACGTTTGTCTTTTTATCCGGTTCAATAACCTCTACTGCCTGTGCTTGCTGCTACAGAGGAATGACTAAGCTGGGAATCAGGGCTTTAATTTTGGACTTCTACCTGCTGGTGGAATATGTTTGACCATGCCATTTATAAGTCTAGCTTTGTTGAAAGACAGGAAAAAACACCAGTACGCAAACTTTTCTCCCAGCTTTGATGGAACCTACTGTCCAGACTCGTCTCTGATATTTTTTGCTTGTCCTACTTACAGGGGGATCTGCCCTTCCAAGCAGCTGCCAATATAATTTTTTTATTCTTTTCCTCTGCAAAAGTAAATTTAACCTCACAGTCCTCTTGCCTGGGGAGAGTTTTATCTAGTAACTATATAGAGATTTGAGAAATACAGAGATTAGGTGATCGGCCAAATTGTGCTGCCTCTGTCTCTTACAGCACAATAATAAAAAGATCTTTCCTGTAATGGCTTTTTATTGCCAATTCCCTAGTTGTTCCTCACCAAAGTACAATTAATTAGTAAGGGGGCTTCCCATACAGAAAATTGTTGATGCAGCATCTGAGAAAAAGCAGTAGAGCATAACCCCATGGAAACATACTATGAGGGGGGGAAAAAAAAATGTATTTCCACCCCAGGCTGTGCTCTTTGTTTCTCTTATTTACATTGTAAGGCTTATGGTCTTTGGGTTGTTGAGTCGTGTTAGTCCCCTCTTCTTAACTTGTCTCTGTCTTGATGTTTTGACTGCTGTCATTATCTGTTCTTCATTTATGAGAAGGTTTAAAATGGTGCAGGAGCTGTCTGCTGGTTTTGCAGTGGGTCTGCAATGCTAGGTCCAGGCTCCCAGTGTCCCCTTTTAAAATGACAGCTCTCCCTCCTGAGCTTACTCCAAAAGGCTGAATTTGAATGCTCATACAGATATTTTATTATTATTTTTATTGTGGCTCGATTCAGAGATTACGGATAAAGAGCTGGGTTTCTGACTGCTTAGGGCTGCTGAAAGTAGGACTGAAATGCTACTGTTCCCAATGGTTTATTAGGGAAAGGACACAGTTTGCCAATATTTCCTTTAAATATATGTGAACTCAATCCTGCAGAAGTTGTAAAAATCAATTTCACTAATAATTAGAATTATAGAATTTTCTGCCAGTAAATGTGCTATATATAGGGAGGCATGGACTCCACAAGGTCAATATACTTGCCTTCAAAATATATCCTAATATCTGTTAGTGTAATCCACCAATTAAAAAGTCTATAAATAAGTATTTACTCAATAGATTATAATGTCTCCAAAGGGAGCAATTAGGCTTTTAAGGAGAAGTCTTAAACATTCCCATGAAGGTTTTAGTATTTTCTTTAACACTTTGTCTTGCACAAATGTACATTTCAGAAATTATGTTTGAAAATCTATTAATTTATGCTAAACTTGTAATTTGCACTCCAATGGTAAATAGTCTTAAAATGAGTGTTGATAATGTATAGTAATATTTATTTCAGTCCATAAATGATAAAAATATGAAAGCAGGTTTTCTTTCCTGCTGTAGTGTTGAATACCTTGCTATACAGTACAACCTTTAGTGTAATTAGCAATCACATGAGAACAGCTTTTGTCCCAGATAGTCCTCTATATATTTTACATACTGGAGATAAAGGGATTTAAAATACAGAGGCAGATTCTTGATGTAAATATCAGTGAGCTGAGCTGATTTAAATTAGCTGAGCATCTGGCCCATTCTCTTTGAAAACAGATAATCTACTTCAGTAATTGACTGAGATTTGTGGGTTTCATTTCTTTCATTTTATATTTAATTGCATAAGATAGTGGCATGCAAATCTAGCCAAGATTATTAAAATTATTGATCATCTATGCTGTCCAATCAGCTACAAACTATACAGAGTTATAAACCATTAGTTTTAGGTTATATTAGAAATTCATCCAATTAGAAAAAATAATAATAATTAAAAGGATCAGGGATGTGTGTCAAAATATAATTGCATATTGCAGAGATAGCAAATTGTAATAGTAGGACTGGCAGTCAATCTTAGGGGAGAGGACAAGGGCAAGTTGTGAAAAATTCAAATATAACTGAAATGTCAGTAAATGTCATACTAATAAGAGTATACATTATAACCTACTGTGATTTTTTTCTCCCATGGGTCATCTTTTTTCTCTTTTTCTTCCAAGGTTCCCTGACCATGGAAGACAGCCCTTCCTCAAATCTCTGGCCCATTTTTTTTTCTTTTTCATTTTCACCTAATTCATTAAATTGGTAGCTTCTATAATTAATCTACAACCTTTTGAAATATAAGAGCTACAAATCAGACACATGCAAAACCAAAATAAACCCCCTGTTTTGAAATGACATTGTTTTTATGTAATTCCTTAGTATGGTTTACCCACAGCAGAACAAGATTCACCATGTTTTTTTCTGCAAACTGAAAATAAAACTGTACATGTTGTACAGCCACCAGTACAGCAGACTGGAAATCTTATTTAGATATTTAGTAAGCAATGGGAAAAGTGACAAAAAAGCAGCTTGCTTCAGTGATTACAAATATAAACCCAAGCTGATTAGTTAAGAGATCTCCTCTCAAGCTGCATCTGAAAGAAAAGCAATATCATCCCTGATATTCCACTGAAAACAGCAACTTGAAACAGTAAAAGCTTGGTTTTCTAGCAGGGATCTTCTTATTCCTGTACCAGAACTTTTTTCTTATCCTTGGGCTGTGTGAGTGTTTTGGGTATTTTAGGCAGTACTTCAGCTAGGGAGTCTTCTCTTTTCTCATCAGTGCTTCACACTCACCTGCTGCAGAGGCAATCCCTGCCCTAAAATAAGTTTGTGTTGTGTGGTTGACACAGAGAAGTGCTGGAGTAATTTAGAATTTGTGGAAAATAATCAGCTACATTAGAGCTGTGAAGTAAATAAAGATTTTCTTTAAGGCTATTTTAAATAGGCAAGCGAAGTTGGATCAGAAAATCACCTTCCTAAAGTAACTGAGCTGCAACCTCTCCAGTTCTTCTTTGGACAAGGACCACAGTCATAACCAAAACCATTAGCAGAACATTTGGAAGAATTATAACAGCCAAAGAATGTCTTTTAATGCTAAGTACTTTCAATGACTGAAATTACTGGAAAGCATCCATTTCCCTTAAGTTATTTAAGTGCCCAAAGTGGCAAATGGGTGCAATTTTCAAAAGTGTATAGATGAATAATTCTAATTGATCTGAACCACAGACCAGACTCCCCTACAAAATTCCCCTATACCTTAATCTGCATCTTTAGATGTCTGCATATTGCAAATATTTTCTTTGGGCACCAAATCAAGGAGCCATCTTTGCGTAGTTGCTCAACTGTGAGTTCGTGCTTAAATTAAGCATGTGGTTGTGTGCTTTTCTCAACAAAGAAAATTGAAGGATGGGAGGGTTGCAGAATCATTTGGGTTGGAACAGACCTCCAAGATCATTGAGTCCAACCTTTGGTTGATCACGACCTTGTCAAACGGCCTGTGGCACTGAGTGGCACATCCAGTTGGGCATTTTTGAGCAATCCCAAGGGTGGTAACTCCACCATCTCCCTGGGCAGCCCTTTCCAAGGCCTGACAACCCTTCAGAGATTCTTCCTGGTGTCCAGCCTGAACCTCCCCTGGTGCAGCTTGGGAGCAAGCAAGCGAAATAGCAAGCTATTTCCTCTAGTCCTGTTGCTGTTTGGGAGAAGAGGAGAGAGGGGAGAAGAGATCCTTCTGATCCAAAGAACATGGCAGGAGTCGGGTGTAATTGCTAGTTAGCAGCTGCACTGCTTCCTCCTAACTTCTGTGGCTCTAAAACTTTGACAGTCTGAATTGAGACGCAGTATCTTTTTGTCCAGAGGTAATTTGAAATCTAATCTGTTAATGTGGAATGGAAAATAGAAAGAAGTAGAGGCTGTGTGTGCTCATTGAAAGAAGAAAATGAAGACTTAGAAAAATAATCCACATTTAAATCCCCTAGGCAGCATTTTGAAAATCTCTGCCTCGAGTATCAGCTGTGCTAGGGATTGATACCAAACAATGGGGAAAGTACTTTGGATAGTCAGAAAGTATTTAGTTCTCAGATAAATAAAAAGGGCTATAGATTGTTCCTTTAGTAGCTTTGCATAATTTTTTTATTTTTAAAAGATCTATTCATTGAATAATAGAGATAAAAGATGCCAGACTCTCAAAAGGTTTTCAGTGACAATGTACAACATTGAAGTCTTAATTTATGTAGTTAAAGAAGAATAAGAAATATATATTTCATAGCCTTTCAAAAGTATTCAAGAGAAATTAGTGGACTGAGGATTATCCCATCTATCATTTGTAACAAAGATCTTGTCTTGGTTGAAATAAGAAAAATCTTGTAACCTGTAAAATATACAAGGTTATAAGAGGGCAGAATTAGTTACTAAATAAGTGCTTTTTTAAGAGACATACTTTTCTTTGGGGGTGGTTGGGATGATAAATTTCCTACTGTAGTTTGACTGCAAGTGAAACAGCAAATTAATTTACAGACTGTGGCAGTTGAAGAAGGCAGGAGTGGCCTCCAGGCAGAGTCTTGCTTCATTTCCACCACTCCTTCCCCAGCTGGGGAGCAAAAAACTGGATCTCAAAGGTGCTGCCTCCTGGACTGCTGGCTTAGGTATTAGGTCATCTTGGATGGTCTAAATCAGGACTATATTACCAAAATGTTTCTGAGGGCAGGAAGGTGGTATGGGCTGGAGGGTCAGCTTGGCTGAATTTTGCAGGCAGGAATGAGCAGTGGGGCTGAGATACAGAGGGAGGAGACAGAGAGTAGAGGTGCTCTTGGGCAGATTTTGTCAGACAATTTACAGAGGGACTGAGATTTTCAGCCCCCATTTCTAGTGAGCTGCTCCTATTTGCCCCTAATGTAGCCCCAGATGCAGAGGTCTTTCTGTCCTTCTTTTGAAGCCTTGAGAGACAGAATAAAGAGCAGAAATAAGGTATGGAGGGTAGGCTTTCCTCCAGTGAAGAGGTGGAGTAGGATGGAGACCCATGGTCCTTGCAGGATGAGACTCCCTCTGGCCTTTTTTCTGATGGTGGGGAGAATCATATGTATTCAGACCTGAGCCTTGCAGTTAGGCCAAATATTATTTAATTTGAAATATTCATTGTGAACTGGGTTGTCATTGGCCTATAGGTGCATCCAATTGTGTGTTTGCTAACTGGACAAATTAGACCCACTGTGAGTTTTAGATCCCTTTCCACATCTTCACTTGGCCTAAATGTCTTAACCCACAGCTTTTGGCATTTTTAGTGGAAATCACTGTAGAAGGTTTTAAACTATTCTAACATACCATCCAAACTGCTGCAGTCCAGAGGCTCATATTTTGGCATGATTCCTGAAGAGTTAATATATCTTAGTTTACTTTTACACTGTAAAGGGATGTCTGTACACAGCACTTACCTCTTCCAACAAGGAAAGAAGCAGAGTTATTGCAAATTCAAGTGGTAGGATAAGCTAGAAGTGTTTCTAATGAAAGAAGAAACAGGACTCTACTTTTGTTGAAGGGTGGATGACCTTATACAAAGAAGTACAAGACTTCTGTGCTCACTTAAGCAAAAGATTTCGTGCCTGAAAGCAATCTGCACTATCATGTCTGTATTTTTTCTTACTTTAGGAAAAAAAAAATTAAATCGTAAATATCAACACCAGTATTCCAGCACAATTCCTTGCAAATATTTACCACTCATCCTTAATATATTGCTTTTCTCATGCAAATAAAGTACTTTTCTGTCCTTGATAAGAGGAGGGACTTGAGGCCATGATTTGAATATCCACCTGTAGG
>WAAE01021392.1:0-42955 GCA_013400495.1 Nicator chloris
TTTTTTTTTCCCATAAGGAATGTGGCTTTACATAGTGTAATCTTTGAAATGTTTAGTTGGAAAAGACCTCTAAAATCATCAAGTCCAGTCATTAACCCAGCACTGCCAAATCCATCACTCAAGCATCTCTCAAGACATCTACATGTCTTTTAAATACCTCCAGGGATGGTGATTCCACCACTTCCTGGGCAGCCTGTTCCAATGCTTGACAACCCTTTCAGTGAAGTAATTTTTCTTATATCCAATCTAAACCTCCCCTTGTGCAACTTGAGACCATTTCCTCTAGCCTCATTCCTTGTTGCCTGGGAGAAGAGACCAACCAGCACCTCACTAGAATTTCCTTTCAGGTTTCTCTACAGCTGTAGAGTGTGATAAAGTCCCCTCTAAGCTTCCTTTTTTTCAGATGAAACAGAACTGGTTCCCTCAGCCACTTCTCATAAGACTTGTGCTCCAGACTCTTTGGACTGGAGATCATCATCTGGATTGGATGCCTTAAGTTTAAGCATTCATATTTTTCAGATTCTGTACTGCCTTAGTGTGTGATTCTGAACTTCATATAAAGTGTTAGCAAGTTCTCTTCACTTTGTAGTTAGATGAAACAACCCTTTTCCAGTCTGAGAACCAAGGACACCGTTGCTGCTTCAGGGCCCAAAAAGTGTTAAACAGCAGCGAACTGAGGAGAGCTATCTGGGAGGATGGGACTTCACTACCTGAAGCTGTAATTGGGCAATTAACCCCAAAATTTAAATGGACCAAAACTTATAAAAGTGTGAAAACTCGTGACCAGTCATCCATCTTGCGTCCATCTTGGGTCTGTCTTGTGTAGAACCTCATCCAGGCTCTTGTACTGCCCAAGGTGCATCCTTTAAAGGCCTTTTAATAAATACCTACTTTATTCCTTTAACTCTGTCCAGCCTTTGTTCCAGGTAGCCTCTTTAGTCATCAGACTCACTCCAGGACCTCAATGTCTTTCTCGTAGTGAGGGGCCCAAAACTGAACCTGCGATTTGAGGTATGGCCTCAGCAGTGCCGGATACAGGAGGAATTATAGCAGCATAACTATAGACAGAAACTCTCCAGCCCTCCATTTTAAAGGATACCAAAAATCCTGTAATTGTGTACCTTTCAAGAATGACTGTGCATTAACAGAAACGCTGAAAGCAATTATCGTGGCAATCTAGGATTCTTGACAGTTAAATTACAACATCTGACATAAATGGGGATAGGATGCTTCAACACTTGATATTGTGCCTTTTGGAGTGAATAGACTCAGAAAATATGTAGGTTCTTCTCTATATTAAAAAGGCTTACTTAAAATTCATTAATTAATTTGGACAGGCTAATTCCCACACTTTTTCCTGAATGCATTACTCTTTAATTACTATATTTTATTAAAACCTTTCTTCAAATTGCATGCAATGAAGGTACAGAACCAAAACGAGCAAAGCTTTTCTAAAATGCAATCACTCATGAAAATTAAGATAATTCAGCTACATACAGAATATATTTGTCAGGGATTTCAAGCAACTACATCCCCTTTCTTTTTCTCCATAGCAAGGGCTTCTCTAGGCCATATAAACCAGACCCAAACTGTGGCAACTAGAGGAAAAAAATCTAGTAATGCATTGTTTGGCTAGTGCCTTTCAGAGGTAAAGTAGCCCTAAACTGACATAATCAGGACCTATAGAAGCTCAGTATCTCCTCTAAAGAAGTTTTGCTTAAGTGCCTTTATTTGAAGAAAAAATTGATAACACAGGTTATCTATGTGCAAATTAATAGGCCAAAAATCTGACTGATTTTCTTTATTATACAAAGATTAATAATATCTGTAGCAGTTCTATCCATATCAGTGCAATTGCACCAATATTTGACCAAGACTTGCATATAGCAGGGCAGAAGTAGAATTGCATCTCACCTATTTTACACTTATTTTTCTACTTCTGAATTATTTCTCATGAGTGCAAGCTTGCCTTTGTCCTCTGCTTCATACTTTCTGTGCCACCAGGTCCTAAGGTGACACTACTAAGCCCAAATTAAGTCCAAAGTTCTATTTTGGTGATCATTAGCATACACTGAGGATCTTTATATCTCAATGGGGAATCAATCTATGACCTTTTAAAGCACGTCTTCCTAGTTTGTAACCACCATCAATAGCTTGAATTTTCCTTCAAATTCCTTTATAATGATGTGACTTCTTCATCATGCATTTAATTAGTCTTACAGTCAACATGAATGTCTAGTGCTGTCAATAAGGTTGATGGGTCAAAAGACCAGCGTTCACTTATATATTTTTCAGTTTATAACTGAAATATATCAGCTACAGAGGCAGTGAATTAGGGACATTACTGGAATAGTGCTCCCTTGCACTCCACAACCTCCTCCAGGCAATACATGGTGAGAATGAAAATTCAGGTAGCAGTAATAAAAATATAGTTTGAACTAGTGCACCTCTATTTTGTTCTTTTATAACCCAGGAACTTACACACTCCAACTGCAAGAAGGAAGGTACGCTAAAGGGATGTGTTTGGCAGCTGCCTCTACTCTTTAAAATGTCAAGTTCACATTTTCAACTACTGCCTTCAATTCTAAGGCAGAAGTTAAACTATTCTAGCTTGTGCGGTGGAAAAAAAATATATCAGGGACTATATTCCATGTTTGATTTACAGAAAAAGCATGAGATGTCCCATTGGTTTTTTGCACTTGTCTATATCATGTAGCTTTCCCATGTGTTCAGATCTTAGTGGCACCAGCAGGTAGATTTACAGATCTATTTATTCACCAAGTTTTTAATTCTTTCCAGATTATACTCTTACATACTTTCCTTCAGGAAAAGAAAAAAGTATTTTAAAGATGCTTATATTATTTTGTTAGCTTGCTGGTGTTTATTTGTTTGGTGGGGTTTTTTTCAGTGGTTTTTTTTTGGAGGGGGAGGTTGTGGGGTTTTTTGGGGGGTTTTTTTTTAGGTGGTTTTGTTTTGGTTTTGTGTTGATTTTTTTTTTTCCAGAAAATTCCTTTATACTACATGTTCCAGACCAGAAAACTTTGTGAGAATAAGCATAACTAAACCAAATTTTATTAAATTATTGTTTATTCTGGACTTATTAGCATGGGTTTTTCATTTCACTGATGCACATTCTAGTTTCTCGTTTCATTTATTTTATGATACAAATGTTTAAACTGCGGTAGTGCCCAGCTGGTGCATACAGAGCATACAGCAAGGACTGTCCCATTGATTAGACTGTCTAATCTGCCTGCCTATACCAGAAGCCACTGATAAACTCTTCCCTCTTCCGAGTAAAATCCATGCGTGCAGACACATCAGTTTTCTTGACTTTTACTGAATCTTGAAAGCTGAAGTAATTTGCAAATAATCTTCAAAAGGTTTTGTGGTGGCTAATGAGAACATCATTTGCTAAAAATATGAAGAATGCATGCACTTAAGTGATTTGGTATAATTTTCTCTTCCCAAACACATTACTTCATACAAGCCTGTATGAATTTACATTACCACAAGTATTCCAATAAAGTGCTGTATTAACCCAACTAACTGAACCTCATTGCTGTCCTCTGTCTCAGAGTGCATCTTACCAGGGTTTTAGTCTTTAGTCTTTAGTGTGTTGGTGCCTTTACCCAATGTAAAAACACTCAGACCCAGGCAGCAGCCTTCTGAGCATTTGTGATAATCTTGACACATGCTGGAATGCAATAGACTCAAGAGATTCTTTTCCTGCTCCCTCTGGGACAATGAGAGAGTGAAAAAAGCCTCAAGATCATTCATTCAATTAAGTTATTTAAAAAGTCTTTAGAAGCAAGGTTTCCAGGAGAAGAATATCGATACCATATTGTGTTCATATTTAATCTTGCATTTTTCTGGAACAAAATGGCCCAATTCTGCTGGGCTTTCTATGCCAGCTTGTCTCTACAGACAGCTGCTCACACTTGTCAACCTTGTACAGCTTTTCAGGTTTCCTTTCAACTTGAATTCTCCATTGGTAAGACAAGATTTCAGTATCTCTGAATTCAGGAACAGGGTCTTTTAATCTGACAGCTACTTCCACTGTCTCAGCAATGTATGTCAAGGTCTCATTTGAGAAGTGGTTATGATGTTTGGTATGGATATAAGATAGACTGAGCATGCAGGAAAGGAATTTTAATGCTATATATGCCTCAGTTTTTCTCACATTTGGTGTTGACCTTACTTAACTTAAAAAAGAAGACAGAGTTTCACTGTCTTATTTGTTTGGGAATAGTCCAATACTTAGTTATTCCCAGATCTTACACAATCCCATTTCACTCTTAGGTCGTTAAAACACATGTGGATCATTGGCCTTTGTACAATGTCCTGGAGAAAGTTGGTAATTAACATACTTCCATACTGACCATAAGTTATCTACAGCTCGTCTTTGTTTGCCTCAGTCAATTTATAATCTATAACACTGCTTTGTTTTGGGCTGCCCACCTTGGGTACTTAATTTCTTTAGATACCGCTGACAAAACCTTGTCAAGTTCTCAGGGCCATAGCTGGAATTGTCCACTCTCGTGGTGCAGTAGCAGTGACATGACAGAGTTGGTTTCTAAGAAGCCTAGAAAGACTAATTCAGATAACAGAAAAGATCCATGAAGTATCATGCAGATATGTGGAGCATTTCTTTTGCGTCTTCCTTAGCATACTGTCTACAAATGTTCCTTGTTTCTTATATCTCCAACAATACTTTCCTGCCTTAGTCTCCTGCTATAACAAATGCCAGACATGGAATCCTGTCAGAGAACACTGGCAAAGTCTCTTCAAAAGTCTAGATAAAGATCTGGTTGAAACAACATTTTCTGCAATTGTAGTGGCAGGCTTAAATTTTATGAAATGAATGAGATTTTTTTCTTGGTGGAAGCTGGAGAGATGTGTATCTATTGTGTCATGCTTAGTTTAGTGTTTCATAGGCTCTGCCTTGCTTTTTTCAGCTGTTGTTCTGGATCCTAATGTTCTGGTCACTTTATGCTCCTCAAGTGACCCCCTAGTGGTTTTTTTTTTAAAGAAGTTACAGACCAGGACTGTAGATAAGTAATTGACTCTAGCATTAAGCTACACTTTTATTAGCAGCTCAGCCAATTCTTCCCAAACATTCCTGTAATTCTTGCATGAACAGTGGCTAGACTCTCTATTTAATAGCAGCTTATTCTACTGGTCAATTTTTGAACACCTCTTCTCCCATTATGCATTTGCAAAAAAGAAGAGTTACAGTAGGAGAATGTCTCATCTTCTGCAATAAGCACTAATGCAAAGTCATGATCAAGCTGCTTTGAAATCACATTTCAAACCAGCCTTCCTCTGACTCAGGGCTTTGACTGCAGCAATGAAGGAAGAAAGAATTGCACTCTCTCTGCTTCATTGGATGCAGGAAAATATCCTTTGAGGATGCATCTGCAGCTTAGGCGGGATGCTGGGCTTGTGGCAGGAAGTGCGGGTTACCTGGCAGAGCTGAGAAATCTCTCATTTCCCAGTTTTTTCTAACATGTCTGTGTGTTTAGAGGCAAAACACCTGCCACCAGATTTGAGGGGAGGAAGAAATAAAGGTCAGGCTGGGGCCATTCGCCTTTGAGAGGCAGTAAGCATGGAAGAACTTGCTTCCCTCTGTACCATGGCCCTTTGGTAAAGCCCACAGTGTTGTGGGGATGCAGGATGTCTGTGTTACTCTCTCTTCATGTGACACCGTAATTCCGGGAGATTTTTAATTTACAGACAGCAATTTTGTGGTGGCTGGTGTAGCACACACAGACTGGCTTTTCCTCTGGCCTCTTTTGGACTATTACATCTATTATATGGTTGGCTGTGTTTGCAGGCAACAGGCTCAATGATCCATGAACTGCCATCCATTCCTATGGGGAATAATGGGGGTTAGCAGTAACAAATACTCTGATTTTAGAGAATTTGGGAGTCTTGTTTGTTGTTTCCCCTGTGTTCTGCAAGGGTTGCTGTGAATTCTTAACTTCCCCAGCTTTCAGAGGTGTTAAAAGGTTTGTGAGGCTTGCAGACCTGTCTGGGAACACGGAGACATTGAAAAATAACAACAGAATGGCCCGATGAAAGAACAAAGGGCTGCAAGCCAGAATCTGTCCTTTGCCAGATGGTCATCTTAATAATACTTTGCATAAATGTAGCATTAGGAATTTGTACTTTGGCCTCTGAAGTGGATACATATCATTAAAACTGTTTCACAAATGAGGAAGCTGAGGATTGAAAAGGTGCACTCAACAGCCACCACATTGCTAAACACATATGTGGGTAATGCCAAGAATTTTTACACACAGGTTATGCAGAGAAGCCTTAGTGGCTACACAGCATTATGGAGATCCTTGGAGTAAACTGTGATGTTCAAGGAGAACACAGTAGGTCTCAGCAGCCACATTACAAACCTGAGCTGAAGGAGATTCCTGATTTTAGAGATAGAGATGTGTACAGCTGCTTTTGGATATTAGAGTTTTCTCCATGCATTATTATAAAGAACACTGTCATACAGTCAAGAGCTACAGCCAAGCATTATGGTAGAGTTCAGCATTAACACTGACCCAGGAGCTGTGTGTTTTACTCAGCTGTGTTTTACTCAGTGTGCCTCAGCAGGTCAGAAGATTTTTGTCAACAAGGTCGGCCTGCACATTCCGTGGACAGATGAAAGCATGTTTCTGCCCATGCTGCAACCAGACTTCAGTGTAGTTTGCCTCTAGTCCAAGGCAGTAAAAAAGCCCAGGTCCATACAAAATTTGGTGTGGAATTATGTAGATAAATTCATCTTTCCTTGAATTTCATCATGTGTGTCTAAAGAAGATACCAATACGTATGTATGGGGTTTTTTTCCCCCAGTAGTTATGCATTGATATCTGCCCTAAAACACAAAGAGTAAGAACATCTTCAATTTAGCTCTTCTACACTAACCTCTAAGTAGACTTCAGGGTTTCATCCTTCTCGTGATAGTGAATATAATTTTGAAAGAATGCAGAACTATGCCTTTAAAATGTTACTCAGTAAGACATACTGCCAAGAACGCTGAAAATGTCTAAACCCAAACTGTTCTTCACTTTGGCTCCTTTATGTTCAATGTCATTTGTCCCTTGGCATTCAAGTACAATTTGATACAAAGGATACTTTAATAAGGATTTAGGGCACTATTTCTGAACCAAAGGGTCACAAACACAGAAGGACAGTGAAAATAAATCAGGGTGACTTGAAGTACTGTAAATTTTATTATATGATAAAGCAGAGACAATGCTGGTTTCCAATTCTACACACATACCCCAGTCATTTAAGGTCAAGTAATCCGTTAACCTCTCCAAACAGATGCACAAACACAAGCTTATATGTCCTTATTGCTACTGTGGATATATTCTTTGTTCCTACGTCGACAATAAATGAAAAGAAATCATAAATAATTGATAAAGACTTTGCCAAGTTGAAAAGCTTAGGAACACTGTTCCAATTTATGTTTTAAGAAGGAAAAACCTGGAAATATTTAATCTGCAAACAGTTGCTGAAAATGGTGAATTAATAGGAAAGACTTTTCTTTGAAAAAAGCTGGGCTTAAATAACAATACGTGGAAATAATAGTCAATTTTATGTTTCAGAAAAAAGTATCATAAAAGGTTTGATGCTCTAAGTACCATAGTTACAAAAGCCCCATAAGTACAGCTTAACAGTGGTATACTTCTATGTGCTCCTACTTATGCTAATGGGATGTATGCTAAATACTTTACTGAGTACACTGAGGAAAAAACCCTATAGCATAAAACAAAGGTAAGCAGAAATTATTCTCATATGGCATGTACACCCATTGACCCCACTTCAGCTCTGAATGCCTACACATTCGGAAATCCTCTTTCAGAGAGACCTTCAGAGAGCCAGCTGAAGATCATGAGACAAACAGTGTTTTGTGATTTCACCTATACTCCCAAAGAACCAGTTACAAACCAGCTAAGTAACAGTGAAGTACTGTGACATATTCTTATAATACAAAAAATGAGAAGCAGAGACACGAGCTTACAAGGGAAAACACCTGCTACAATATTAGAAACAGAAGTATTAAAAGCAAAGAGGTGAACTTCCCACCATACCATCCATGCACATGAATAACTGTGTTTTACTGCTAAAACATGGAGGAAATGGCCTGGTCATGCAGTGGCAGAGTTGCTTTGTTTAACACAAACTGCTTCAGGATTATACACAAAAAAATACGGTTTCATAGAGAGTCTGGCATCTGTTTTAGCAGCTGTCACACTAGTTCTGCAAGGGAGCATTCGGAGCTGCAAAAGAGGCCAAAGGGGACTATATTCTGCACAATCATCACCAGGAAAAGAGGGTGCCAAGTGGGTATTTGAGTCAAATTTATAAACTAACTTGCTTTAGAATAGTTCTTCTATTTTTAACATGTAGGCATGAGCCAAGAAACACTAAAATAATGCATTAAAAATTACAGAAATATACAGTTCTGCCCTAAGTTTGTCCCTTGTGCTTTTAATATTTGAGCTTGAAGGCTGCATGCAGTTTTGGGTAGGTGCATGCTGCTTTATTTAGAAAAGGAATAAAATGGAAATTGCTTACAATAATTCAAAACAAATGCTTAAAAAAGTATCATTCCCTGTCAATGACTGCTTAGTAATTTATAAATTATTTTGGCAGGCAGTAATGAGTAAATGAGCTAAGTCTTCACTTAAATAAAATGAGCTATGTCTTTTTGTTCACTGTTTCACATTTTACATTATGCTAATGTCACAAGAGAGTATTAAAATTATGTTCCTCTCTGCCCTCAAGACAAGGCAACACCTGATGTTCTCATGTTCTCCAGGTATCTATTGGAGAGCTGTAAAAATTCTAGACAGCAGAAACCCAAATGTTGAATTTCTGAAGACTTTTTGTTTACATATTTAATAATTTTAAAATTTAAATTTTTAGAAAAGTAGAGTAAACCTCTGGATTTACACACAGCACTTTTTTGGCCTCTGATTAACACAATTTTAATCGTGGTCCAACAGCTGCATATAGAGCTCTTAGTATCACTGATTTGGATCAGCTGCAGTTTCTCAATAGTTTGGAAACACACAAATTTACACTGTGGATTTTCATTTGGGTTTTCAATAGGGTCAAAAATATGTCTCTTAACCCCCACTGAAAACTACCATGTAAAAATGAATAAGCATATGCAGTCCCATTATTTGACCCAACTTGAAAAGTTCTGATAATCCCTCATGTCCTTTATGAATTTATCCAAAGTTCACTGTAATTTGTGAGTCCAAAGCTGCAGTATCAGTGGAAGAGCCTCATATTAAATCCACGCAGAAATTATTTGGCTTCCTGGTACCATCAGCCTGTGTTAATGCTTGCTGTCAACCACAGCTCCTGGAACATCAAGTTCAGCAAATCTTTTTTTTCCCATAATAGAGAATGTTTTAACAGGTCAACAGGGCAGCTTTCAGCACAAATGGGTGTGATCTCCTCACACTGATAATTCGTGCTCAAAGCAGCTTTTTGTGAAGAGATGAGGACATGCTATCCTCCATCTGACTCTTGCATACCATTGTGACATTCATTCTGCCTATTATGCCAGGTTAAAATCTAGGGTTTGAACTCCATCCTGGCTTCTGTTTAAGTCCCCCAGCCTAAACCCTTGTCTCTTGACCCTTGGTTTTGGAGCACATGATTCTTCCAAGGTCATATTAAAGTCTACCAAGCACATCAGCAAGGCAAAGGAGCTTGTTTTGGTCTTTATACTCTCAGAAGAGGTTTGCCTGCAGCAATTTTGTTTCAAGTATCCTCATTCCCAGGTCAGTACAGTCTATTTTTGTTGTGAATTTACCCTGCCTCCCTGCCACACGTATTTACCCTTGGACAACACCTAGTTCTCAACCTCACCAGCATTCAGCTGCTACTTTGCAAGCTGTCAAACAACCACTCAGGTGTTAAAAAACCCAACCAAGTCTCTCTAGAGCCTTAATTTAAGTGTTAGCAGGGAGCTGAAAATTAGCAGCAACGTTTCTGCCTGCAGCTACGGGAAAAAGTGCGAAATGACACTTTAATGATTGCTAAGAAAGGGTGGGTAGTGAGTTTGCTACTTGCTCTCCATTTCACCTTCCCTGCCAACTGCCGGATGCATAAGCACTGAGCCTACATTCCTGCAATTTCTCTCATAAGGCTAGGAATTTGAGCTATGGATGCAACTTTGGAAGTAAGTGGCCATGTCAAGTACGTTGGTGAGGCCCAGCAACCTTGGGAAACTTGGGAAACTCTTAGAATATTCCTCCCACTGCTGACTGCACTGCAGAAAGTTTTATGTGCTGCTGTTTTTGAGTGCATTAGTCCACAGAACTCTTTCTTAGAGATTTCAGAGCAATCACTTTCTTCAGCACCTACTGTGTGTAACTTTTACCTCTCTGATCCACTTGGAACTCCTCTATTGGTTTTGTTTAAGCTCTTCAGGGATTTATTTTCAGGTCCTGGTTTTTGGCCTTTGAGAACTTACTGCCTCTTTGGTGTGGACTAAGCAGCTATATCCCATACAACCATAGATGGTGCTTGTTCTGCTGAATGCTTTTAAACCAGTTATGTGTGCTTTTCACTTTCAAATCATCTTCCCATGTGTCCTTGGTGTACACAACTGCTTCTGTGTCAGGGCAGCAGCTGGTTCTAACACACAGAGAGTACATCTCACCATTTCCTTTGGTAAGGTTGATTTTCTACCACCAGCTGATAAAACTGGCTACCAAGACACGACAAGAAATACTGTAAACGTCAAATTTGCTAATCTGGTGAAGGATCTAACATTCACACCCTTCTGATATTTGCCTCATTCGCTATTTGCAACCACACTCATCAAGGTCCACTTTTGTTATGCTCAAAGTGCAGTTGTGTGCAACCATGCTGCTGAGACACTGTGTGACCCAAATCCATGCTGTCACCACTCAACAACATCACTCTGCTGCACATCCACCATGACAGTTTTTCAGCTTGAGTACCAACACACCCCTAACTTCCCACTGCAGCTTGCTTTCCCTCCTCTCTTCTTCTACTTCATCTCAAATCTGAGGATCTTTGATGGTCAGTTTAGCCATGTCATAACTTCTTAGTGGCACAGTAGCATTTTGCCAGCAGACAAAATGAGTTCCGATCTGTGTCTGTGCTGAAAGCCTACCATTCACACAGCAGTATTTCACAGACTGCGTTACCTCTGGTCCCGCCTAAATTGCTGGTGGCCATAGCCAATGTGTAGGCAGCACCCCCAGCTGGGCTTTCAGCACAATCTGTGTCGGCTACATGGCCAGATGCACATTCTGATTAACTGCACAGGGAACGATCTGCTGGCCAGGGAGGCTCTAAACACACTGAACCCTGCCAAGATTGTCATGGTTTGGTTTGGCCATTTGTGCACATACTAAAACTAAAATTACAGCAGTAGACACCAGGAAAAACTGTTAACTTCTGACAGAAATCTGAGTGACAAGTATCAAAATCTCAGGTCAAAAAGTTTAATCTAAGACATCATAGGTCCAGCTGAACTGTGAACCCAGGAGCACTTTCCATCTGCTGGCTCTGCTGTGCACCTTGGCTACGTGACAGCCCAAGGCTGATGATGCAGTTGGGATGGGGATAGTCACTCTGTGCCCTGGCAGGTCTGTACACCAGGGGTCAAGGCTGCAGGGCACAGAACTGAATACATCCCTCCTGTGGTTTAGGCTCTGTGTGACAGAAAATGGTGCAGGAAGCAACAAAAACTGGAAAATTCATATCTTCTGCAATTCATATATTCTTCATAAATAGCGTTCTCTACGTGAACCTTGACATCTCTTAATTACAGTGTGCAGTTTTTCATAACAGAGAAGATACTTGGGATACTAGAGGGATACTAGGTTTGGTGGAGTATGGGCAACTTTAGAGATAATATGAGCAACAACCCTCAAAATATGAGGCATTTGAGAGGTATTGGAGTAAGTGTCTGTAGCAGTTTATGAGCAGATTCAGAGATGATGGTTATCAGCTCACCTATAAAACTGTAAACAGTTTTGAGAGATAGATTAATTCCATGGAACATCTTGGAAACATAGTGTTCAGCTGTGATATTCTCCTAAAAGTTAAATGCATTTGTACCATCTAATACAAATATATCAGGGGGAAAAAATCCTTTTACCGGAATGAATAATCACTACGCAGTGTTTAGTAGTGCAATTCTCCCTTTAATTGTCTATTCCCTATTCCTGATTGTTTCAGTGATTCAAGAATAAGTATCAAAGAATAAATAAAGTGAATGCAAGAGATTTCTTAATACAAAATGACAAGGCTTCACTTTATAGATGAAATCTCAGACAATTCAATTGTTACATAACCAAGATGCTCATGGGAATTTGGGAATTGCTGTAGATGAAGCCTGATTTCTCTCTCTTCTGCCTATCCTCACCACAGTTTAATCATATTCTATTTCTGACTTAAGTTACAGCACTTCACTGACAACATAACGGGCACTGATAGTATCTTGAAGACAAAGGAAAACTGTCTCTCTGAAACACTGCAAAACTGAGTCATGCATAGTAATATCTATTTTTAAAATAAAGTAACTCATAATTTACACATGCATTTCAAAGAAGAAATCATTATAGTGACTAAAGAATACCCCATCCCAAGAAGTGTTCAGGGACAAGTTAGATAGGGCTTTGAGAAAAGTGTTCTGGTGAGAGGAGTCCCTGCCCATGGCAGTGGGGTTGGAACCAGATAATACTTAAGATTCTCCTAACTCAAAGCACTCTGTGACTGATACTATGGCATTACGATTCAAAACAAACTCTGCCATTTTTCTCTTTGCATGGCTCCCAGGAAGGCAGTGGTGTTTTGGGTACACTCACATCACAGTCTGATGACATCCCTCCACTCAGCATGTATTGTCTGAACTTACTGAGCACAAAAGAATGGCTGTAGGACAAGGGGGCATCAGAAAGCTCACCCATGCTGACCATCCCTGCAGGCTTGTTTCTCTACAGTTTTTCCCTCAGGAGCATTCATACTGTGCCCTTGTACTCCCACATGCCTTTATTTAGAGTACATAGAACCAGTCCCAAGCTGTCTTTTCCCTGATACACTGCATGCCTATGATTGAGGTGGAATTTGCAGCAGTCTGCTCATCCACACCAGCTGGTGGCAGAACATCTGCTCAGTATGATAGACCTTGCACCATTTCTACCTGAACCTGAACTCATATACTTAATGGACTCTACTTCCATCGCATTTTACACCTAGTGATATAATGGTTTAAAAACAAAACTTTGAATTTTATGGAACTTAGAATTACATAAAAGCTTCTAGTTACTCCTTAGCCTTGCTATAGTCATACATATATTTTAAAACCTGAAGACACCACCATACCCACCTAGTTTTGTTTCCTGAACAGAAGCTAAAAAGATCACCCAGCAATTAGCTAGGAGGCCTCAATTTTTCCCTCCAGGAACGGTTTTCTCCTATTATGTAAGTACAGACACTGCATTCACACTGAACTCAGGTCTCATATGATTTTTACAAGCAGCAGCTGTCTCGGTGCCTCATCATCACCATGTGAATGGCAGGAGGAATGCAGCTGGTCCAGCGTGAGGCAACCTGACAGCAGTGCAAAAGGGGCAAGAACCCAATACACCTATTGTCATTATCATCATCATCTGGGAAACTGCATCCTGAAACCTCACATCCTGAATAATAGCCTCAAAAGCAATGGCATCTGAGGTAGATTGAGGTAAACCCAGACCTGAGCAGGCATGCCTGAAGAAGATACAGACCATAAAGAGAGCTTTAAGAGGGCCCATGTCATTGGTGTAAACAGATGGACAACAAGTGCCCTCTCTGTTTCTGAGGAGCACATACTTTGTTATCAGTGCTCTAATTACACTCTTATTTAAGTCCAAACAAAACCCTGAGCCATGCTGTCATTAAAGAGCACTTGTATTCCTATAGTCTTTAGGTAAGCAGCTAATTTTAAATGGCTGGAACATAAATTAATTACATTAATTTTAATAATATTCCATTTAGAAGTTTAGGAGAAAACTAAATGAGACCAGTTAACTTGATAATGTTACAAACATTCTCTTCGTTTACTGATTTTTAGAGACATTCAATGTTATTCAAGCAGCTCCCTTATTAGAAAGTCTGCGTGGTATGAACCATGGTCATGTGTAGCAGCAAATCAAGAGGCTTTCTCCCTGCAGTGGTCCAGCTACAGGGCACTGCCATGGGCGTTGTGGGGTGAGGTCTGATCATCACTGAGGCTACTCCATGTGGATTTTCTCATTCATCCCTAGCTGAGACCAATTAAACAAGTGTAAGAAGCTCCTTGATGCTATTTCCCTTTCTAATAATGCTAATTTAAAAATTAGAATTCTTGACTGGGTTTTGTTACTGCCTTTTAGAGCAGTAAATAGAATATAAGTTATTACTGACCCCGAGACAGAATTTTTAAGATTAAAAAATACTGCTTTTGTATACGGCTTTTCTGAAATGTATAATGAAAAAATAGTTACAAATGTTTTATTATTTTACATCTGAAAGCTTTCTGAAAGTCCACACTTGTTTTGCCATCTCAAATTTTGCAAAACATATTTTACTGAAAGGTTTTGTTTTAATTTTCTGAACTTTACTTCAGAATGTGCAATAGACTGATAATGTAAGCGAGATCTGCTGTGATCTAAAATCAAAGATATGCAGTTAGGGCAGTAATAATAATGAGGTTTATGTTACACAATGAAAAAAAATATTATCAGCTTGGACCAGTTTGAAAGTTTTTTCCTTGCAAATATAAGATTCAAATTTATATGTCAAGTCAAGGATACAAATGTTTCTCTGTTGGGCAAGGTGATACAGGGAAATCTTATAAATATGATTGCTTGGCAACAGGTTCTGAAAACATAAAGCTGGTAAGTGAAATAGAAATGACAGCAATTTTTGAGATGTGAGGCATGCCAGACCAGAAGACAGGATATTGGGCAATACCTCTGACCATGCTGGACAGGCCTGCCGAGAAGGCAGGAAGAGGGTATTTTAGAGATTAGCATTAAGGTTTAGAAGGTAGTGCCTTATTCAAATGTAGTAGTTCTCATAGGCTGTATGTAAATTCTGTAGGATTTGTGTCTTGCACAGGTTGGTCACTGTAAATAGAATATTCAACACAGAATGGGATAAACCTTACTGTAACAGGAAATTCTCCCTCTTGGGACGACCCTCTCAGCTGGGACTGGTAGCTGAGAGCAGGGCTCTGTCCCCCACGGCCCTTGCAAATAAACCATGTGTTCCAAGAGCAACCCTGTCTCCAGAGATCTCTCAACCTACCGTCGCGGTGTGCTTCTAGCATTTCTCGAGCAAAACCTCAAACCCACATGTACACCTCCCAGTGGAATTCCCTGCCCACCAATCTACTGAATCACATTCTGCATGCCCCTGGATATTTAGTGTGTCCATGACAAGGTCTCATTAGGTTGTACTTTCAATTACTGTGGCATTTTCAAATAGGGGAATCTACCAGAGAAGAGGAGGCCCAAGTTTCAGACAGTCCTGCACCCTCTCTCACAATGTTTCTCATGTTAAAAAAATTTCCCTGGCTCCTGCACACCAGAATCAGTCTAAGTAGCACGTCAGATACGGTCTCAGTTGCCTGAATAAAACCTTTCCATCCTAATTTGATTTTTCCTCTCATGGGTGTTGCACATTGACTCGTGCAATGATTCCCCCCGCAGTTATTTAATTAGAGCCTAATCTTACCTTCTCACACATGGCAAGACTTCCTTGTACTCATAAACTGCAGCCAGATATTTAGCAACAGTGGTGATTTTGCTGATAAAAGCACTTTTTGCTCTTCAGCACCTCTCTAGGGCAGGATGTGCTGTTCAATGCCCTCCAGTCTTGCTGCCACGGCCCTGGTCAGCCGTTCAGCAAAGGGAATCCGGACAATGAAATCCATGGTCCAGGTCAACCCACAGCCAACGTGCCCAGCAGGAACTGGGACACAGCTGAGAAGACACAGTCAGGTATTGATGAGGCAACGTATTCAATGCTGGGGAAGGAGGTGTCCCTTCATCATGGGTGAGGAAAGAGGAATAGAGCCAAGAGCAATTCCTTTGGGCCAGTTACCAGTTTGTGTAACACCAGGGCAGTGTGAGGCTGCTAAATGCTCATCTGGAGACAAGGCTCCATTACCTGTTACTCTATTACTCCAGTTAACTCTTATCATCAACAGCTTGTTCAAATTAAACATGTGCTTGTAAAGCAAATAAGAAAAAAGACAAAAGAAGTCTAGGTCTTCTCTCAGGTATGTTTTTATAACATTCAGTGGGATGAGAACCCATGCACCAAGTGCAGAACAGACTATATTGATGGTAAATTACGTTGGTATAAGGCTAAATTTTTTTAATTACTACCTTGTAAATTCTTCTACTGCTACTGCTTAGAGAGAAAAGAAAGTATTACTAGGCAGATTCTCCTGAGTGTCTACATGGCTCCCTCTAATGCACAGGGGAAATGCATACTTCTCTCCACAACACTTTTGAAATTTCCAATTTTCCTTGTGTTAATTGCTATACTTTAAAAGTAGATTTATATTATATTAACAGACCAAACCTTCCCTAGCACCTTTGGCAGCCTTTTAGATTTCATATTCACATTCTGTAAGCCCTAAAAGTATGCAGGTTACTTTATCGGAACAAAAGCATTTGTGTTTCCTTGGGACTCTGCCTGCTTCTAGTTCAGAGCATGAAGCACGCAAACCTCTTGTAACAGCCAAAAGAGAACCTAAGCAAGAGTAAGGATCATTCAGAAAGCTAATACAGACACAGAACATGGATAATCTCCTCTCCACCATGAATGTCCTGAAGGCATCTTGCTGTAAGCAATATCCATGGGAACATCTTCAAATATATTACTACATGCCAGGTTCCCTCTGAGAAGAGGCATCTCTGGAAACGAGGTAGAATTATCAATCAACAGTTTTTTTATTAATGCAGAATGGAAATTGTAGCAAAGTGGAGCAATCTTCTGTCACACTATCACTGTCATCCAATTTTTGCCATGGGCTGGGGGTTTAAGTATCGTATCTAGGAAAAAAATATTAACTGTGTTAGTGATTTGCATTACATGTGCTGTAATCAGAATAGGCACTCTAATGCCATACTGATGTGTCTTCAGTGCAGAAGGAGATGGAGAAACCCACAGCCTGCCTGGCTTGACACTTGCTGAAGTGTTCAGCTGGAGACACTGTCTCAAGTGCTGATAAAACAAATGGGGAGAAAATGCAAAATAAGCCTAGAGTGGATGAGGGGGAAAAGTGACTGAGAAAGTGACGCTGTTAGAGTCCATAAGCACAGTATACAAACCAAGTTGAGGAACACAGTCAGCTGTCAGGCCAAAACCTGCTGCTCATAAAACTTCAAATGGGAAAGAATATCCCAAAAAAGGAGCAGAGCCTGGATAAACGGGGTAAAGCAGCAACAGATCTATCTTAACACTTGCAGAAGGTAAGATAAGGAGCCAAGGAGGAAGAGGCACTTTGTGATGTTCAAAAGAAAAAAGTCAGAGCAGATTCCCAGGAAACCCACAAGTTCCCAACATGTCTTTATTGTGACAACAGTGCTTAGGGCACAGCTTCTCTCCAAAGGGTTCAGAAGTCAGTAACCTGGGGAGTGATTGCCCTCAGCCAGCAACAGCTAATTACAGAGACCATTCAAGGCATTCACTGACATATGCACCAATTTTTTTTTTTTTTTTTGCTAAGTTGCCTGTAATAACTTTAGAGTTTTCCCAGACCCACCTTTTGAAATTCCAATAAGGAATGGACACAAAAGGCCTCATGACACCAAAACCCTATTGCTCCCAAAAGAACAAAGGTATAGTTTTCTCTCAGTTCAATCTATAGTTTTGTCATTTTTATATCATCCTGTACTTTATTGCATAGTCCATTTGTGAGTCACTACAATTCTGAGTAGCCTCCAATGAGAAAATGAGTAAATATCTGATTTAATGGTTTCTATTAAAAAAAAAAAAAGTAAGCATCCTCCTGTACTATTTGTTACCCATAACTGGGAATTGGTTTTATCACAACCTAGCAACCAGTGCAAATTTTTGTGCATGAAATTTTTAGTCAAATAGCTTAGACAGCAATACCTAGTGTTGGACATATTTCTTAGTGCTCTGAATTGGTGAAAAGAACATTTATGAGCAATACTAAAATTACAGCATACAAGGGAGAGACCAAAACAAAGCATTGCTCTCTTCCAGCAAAACACTGAATGAAGCCTTTTGGAGAACAAAAGCATTGATCTTCCCCTGCTTTTTTTTCCTGACTTAGCTGCCTTTTTTTTTTTTACAGAACTCTTCTGTCAATTTGCATTCCAAAGTTTTATGTGAGAAAGCTGGCCTCAGAATGGAAACACCAGGCAGCCGGAGTTTAATGCTGCATTCCCAGGCCTTTCAAATTTCTTTTAATCTTTTCTCTTCCCATAGGTCCATCTTAATTGCTGACTCCATTGGTGATCAAGCATTGCTTATTTACAGGGCATTTTTGGTGCACTGTACTTGTGTCCTGACCTGACCCAACTTTCATAGAGTCACAGAGTGCCTTGGGTTGGGAGGAACCATAAAGACTGTCTAGTTCCAACCCCCCTGCCACGGGCAGGGACAACTTCCACTAGACCAGATTGCACAGAGCCCCATCCAGCCTGGCCTTGAACAGTTCCAGTAATTTGGTGTTACATCTTGATTTTTCCTGGATTCTTGATTAGTCCTGGGATTATTCAGGACACTGCACTTTTGGAAGAAGCTGACAGGCATTTTGGAGAGTGACTGTTCACAAGCACCTCAATGTTCTGCACCACATAACGTCAAGCATGTGCTTTACTGACAGAAGACCTGCCTACCACTCAGATGTAAACAAACACATCACCTGCGTGGGGACTTCCCTCCTTTCACTGCATGGTTGTGTTGATCCTTCATTCTCCACTCTTCTACTCTGCTGCTTAGTCATGGATAACACTGCTTTTCCAAGCACTTTAGTTAACCCATATTTTAATAGCTACAACCATGTATGGAATGGAGCAGGCTTGGGGTTGAGTCTTAGAATTGCATTTGCTGTGTCATTGTGAGCAAGGGTGCTGGCACAGCTCTGTCTTCTTGTACAGAAATATGTAAGGATAAACACTACACTTTTATGAGGATTGGAGCATGAAAAAGGCTCCACTAACTGAAAGAAATTAAAAACCGAAAAGTTGCCAAATCGAACTGTGAATCCAAGAAATCTCACCCAAGTGTGTTTCTTGAAAGATATATCAAGTATTTTGTGGTGTTTGTTTCTGTCAATTTGGCCAAAGGTTGGACTTGATGATCTTGGAGGTCTTTTCCAATCTTAATGATTCCATGATTCAATTCTGTGATTGTGTGCTGTGTTGCCTGGAAAGAAAAATGTGTGACTGTGTTTCCCATGGGCTCAAATCACTGAGTGGAGAAGTGGTTCCATGCTCTGTGACCAAAGTTAGCTCTAAAAAATACAAGATCCCTTGTAAGCCTGAAATAAAACATCCTACAGCAGGAATGAGAAAAAAAGAGAGATAACAGGGTTTCTCATATGTCTGTCTCAAAGACCATTGATTGTTTATCACTTCATACCCATTCAGAACAAGAAATGCTCTAAGTTGATAAGATGTGGTTTTCCAGGTAAATTATCCTCATTCCCTATATTTTATGTGATATGATTTTCCTAATCTACAAATTTAGTAATTAATCGAGCATAAATCACATAAATACATTTTATACTCTAAATTAAACAACTAATTTCTACTCTACAGTAAATATTCTTTGATCATGCTATTTCTATAGCTAAGAAAGATTAATGTTGGTTTTCCCCGTGTTCATCTCTTTCTCATAACTAGCTTCGGTTTTTCTTTTACCCTGTGCTTTAAAAATAAACTTTTTATTTGAACAGAAGTTAAGCCCATGAAAATCTCACTTTAAGAAGGTATCTTGTCCAGAAGGAGCTCTGTCTTAACCAGTGCACTATTGGCTCATCTCAGATGCCAGGCAGCTAAGACATTTGGATAACATTGTGGGGGGATGCATTTAGAAAAAGAGTACAATGCTAACACTAAATGAAAGAGCTACTGCAGTCCTGAAACTGTTGGTAGATTCAGCTTCTTGACATGTCCTTTTAAAAGTGATTCAATGCAAACATTTAAAGAACATTGTGCCACATAATTCAGAGGGGTTGCCATGTGTAATATACATCTATTAGTTCTAGTAGAACTCTATCTTTCCATCTTGACCTAGTGCTGTAAGATAAGTTTGAGTAATAGGTATGGGATTTTAATTTTTGTTTTATTTTAACGCATGCTGAACAGGAACTGGGATCTATTGTACCAGTTTTTCAAAACTGTATTAAGTAAACTGTGCTCCAAAGGGGCTTGTGTATGGCAGAAAAAGGTGCAATGAGAAAAAAAGGCAAACAGTCTGGCATCAGATCCAATGCTGGCAGAGTGGGTAATAGACCTCAGGTCTCTAACACCCCACTCCAAGTCTTGTATCATCTCATCTCTCCTGCCTCATGTATTTACACTGTTTTTTCTTTTCTGTTGCTTAAATGAATTACAGAGTCTACATCAATAGCTGAACTTACAAATTTGGTATATTTTCATAAGAAATGTTTAAAAATTTCATTTTAATTGTCAGTGATCATACATCTTGCACTAGCTCTCTTCCTTCTCTGAACAAAAACATGTGCTGCTTTCATTTGTGTAAGTTACTGATCATTCATCTAAGGCTGGAAAGGCAATAATGGCACTCATGATAGCAAAAATCAATAGAGCTGTAAATAAGCTTTGCTACATCTCCCAAAAATTTTAAGTTATTCATTATCTAGAAACATAATGCCAGCCAAGGAAATACACTGGTTTCTACACTGGTTTCTACACGTTTCCTGTATTTGTACCCACCACCTTCAATGTGTGGGTCAGAGGGGAGGATTCTCTAGACCCTGTGAAGGCAATGAACATGCTGAATAAACACATGGAAGATAATCAGTGTGTAACCATACATTCACAGAGACTCTCTATTTCGTTACAGCCTGCTTTTCGGATCAGCTCCTTTTTCCAAGCTCCCAGCCAGGTTTTCCAAAGGCCTCCAGGAAGAACAAAGTAATTTTAATAAATTCCAGTCACATTTTGGCCTATGGATGGACAGTCAAAACATTCAGGACACAAAGATTTTACAGTGCTAGGATTAGAAGGTGAAACATCAGAGGGTAAAAGTACAAGACTTCACAAAAGAAAGAAAGCATTTGAAAACTAAAACTACTGCTTAAAATGTGCTAAAATGGAGGCACTGAATTTGAGCCCTTTCAGAAAGGCAGTGAGCAGAAGAGGAATTTGACAATCTGACTGGAGTAGTCCTGGGTAGGAGGAGACTCAACTTCTGCAGAGCCAGTAAGGTCAAATACATTGGCTCTGGACTGCCCCACTTTTCATTTTGGCTTAAGAAAACCAAAACACGCTGTGGAATGATGGAGTACTGCATCAAGAGACAAGACAGGCGAGGAAAAGGCATGATATTTTGAGGTTCTCTTCCAAATTTCTGAGCAAAGTTGTGCTCTAAACCATATCCCATACCATTTAATACATTCAGTTCAGCTCTTTTGATCAAGAAGCAGAACCTTGGAGAATTTCCACAGGCTTTTAGCAAGGAATACCTCCTAATTGCCAATTTTTTATACTTTAGTTGAAATTGACTTTTTTCTTACCACAACATGAAGTTCCAGCTCCTCATATACTTTTGCAGAACAGGCTGGAATCTGTGGGGTTCAATAAATACAATGGAAAATGTGAAGCATTAGAAATCCAGATAATCTTGATGTGTTTCTCAGAAGACCATGAAAGAAAGCTGGATTTGATTGCTTGCCAAAGAACAGAGGAAAAGGTCTTTAAACTAAATCTTACTGGATCAAAGATGACATCTGACCACTGAGAAACAAATCTTTTGCAGTTTAGTGAGTAGCAAAAGCCTAAATAACTCCACCAGAGCACCATATATTAACACACATCTGACAACTTTGCCAACAGGAGCTCTTACTATTTAATCATAGAGGAATTTTGGGCTTAGCCTCCCAGGCAGAGATATAAATATTTTCTAAGAAGAAAACCTGAAATTTCTATGCAGACTGCACACATACTTTGCTTCCCTGTACCTCTCTAAACACAGTGTGAAGAGACCTGAACTGTATCAAGTGTTTTCAGTCTGGGTCTGAATACACCTCTGCTTTCTCATGTGAGGCTCAGACTGTCTGTGTTAATTTAGACTTGATGTTCACAGTGGCTGGGTTCCCTCAGCTTCATCTAGAGTTAAAATCCAGCACTCATAAATAAATAAGCAAGTAAATCAGATTCCCATGCCTGATCAATCAGGTTTACTACTGGATATGATAGCAAGATACTCTCCCAGTGTAGCTCTCCACAAGGAACAGCTTATCTCCTAATCTAGGAGTCATTAAATGAGGAAGATTTAACTTGAAGAATGCTCGTGTCCTAGATACCTACAAACACATTTGTCTTGGAGCTCAGGTGCCCCTGTTAATTGGCATTGATTCTATATAGAGCCCATAAGAATATTCATAGGTTTGAGAACACATTTGTAAATGATTCATGTTACCAATCCTCAATTACCCATTTGCAGCACCATTACCATATTAAATATGTGATGTTACGTGCACTCTTCATTATGTCCAATGTCATCCTTTATTCTCTTTATAGGCCAAAATCTGAATCTGAAACAGACATATCAATTTCTAGGAAGCTTTGTCATAATTTTAGTGACTGAAATCTTGATCAGGGTTGGGGAGGGAGGGGGAAAAAACAGAAAAGAAAAGGAAACAGAAGAGTTTGACTGTAAAATCAACAGGCAATTCTACAGGCAAGACAATGGAAATACTGCTATAAATTTATAAACTAGATTAGCTTTTCTTTCAGCTGCCAGCATGAAGCTGTATCAAGCATCCAAAACCTAGATTTGGGAGACCCTGTAGTATCAGTTATTCTCAGACAAGATTTCATCATAGACACCACCCTAACAGAATTTAATACAACAGAACTTAATGTATGCACCATTTCACACTTCCTCCCACACATATTAGTGTGCATGGCTTATGCAATGTGTCTCACTTCAGAATCACCAAGCCGAAATTGCTCAGCTATATGTGGCTGGAAAACAGCTCCAGTGTGGCTTCAGTTTGGGAGATATAGCCTGCAATTAATAAATGGTATGCCTGACAGGACAGTTGCCAGGTAACATTTTACTGCTGAGGCACAAGATTGCAGCCTAGCCGTGCCCTTGAGGTAACCCTTGGAGACTGGCTTCATACTCCTGGGACAGTCTGATGTGAAGCAGTGTAGGCTCCTTCTCAGCATCCCTGCATCTGCCTGCTGGCCCAGCATTTGGCTCAGAGAGTACACAAAATTTGAAGAGCCAGGAAAACTTCAGCTGAAAATTAAACTCAGTATGAACAGACTAACTTCAGAAGTGGAAAGAAGGAGTTCATGAGGGAGGGGGTGAGAATTAGAAAATGTTGCATGGTAATTCAAGTACCAAACAACCAACCAACCCAAACCCCCCAAACACCAAGAAACAAAACCAAGCCCTGCTGAGAAAAAAAAGTGAAGGGGTATGCCTCTACTTTTTTGACTTTATGAACATTTTAGTGTATGTGATGCAAAAAATCATCTTGCTAAATTGGGAGTTGATAGATTGGGAGTTATTGTGTCAACATTTAAAGAACAATTTTGATCTACATGCAGCTTTTGCCTGTACAATCCAAAAGGTAATGTCTTCAGCTAGCCTCAGTTTCTCTGAAAGCAAGATGATGACTCCTCAGAGCTTATTTTGAGAATCATGCAGCTGGACTGCATGAGTATTTTCATAGCTGCAACCTTGACATTATTTTGGTAGGTACTCCTTAAATACAGGCCCCAAAAGAAGTTAAAAGGTCAGGCTCAGGAGACCTTGAAAGGACACAGAGGATCAAGGCTGAGAGAAAGCTATTTAATTCTATGAGAAAAATGGTACATTTAGGAAAACCAGTAGATGTTAAATTTTGCCTTTTTGACCTGTTCCTTCCTGCTTGTTACAGTCTAATGAGGAGAAAAGCTTTCTTTTGAAGAAGCTGTTCTCCATACCTATATTTTCACAGAAATCATAGATCTGTAAAAATTCTGTAACCAAAAGCCTCTTCAATAATGCATTTGCTAAACAGGGGGTCCCATTATCTATTGACCCAGGTAAGTAACAGTGACTTGTGTTTCCACTCTGTTAGAAGCTTTGGTCAGGCCAATAATCTGGAAAGAAGTATTCATAGGGAAAATCAAAGACACTGCACTGTCATTTCATAACAGTCAGCTCTGTATCATCACTGCACAGTGTGAGAGCATGACTGAGTGATCAGGGCTGGGAGGTCTAGAAACATTTTCTTCTTTCATTTTGGAGAACCTGTGGCTACATTTGTACTAGAAAACAATGTGGTCTGAGACCTTACCTATATGTCAACTGTTCTTTGGGATTGTGTTAGTGACCAGTCACATCGATGCCTGTCCTTGATCTTGTATGGGAGTGACAGCTGGCCCATGCCAAAGCTCTTGGACATAAGGCTAATGGTGAGGGCTAGCACGTGCTGGTGCTTTGGCCTTGCTTCATGATGAGTATGTACACAGCCAGTGCAACCTGGTATCAGCTCCTGATGTCTGACAAGGACATCCCACTGACATCTTCAGCTGCCACCCACCTGCTGTCCAGCTTCCAACACTCCTAGATCAGGAATACTCCCCAGACATCTACGTCTCTACCACGGATGAGCTGGAAAGCCAATTAAACTTCAGCTCACATAGCTCTGCCCTATGTCTTGAAACACAGAGAACCAGGGAAACTTGGAAGGGGGCCCTGGTTCAGGCGGGGGAACACATATTTCAACACCAGTCATCACCACTCCTCCTGTGGGCATGCCTTGAGGAAACCAAATACACTTAACATCCTGCATTAGGTATGTCACAGCTGGGAGGAGGGACAGGAAGCTTGCCACCCAAGGCAGAACAGGGAACACAGGTAAATAAATGCAAATAGCTGAGAGGGAGCATGAAACCAAACTGGTTTTGACAACAGAGCGTGGGCTACTTAAATACTTGATTTGACTTAGATGATCAGTTCCAGAAGTTATGGATGCTTGAGGACAAGATGTGAAGACAAGAGATGTGGCATCGACCTTGGCTTACCAACCATCCTCACAACCTCAGGTACTGAGATGCCTCCCTGTCTTGTACACCTCTCTCCCATTTCCATTCTGACTCACAGGACTTCCATCAGCTAGACATTTCCTGCATGCCTTGCCTTGAAATTCCTCCTGTGCACATACTGTGCCACTGTATCGAAGCCAGTAAGGGTAAGTTTTTGCAACAGGGGGTAAAATAACAGTTAAATGCCAGTAAATATGGACTTTGGGAACCTGAAAGGAGATGTGCTGTCAATGTGCACACATGTGACCAAATGGATATGATCAAACAATTGAAATCAACACATGCTAAGGCCCAATCTACACTGTGAAAATATGTGGCACTCAGGCTAGCCCTGTATCTAGTACAAATGCAGAAACCTTTACAAAATAAGACTGTAATCAGGGCAGCTTAATTTAGTAATGGATTCGAATTTACTCTGAGACATGCACTCAGCAATTTCCAATTTGACAATATATTCATGCACAGATATAACTACCACTAACCCAGTTTCAACATAAATGATATATAATGAAAAATGAGAGTTGAGCGGTAAATATTGATAATAGAAACTGAAAGGGAATGAGGAATGCAAAATTAAATTTATCATAAAAGAAAAGCACATAACCTATTTTGACTTTTTTTTCTTGTACCTTTTTCCTCCTGTGTGGCAGGTGAGAGGAAATCAGAAGATGATCATAAGAAACATGAGAAGCTTTGGAACTTTGTGTGTAGAATGGCTTGAGGGTCACTGCCATCCTCCCAGCTCTCTGCAGAATTTTGATAATTTGATGCAATCTGGAAGCACTTTGATGCCAAAGAACAGCGGCTGCCTTCCATCACCCGAGTTTACTGATCTGGTTTCCAGGTTCAGTGATTCAACCCTTCCTTAAGATTAATGCTATTCTTGCATTTTTTTTTTCTTGAGGAAGGTATTTTTCTTGACTATGATTATGAGTGAGGGAATAATTTTAGGGTACAATTTGTACCCCCATGTACACGTTGCAAAATACCTGCAAGGAGATTGTAATTCCCTTCAGTTCAGAATTCAAATACATTTGATACTTTTTTTTTTCTTCTGTGGATTAATCATTAAATTATTTGCTGTATTTGATATCTGAACAGTGCAGTTTCACTGCATTGGTCAAACAAGTCACACAGTCTTATTTCACCAATCTTTGTGGTGCAAGATCTTCACCTGTGCTAAACAACAGCCCTGCATCTATTCAGGCATATTATTTCACAACAATTCTTCCAAAGACTTTCACTGGTAAAACTCCATTTCTTGGAAGTTGAAGAAGGAGCAAAGGTAAAAGGTAAGGCTGACGTGCTTCCTGAAAATCTGGAATAAATGATTGGTGAAATAATGACAAACTAGACTAGAAAGAGAATGCTTAAAAGGTGTAATTTAAAAACCTTATTCCAAATGTTTGTGAAGACTCTCGCACAGCTGCCTTCTAACGTGGCAATACCAAGGCTCCCAGGGCACTTCCAGGTCAAAGCCCTCCTTTGGAGGCAAGAGATCTGCGCCTGACCACACACATAATTCCCAAATGCCTCTAGGTCTGGCTGTCTGACTCAGTGCAGACATCTACAAAATTCAAAAAATCTTGAACAAATCCACCCTACACTTTGCTGCATTTGCATTTCCTTTTTGTGGTATTTTTCAGGGTTGTTTTTGTGTGGGGTTTTTGTTTTTTGTTCTTGTTTTTTGGTTGTCGGGTTCCCAGAAGGGTGAGTTTGCCCACTCTGTTCCATCTCCAACACCTCCCTCTATCTGCACTGCTCTCCTGGGGAGAAAAGCACAGGGGAGGAACGGCACCAAGAGATCTTTCCCTGCCACTGGGCAGCTCTGGTGTTGTGCCCAGGGCAATGAATCTGCCTGAGTGCAAAGGCTGGTGCAAGCATGCTGCAACCATGCTGTCTGAAAACCCTGAGCAGGTTAAAATCTGTCTGTGGTTGGACTAAGTGATCATAGACCTCATAGGAAAGCATCTGAAGGTGATTAACACACTAGAAACTTCTACATGGTGGATAAGAACATCAGAAAGGTAAAAGGAAATCCCAGCAGTGGAGGACTCCAGCCAGAAAACCCTATGCAGGGCTAAATGACCACTGTGCTTTGGCTTTCGTTGCCCTTGGTCCCTGGACAAATTGCAGATGTTTGCAACTTGGAAGGAATTTTGTCAGACTATCTGTTAGAAAGTAATTAATGCTTTAGAATAAATTAACTCAGAGAATGCTACTGCTGTGGTGAGAAATTTTAATGCTGAGTTTCTTTGGACAAAAAAAAAAAAAAAAAAAAAAAAAAAAAAAAAATCAGAGGCCGGNGCAGGGGTAAATACATTCCCCTACATATTAATGAACTGTCAGGCTGTGATAGAGTCCTTAGTATAAATGTATATTTAGTACTTGTCTTAAAGTTGAATACTATTTAGCATTTTTCTATTCGGGCACATCTACCCTGGAGCCATAGAAAGAGAAAGAGCCCATGATGAGTGAGATAAAAGCTGGCACCAGGCACAGAACATAGGCATGAGCACCATGTATGCTTAAGAACCAAAGAACTCTCAGGACACATTGCTGTCAGGATGGATTTTTAAATTTTTTGTCCTCTGCCAGATGGAAATGGGTTCTGTGTTGTCAAAGTGATTTTAGAGAGTTACTGAGCCCCATACTATAGCACAAGAATTTGACTGGAGTAGACTGCTTCTTGTTTTGGGGTACAAACTCTCTGCCACTGCCTCTTGTGCATCCTCTCCAGTTGCAGTCCTTTTGGCTCTTCTCAGGAGGGAACTGTCCCAACCTGACTGCCATGTCATCGAGAATTTCTTGTTTATTCCCTTCAGTTATTTTTCATTTCCACTTCCATATGGTCCTCCACATCTTGCCTTCTCTCAGTTCCATCATGTTTTAAAAAAGGAGTAGCAATCCTTTACTCATGAGCTTGTGCATTAGTGGTAGTCCAGATTTTTGACTTTATCTTTGTTAATGACTGTCCTAGAATCACTTTTTTTGCTGTGCATATTTACTGCAGCCATAGCATACATCTTTGCAGAGATGTGTCTGGTACACAAATACTTGTTGGAGAAGTAAAAAGAAGATTCAAGTTGACATTGCAAACGTGCATTTTCACAAGCATTAGTCACATCAAGGATACATTAATTATTTGCTGCCTGGCAGAAATCACAGGGCTTGCTAATACTCATTCTAACATTCAGTTTCTTGACAAATATCTACCCATAAATACACTTATTTAGATTTTTAAATAATCTTCAAATAAAAGACTAGGCATATCAAATGGAAGCCTTGGCCAAAACCAAAACTAAACAACAAGCAATATCACTTTTAGAAATAGAGTACTTGACAAATTGGCTCTCAACTCCCAAGAAAATATTTGTAATGGTGAAGCAACACAATTTTCCTTCAAAAATGCACCTATAAGAAATGTATCAGTTTTGTGAAATTATGTTGACTGTCAACGTTGCTTTTCAATGGAAGAAAATCAAAAGTCAAATTTTTATAGTACTTGGTTCATGCTTCTAAGCTATTACACTTTAATACTAAATAGATGCTTACAGCTGATGTAATTTTTAAATTTTATATGGATGTTTCACTAATGAAAAAAACCCAAACCATCAGCACTCGTACTGGAGATAATGAGAAGAGAAAGGAATGTCTTTCATAAGGACCTGAAATTTTTTCTTTCCATTTCACATTAGCACAAATCTGCCACCAACCTACGCTCCAAATGTTGGAATTATGCACAGATTTGAAATGTCTATTTCCTACCAACTCTGGTTCCTATTACTGTGTCAGTCAAAGCCTTCAATGTGCTAACCACTGCTCCCTTCACAAGAAAAAGCCTTGTGAAAGAAATAACCATGTCTTTCACAAGTAACAGGGGGTGGCACCTTTGGACTTCAGCTACAGGCTCAACATAGATTCCAGCTCCTCTTTGGACACTCCCTGCAGCCCAACCTCTGGACATCACAAGTGTGTCATCTCCAGCATGAGATGCAGACAGAGCTGTTGACAAGTAGGATTTCCTGATGGCAGGAAAGGGCTATTTTTTCCTGTTGTATTAAGTGTCATTTTGGTCAAAATGAGACTAAATGCAAATGTTTCTGTTTTTCCAGAGAACCAGAATTCCCCTGAGCCTTGCAGCTGCTTGGTGAAAGAGACTTTTCCATCCGACGCTGCTGATGCCATCAGGGAAATAGATGCTCCTCTTTTGAACTCTGCTTTGGTTTTGTGGAAGATTTAATCAAACACAGCACATTCTGACTCAGAGAATTCTGCCCCAAGGAATGAGCATTTCAGCATGAAACTTTGTTCTGTCAGACATTTCCTTAACATGGTACTCAGAGACACTCAGCAACTGCTGCATCATATGAGGAGGAAGAAATTTTTTTCAGTAATCAAGACCCAAACACAGTATTTGCACTCAAAGGGAGATGTAACTAGGAATTTATTCCTTTTTTTTTTGCCTTTAAAGTTGTGGCATCCTGCTGTTTCCTTTGCTAAAGATTTTTAATCTTACCTGGTCACTTTTTAATCAAGACTACTTTTACAGCATAATTATGTAGTATATTTGCCAGTGAATTTGATACTGAAATCCTACCTCTTCTGGGAAAATTCAGGATGTTTCACATATAATGCATAAGAAGATGGCAGTCAGCTTAAAATGGGAGTTTGCAAAGATCAAGCATTCCTTACAATCAGCTTGCTGTAGCATGTTCTGTGAACCTGACTACTTGCAAAATTGCCTTTGGCATCAGTGCACTCTTTGACAAGTTCAGTGTGTGACAGTGCCTTAAACTAAGATGTTTTCCTGGATATCCTTTGGCTTACGATCATTTTAAGTAGAAATGTCTTGTACGGTAAGGTGCAATCACTTAGCAGAAGTGCTTGTCATGGATATTTAAAAATGCCACAGAGCCCCCCCAAACCCAGCAAGCTGCCATTGATTGTCACCTCATCCAAACCTCAAGTGCAACACTTATGCATAATCCAGGCGTCTCACTTTATGAAATTAACTGCTCCTATAGACCAGATGAGGAAATGTGGAAGTGTACATGATCTGGAAGGAGCAGATTTGCTCTTCAAGGCCATTCCATTGCCTGGGTCTACCCAGCAAGGAGCTGCATCTCAGCCGTGCCCTCATACGGAACACAGGCTAGTGTTGTGCTGTGAAACATTTCATCACCTAGAGGCTGAGAGCTGCTACCTGGTTTAGACTAAATTGGTTAGATTAAGAGCTTTAGGCAGTTGTCTATGAATGCAATTAAACACAAGGAGATCTGCAAAGAGGAACAGAGAACAAGGAGAAATGTTGCCTTGTTGAAGAGTCTGATAAGTGAATTGTCCTAACACTATTTGACATTTCTATTTAAGTCGACAACATATTCACTTGGGAAATGTCTTCAGATGAAAATAAAACAAGGATGATGTTTATCCCTCATTTCTTTTTATCCCCTTTTCTAATTTAGTGTCATCAAACTTGACTTCATGTCAACATCAGAAAACAACTGTTCCTGGGTGGTTTACAATATAGAATATTCTCTGTGTGTGTCTGTGAAGATCTTTGGTTTGATCTGCTAATCTTCCATCATAAACACGAATTAGATGAACAGTATCCAGAGCGTAGAATGAGGATGACAGACAGAACTGTGTTTACTCAAACTGGACTCTATCCAAAGAGCCCTTATTTGGAATAAAAGACTCTTGTCCCATCACTTGAGCACTGCATTTTGTTGGGAATCACTTATTGGGAGTTATATTCTCCTCAGTGAAAGCACTGGAGGTGATTTTTGTTGCAGAGTTTTTGCATAAAGAGAGCAATTGAGAGAAGCACAGCACAAGTTTGCTGCTTGCAGTGTGATGGAGGTTTTAAAACTATCTCCAAGGATATGGGATGATGGTCTTCTCTTAAGCATAATCAGTTTCTCATGGTTTTATTGCTTTTATGATCCTAGGTTTCTGCAGAGAGGTGTAGTTTTAGGATAAGAAGCTTGTCCATCACCTAAGTGGTGATTTAGAATACGAAATAAAATTAATGCTGCATGTACTTTAGAGTCTTTTCTAAGCTACTAAATAATACACAGGTCTAGCAGGGAGACACTGTTAGCAGTGTTGTTTTCAGAAAACCTCACCAGCAATGCCTTGTTTCTGAAAGCACAACAAAGATAGGAAGGGGAAAAAGAGGGAAAAGGAAGAAAGGAAAGTCAACACAGATTCATAGAAATAAGACAGCACTGTCTTACTACATTGAATTTCCATTCTGCCACCATTTCTTTGACGTACATGACATGAATGAACCTTAGCCTGCAATTGTAAATCATATTATTAATAACAGCAGCTACATTCTTGTTGAAGAGTCTTCTATTTTAACAGCTATCCAACTAATTTGAAAAGCATTTTGACAGCAGGAGTGTGCTACCACTCTACATTTTAATGAAGATATGGAGATGAAAAATGTAATGATGCTGTAAGCAAAAGGTATGATTCCCTGAGAGGAGTTTATTGAGTCCTTAGGGCAGCTGCTGAACTATAAATAGAAAACTCTAATCACTGCATTGCCATAATTCATTCAGGTGTTTGCCTCTTTCCATGAAAAATGCCCATGCTTTTATCTCAGTACCCAAACAGAATAGGATGAGCTAAATACGCTTTCCTCATCCAGCAATAAAGTTGAAAAACATATGCTTTTCCATTATAGAAGCAGTATATTATGCTCACTACACCACTTTGTGAAGTCTGTGATGGCATCTGGCTGATGTCTAGGTTGTTTAGCATAAGCAATCACATTCTATCCATTATGCTAAAAGAATAATAATATCTTCTGGGCTATGAAATGACAGAAATTCATAGTTTCATAGACTTTGAACAGGTTTTTGCTGATTTAGCAATATGAAGTTCCACGGTTGAATACTCATTCAACTTTAAGGGAACACTAAAAGAGAGAAAATGTAGATGTTTGTCTCCTTCCTTCCCTTCAGGAGGAAATTAAACTATAAAAGCAGTCAGAATAATTTCCTGTCAAAATAAATATGTAAGTATGGCCATGCGCACATTATTTCTTCATAGCAATAACTGAAATGTCTTTCACCCAAAACAGAAAAATATCTGCTTAATCTAGGGCTTCACAGAAGGACCAGTCTCTATAAAGGGTGAGCCTGACTGCACCTTTTCATCTAGAGAAAACTTTCTTTGAACACAAAACAATCTACTCAATGAACTCTACTCAAAATCATGGATAATAAATTAGACAACAAGACGTCGTCTAATTTATTATCCATGATTTTGCCTACATCTAATAATTTCCCAGCGACACCAGGAGGCCTCTACTCCCCAAAATATTTAAGATTCGTCCTCTCAGTTGTATTTTAAAAAAATCAGGCTCTTGGTACTGTAAGGAGCTGAATAGGAACTCTCTGAAGGGATCAGCTGTTGCTGATATGTAAAATGAAATTCAATAACCTCCATTAGGGTTAATTTATAGTAGCTTGATAACAGTTACTCTGTATTTAATGAGTGTTGGCTTCTTTTTAAACATTAATCAAAATCCAGTGAGTCATCCTAGGTAGGAATATTGTGTCAATTACCAGCTTTGAAGAGCTAAATCCACCAAAAGTAGGTCTTTCGAGGTTCTCACCTTATCTTTCTGCCCACAACCCACAACATAAATAAGAAAAACTACACATAAAGCATTAATAAGTGTAGGTTCTATATTCACAGATTAAAAAAAAAAAATTAAGTCACAGCTTGAGTTTGTAATATTAAAAACTGAAGGGCAATTAAACCATTTATATGCAATTTTAATTCTGCTTACAGAAGCTGAGTAGCACAGCTGGAGCCATGTCTCTGTAATTCTACCACAGGATGGCTATAAGGTATTAAATAAAGAAAAGAAAGAAACAAACACCCTGAGTTTCTCAGGCTCTTACAAAACAGTGCATTCTCCTTCTTCCAAAAAGGCACTTAGACTTTTAAAACCAGTGACATGCCATCCCTAAGGGAAATTAATTTTATCAACATCATCAGTAGAGATGTTCAGAACTCACAACTCCCATACTGTTGACAAAGTCAATATTTAAGAAAAGTTTCATTTCAAATTGGAAAGATAAATGTTTCTGGGTAGGGATGCTTTCTTAGAATGCCTGTTGGGGAAAGAGAAAGAACTACACGTTAGTCAGTCTTGTAAAAATTAAGATAAAAGTAGAGACCTCAGTATGAAATGCTATAAACAATAAATCCTGACAGTTTGTCATTACAGCTCCTGTTAATCCCAAATTAGAAATATCAATATATAAACTAATAAAGCACATAAAGCATTCATCCTGGTAAGAAGATATACAGAAATAAACATTTATCAGGCTAATATCATGTCCTTATGCAGCTGGCATGAAGCGGACCTAAGGCTACAAAGCTGTCCTAAATTACATATGGCCTAGTTCTGACTTATTTGGCATGTTTGTGCTGCCTCCTGATCCAGCACCACACAGGCAGGGTGTGCAGGACCCAGTCCTACCAGCTTCCACACAGCCCTGATTCCCAGACACCTCAGGGCATTCGTGGGGCTGACAAAACCCTGCATCTCCCCAAGCATCTCTCAGGCTCAGACCACCTCTGAGCAGAAGACCAGAGAAGTGATGGGGAAGGGTTTCTTTGTGGCAAAGTATGAGAAAGAAACCAGGTCCACTGTTTAGGTGATCACCAAAATGAACTGACTCAATCTTTTAGAACACTGTATTTCAGCAAACAGCCTTCACTGACCCTCCTCCTAACTCTCAGTGGTAGAAAGGCATTTTTTGTTGTTGGAAAAGCTCTTGACCAAACCTGAGAAGTCTTCAGAGAAGAGGTGACTTGACTGTTCAATGAACATTTTTTCATAACTCTTCTCTGACTGTCAGTTTAGTTTATTTATATCATAAATCAAAAGGTTAAGGATGAAATGAACTCACACAGAGAATTACTTAAAGGCTCGTAGCAACATCATCAGTACTTTATACAAAAGTCAAAAAATCAGCAAAACGTTAATTTTAATTGTCTAGACAAGTAATTATTTTAACCAGTAATCAGAAGAGAATTCCACCTCCATAAGAACACATTAAAATCTTCAGGAGGCATAAAGTTAAGTCTTGAGCTGCATAGCCTGCCAAATCTTACATTAACAAATGATCAAGAGCTAACAGAGATGTCAAATATTTTATACCAGAGTGGTTAAGTGCCTTGAAAACACAGTGTTAAAATCTTTGAGTTAATATCCACCATTAAGGAAAAAAAGTGTAAAACCAGGAGTGATACATCTTAAAAGTAGAAATTTTTGTACAGCTTCTGCATAATGTCATGACAAGGCCAAACCTCAAAGAAGATACAGGAACTCCCTGTTAAAGGTTAGAGTAACAAGCCCATAAAATGAAAGTTATATGCAGATTAGTAGTAGTCTAGTCCTTTTTTCTGATTGAAAAAGATCCCTAGCATAATGATTTTTTAAGTGTTAGAGGTTGCTAAGCATTATAAACTTAAATTAATTTGCATCTCCCTTCTTAGAAGCAAAACACTATTTTATATGGAACTAGGATAAAAAGAAGATATCATTAAAAGCTTCACAGGTTGGAATCTCACTGTATAAAAATTGATACAAACTCAAAATCTTTATGTGCTCTTGCAAATGGACAACTACTATTCAGATAACTCTGGACAAAAAGTAAATGTTTTTAACAGCACAGAACAATTCACAGACAAAAGAAATGTCTCTATCACTCATATCCAAAGGGACCTGAGAGCAGGAAGGACAAAGCTCTTCCTCAGCATATGGAGGATCATCATACTTAATAATTTAAAGGTTGTTTGAACACAAGCAAAGCAGCATCTGTGAGCTCAGCTCAAGAGAGTGGCAGTGCATTTGGTGACCCTGGCAAATATTCAAGGGCTCCTAAGGAATCTGAACAGACTCTGTCCAGTAGGTTACGCTTTCACCAAACCCTCCTCTGTGAGAAAACATTCTGTGAAGTCCATGTGGGATTTTTCAAATAGGTCAAATTTTATAAGGTGTGTACAATTCAATGTCATTGACTTTTTCAGTTCCTTAAAACAGAAGCAAAAGTGTGATGCTCAATAGGGAAAAACAAAGCAGTCCCCTAACCCTCCCAAACAAATATGACTCCTCCTTCTTTCTCAGCCCTCTGAAAAATCCAGAGGCCCCTCCATGTGTGAGTTCAAACTTTTAAGCATATACTCTTCTATACCATAGGTTAGCAGTTATCTAAGAATAACATTAAAAAACCCTTTGGCTTTTGGAGGTAGTGTAATGTATCAAGTTATGTCAGACACAGATCTGCTGCTCACTGTCCCTGAACAACATGAAAACCTATTGGTGGTGAAATATAGAAATGTATCTGGATTCCCCAAAACAATTTGCTTTCAAGCTGTATTGCTCAGACAGAGCTGTACATTAAAAACAGTGCAGAAGGAATAAATAGACTGTTGCACCTTCTGGATGAAGGAGTTCATGTGGAGTCTGAGAAAAGGTTATACACGTGAGTCCTCCCTCCAGCAATAAGGTTCATTATACAAAATTTCTCCTTGGCAAGGGTGACATGAAATTTTGCCATTCGCAATATTCATACCGCAGGAGACTCACGCCATTTCATTCAACCATCTGGCCACAGAACTTTGTTTTTCAGGGTATTATCCAGTCTGCTCAAATTTGGATATTGCATCATCTCAGTTTTACGTGTTTGGCGAGGGAAGGCAGTTTAGCTTGCCCAGCTTCTCTACAAGTCAATGGAGTCAGATACCTTTGAAGACTTGTAAAAATATATACAGTCTTCCTAGCTTACCTCTTTTTCCTTTTTTCCTGCCAATATATGGAATTCAGGCATTTCCAGATATCATCAATGCTGTCTGCTTTAATGATGTGTACATCATTTCAACTGAGATCACGGGAAACTAAAGGAAAATTTTGCACTGCTCCATTCACTCAGTCCACAGAGCGATGGCACTTCACAGAACTGCATTGGCAATAAAAATGTGTGAAAGAAGTGAAGATCTGGATGCCAGGCTATCTGATCAGAGCTGAGGTCACGTCTCAGAGAAGTGGCCTAGTGATTACTCAACCTAGAGCTGTGTCCAAACACCATGTCACTGTGCCCAGAACATTGAAGGGGAGCGAATGCTGGAAAAGCCCAAGTCCAAGTTATTAGTTAAAACATTCAGTTGTGAAAGGACTTATTTATGCATTTCTCATTAAATCACATCCTTGTCACATTGCTGATAACCACGGCCAGGAACTCAGGTCCCGTCTCTTTCTGCCTTCCCGGCACTGTCCTCGTGTAAGATGAAGTCAGACACACATATCACACGGTCTAATATTTGGAACTTCTTGCTTCTGGTACCTTTATTCACATCTTAGATTGCAATATACCTTTTGTCACTCAATTCCCCAGAAAGAAAGGCTCTTCTGTGCACACAGGCTGACAAAATGTTAGTGCCTAGGGAACATTCAGACTACATGGGAGGCATCTAATGAATTTCAATACCTCCTGGATTTAATAGCCTTACTAAGTAAGCAGGCTGGATCAGTGTCTAAGATTCAGCAGGGTTAAAGCATTCTAATCCTATTGTAGGCAAGATTTGGGCAGACTGGATCATAGCCTCTCTTTTTCATGTCCTTAAATCAAGAAGTAGCAACAAATACTCCAAATTGCAGTCCACAAGGCATTATAACAGTGCACAGAGACAAGCTTCACCAGAAGTCAAGTTTCTGACTTCATATGCATATTTATGTTTGCTTAAATTATCAGTAGTCAGCTGAGATCTGATGTAAACTCTACATAAAATAAGCTGACATGTTTTTAAGGGTTAAGAGGCTCCAGAGTTATCAAACACGAACAGCTTGCTCCCACTCTGCTACTTAGGCTACAGAACATGTTTGCCATGGTTAGAAGCTTGTATATCAAAAGGATAAAAACAAATGAAAAATCCTCTCTATGAAAGCCAGATACTGGTTGTCCTACTGCCTGAGACAGAACTCCTGAGCAGTAAACATTTTATAGTGTAGGACAAGGGAATAAACCAGATCTATACATGAAAATCTATTGTTCTTTCAAAAATCTCTGATATTACACCTTGCTCACACTCATTAAACCTAATAGTACTTTCTTTTACTAAGGCGTCCTGTATTTTTTGTTGATCACACTTCCCAAAACAGAAGACTCTCTAAGACAAAATCAAGCAATAAGCCTGCTAATTTAAGTATCTTTGCTGCAAAAGCCACTGAAGGTTTGAGCTTACACTTCTTTCAGTCTGTGAACTCACCCAATTAAGACAAGAAGCTTCATACATAAGTGGCCTGCACTTCTAAGAGATCACAAATGTAGTTTGCTGTATAACTCTGTCATTCTCAACTGCAATATTGTACACGTAGTTACTCCTTTCAAAAAGAATATTGCTGAACCAATGGAGGTGCTCATGGAAGAGAAATGAGAACACTTTTCAGAAAAGAAAAAAACCTGTCCATGAGTATAATTGGAAAATGCTGTTACTGACAGCTCAGTGAAAGAAACAGGAATGATACTAAAACAGAACTGATGTTTTACTTTGCCTGCTGAACAGAGAATTACATTGAGAAGGCTTGAGAAATAGGTAAGGACCTATAACCTCAGTTCATTCCTCATTTTCTGCTATTGATATAAAAAGAAGAATTCAGCCCTTAGACTCTTCCTTTCTTCTCAGGGGAGATCAGGTTAAGTTAAGGAACAATTTTCAAGAAGAGAGACTAAGGTAAGGTCTTCCCAGTGTCTTATGCAGACTGGTGCTAAAGGTGTTCTCTTCCAATGGCAAAGGACATGGGCTGAAACTCTCCCAATAAGGAGAGGGATTCATGCCTAGATCCTGTTAACTGCTGCTCTCAATGGCAGATACTGTGACATAGTGCTAACAAAGACCCCCTGTTTTGTAAGAAAAATAGTAAATTAAGCATCATTGCTTTGGAATGAACCAGTTTTCAGATCTTTTCAATTTGTGCTTATTAAAGCAGAGGAGAATACAAATATACAAAATAATTCAGGTGGAAGCGTGAAAACAGAAGTTGGAAATTATAAACATGAAGTGAAAGAGTACCCAGTGAAACAGAAAAAATAATATTGCTGTAATTTTTAGCAGCAACATTGACTCTCAAATTTCCAGATTTACATCAAATTCCTATTAATCAAAAGGAAACTGAAAATGGTCTTCATCTTTGTCTTTCCTTCTTACATCCTTTTTCTGGAAAAAAAAAAAGCCTTAGACAGATTTTCACGATAATTAGACTTTGTTAACATGGGGACTGAGGTAAAAAAAAATATATTTTTTTTTTTTCAAAGACATCATAAACACAACTTCTAGTCCATTTTAGTAGCCAAATTCCTTTGTGCCGAAATTTTATGTCAGTAGCTTCTCTGTACATGCAGCCAAACTATAATCACAACCATGGTTTATTTTGAAGCCAATTGGTCTGCTCATGACCAGTAGTTAAAAACATCAAAAAAGCAAAAAGCCAACCAAACCTCACCCCCCAAAAAAATCCAGCAAAAAAAGTGCAAACAATAGGAAGAGTGCTTAGTTTTCAGGAGAATCTCGTGGGAAAGTGCTTTTTCAGAAGCATGCTGGAAAGATTATCCTGGGAAGACAAACATCTATTCATGAAAAGAGCCCTTCTCTTTATTCCAGCCATCAAACACCTGAAATACATTTCCAGTCAGCACATCACACAGTAGATGAGACTGTAGTAAAATTTGCTTTTATCATTTAAGTATATGATCTTGTTTGAGCAATGAGCAATGTTATACTAGTAATGTGAATTCAGATCTAAGTCAAAACTTTGGCTTGCTACATATCTCAGCCTAGTCTGCTTCAGTATTTAAGCCTGACTGCCATAATGTCATCTTGCTTTTCTCATTGCTATCCCTAAGAGGAAACAATATAGCTTTCCTATCTTACAAATTACCATTAATAAATTTAAATGCTGAAATGTCACTGATCATAAGAATACAAAATATTTTTTCTAAAATCAGAGATTCAGACAGCATTATTTTTAAACAGAATATTACATGCTACTTTTCATAAAGATCTCTGAACCAAATATAAACGCATGTAAAAGAAACCAGATTGTGGCAAGGCTAGACAAAGGCTGGGCACAATGAAAACCACAGAAGCACATTTGATACTACAGAGCTCCTCTCCATCCCTCTGTTGAAATGTTAATAATTTTAGCATCTTCACAAGACATTTCAAAGGTATCTATTCCATCACACACACTGTGCTGTATGACCTTAGAGCCCCCCAGAAAGGAAAAAGTCTATATGAACAAACTGCTCATCCCTCTGTGGGACAGAATGGCTGTAATGTTTATGGCAGTATGTCACAAACCCCACCTGGCATTCTCCTGTGCTGGCTGCACTGTTCTTAATATGATCTTACAGCAGCTAGACCAAATCAAAGGACATTAAGATAAGAATATGAAACAGTCAGGCATTCTGGTAAACTGAGGAAAGTTTTTCTCATCATGGAGAAATCTAAGGTATAAATATGAGAAAATGGGGAGAAATCCTATCACAGCACATTTCTCTTCATTAAGAAAAAGGGAATAGCAGTGTGAGGTACAACTGCTGTACGCTTACTCTATAACTCCCCTTGTGGGAGCTGCTCCAGTGCATATCTTGAAAAAGAAAAAAAAAAAATGATGACTGAAATTGAAAGCTAAAATCCGCCAATTAATCATGAGTTTGACTGTAAAACAAATACCTTAACTGGAACTTAAATTGTTTTTTAAAAGCATTGCATTGATAAAAATTTTTAAAAAGTCCTAATTAATTCTGAACTGAAAATAAAGAAAATCTTCCTCTCCTAGAGGAAAAACTCTGCAAAACCAAGTTGATTACATTAAGTGCTCTGGGTTTTTATTAACATTTTTATTTTCTTCCCAAATATTTGGCCCAAAGTTCAAGTGTAGGTGTAAAAGAATTGCATGTTGTACTGAGCTCAGTGGATCATCAGAATATGCTGGGGAGAATACTGGACAAGGCTAACAGTGCTTCTCATAGGATGCATAGCAGGTGAAAGAAAACAAAACAAAAACCTAAGCAAATCTCTGTTGAGGATCATCTGGAATTTTAAGCCCAGGGTAGCACAGTAAGACATTGATATAAATTAAAACCCAGGCTCAGTTACTTGGATGTTCACAGTCATCAGTGACTTTCTTGCAGGTCTTCCTGGATTGGCACTACTGATTAGGAAAGAACCCTGGAGGATCTCAGAGCTCAGAGCCATGGACACACAGAGGCCACAAGAGGAAAAGGCTCTGATGCAGGATCCTCACATTCAGCCTTCCCTAATGAAAATACCCATTATTCCACACAGTGGCCTCATATAGTACCTCACAACAAAGAGAAATATAAATGCCTCCTCCCACTCTTGAGCATCCTGGGTCTCTGAGCAAGCTCTAGGAGTTATTGGAGAAAGAACTGCTAAGAGTATCTCATAGCAGATTTGAATATTAAAGAAGCAATTTTATTCTGCTTGGCCCTGCAGACTATGAAGAAAATTGTTGCATTACTCTTATTTGTCCTGCATACATTGCTTCTCACTTGCTAAATACCTGTTTAACCTGAAGTTCAAGTTGTTGAACTAATTAATACATTGCTACATTAAACACAAATATTACAACATTATTAAAATAAACAAACCAACCTAAAACTCCAGGACTGAAACGAGCAGGGATGTTATTGCCTATAACTAAATGCCTCAGAGCTGTTATTGAGTGCTTTTTTTTTTTAAACGTGGGAAAACTACCAAAAGAGCAGTTCCTCTGCTCCCCCTTCCTAGTCATGCATTTCATTTTGGCAATGTCAGAAGGAAGGTTGCCTGTGCAAGATTAATCCAGTCCCTTTGGTTATACGCATTATAATACAGGCTTGTAATTACACATTCACACACTATTTTTTCCCCCAGGACCACTGTTGTATTCAGTTAACAGGAGGGAAGAGTGCTCTGCTAAAAATCAGCTGGACAAGCTTCAATTTCTCATTTGTTTCATCTTCCAGGGTTGATATGTGGTCCTGTGCCATTGTATTTACTGCTTCCTGACCATCCTTGCTCCGGTAACAGAGTCAGCATCCTCACTCCATTTTCAGCAGTGCTCTTCACTGTGATACTCAAATGATTCACAAATATTAACTGATTTATTTTTTTGAGCATTTCTCTGACTATATATATAGCATTATAACTCCTCCTATTTGGCATGTGAGGAACTGCCTGGAATTCAGGTATAAGTTTCCACTCACCTTGAGTGGGCAAAAACCAAGAGTTAATGAATGCATCTGAGCACCCAGAAAAAAAAGAGCAGATGCAATCAGTGTCCATTTGTGGAGGTCTGGCTTAAAAGATTTATCTAGTATTCTATAGAACTTATGGCAGGTATAGAATCCAGGTTCACAAAGGAAAATTTAGCTGTCTTGAGCCTGAAACTCTTTTTCTGAGCTGCCTTGTGCCATTCAGAAACTTTCAAATTTCACAGAAGATTAAGAGGCATTTTACAGAAAAAACCCCAAGCTCTGTTACTGCACAGTCCAAATTCACTCCATTTCCCTAGCTCACTCTAAGGATTCTGGTCATGAGCTCATGTTTGACTCCTTCTGCTCCACTGTTATTTTTCTTACTCTTGATTCTCCTTGTGGTTTCTCCCCCTACCACCACTTTTGATGGCAGAATAATTTAATTCTAAACACACTCCAAATGCTGTTGAAATTTTGGAAAGACAATCCATAGACACTATCTGTAGACAAATCTGTAGACACTAAGTTACCAGAATAACCAATTTCTGCTGGTCACTGTAGAGCCTGGCACATGCACAAATAAACAGCTTTAAAATAAATTTAACAGAAATTTAATGCAATTTTAGTGAAAATTGGTGTTTTTATTAAGTAGTACACACACGGGGAGGGAGACTTTCTTACAGTATCATCCTTTATTGAAAGAATACTTACATCTGCAGGAGCTAGGGACTGTTCATGCCTAAATTTCTTTGAGTATGAGGAAACCTTTTGTTGATCTGTGCACTCCTTCAGTCGGGGACATTCAGTCAGTTTTCTTATATAAATCATATCTGTTCATAATTTTCAAAGCATGAATAGTAATGAAGTTGCATTTATGAAGCTTAATTTGATTTTTAATTTGGCCTCTGTGGGTCAGTGCCTCAGAAATACTGCTGCTGCTGACAGGCAACATCATGTGAAGAAATCTGCATTCAGGCCAGCTGTGTTTATGTATCATTCACACTGGTACCATACAATGAAGAAAATCACAAATTTGACTCTAATTGTGGCAGCTGTGTTCAGTGAAGTGTCCAAATTAGAAGCGACCTATAAAAGACTGTATTACTTGTAAAAGGAATGTGCTCTGGGGCGTTTTCTACACAATGGAATATTTGGAAGCAAGCTTTCAAAACAAATAGGAGATTATATGCGAATAAAAATCATGAATGATGCATGTAACCATGAATGAACTTTCTGGATGTACCTTCATGCCCTTTGATAAAAAATATTTCTCAGAAGTCTCAAAACATTTGCATTTCAAGTTCCAGTAAAACTGATTGAAGCAGGATTTGACAAAAAAAAAAAATCATTAAA
>WAAE01021393.1:0-33685 GCA_013400495.1 Nicator chloris
ATAAACCTGTTATAATAATAATAAAACCTTTTATAATAATAATTCGTTGTTAATTAACAAATTATTTATACAGAGAATGCTGACCCATTTGCTGAATATGACTGAATTAATTTTTAATGACAAAGGTTTTCTGAAATGTGAAAATAGAGATGCAGAATTAAACAAAAAAAACCCAAAACCAAACCCCAAACCAGTGGTCTGTTTTGTAGCTGATATATCATGATATATATACCATTATCCATCTGCCTCTTCGGGCCTTCTCTCTGGAATAATGCTGCCAGGGAGGGCTCTGCTAACTGCACTTGCAATTTTCTTTCTGTTTTAAATAGCAGGCAATTCCAGATCCTCCTTACGTTACTCATATGATTTTCTCCAACTGAAAATCCTTCTGTGACTCTTTTCCACCAACAGAAAATGCTGCTTGATTTGCAATCTGTTCCCTGCCTTCCAGATTTCAAATGTAGGGTCTCCTCATCAATCAGTTTGCTATTTTCTTTTAAGAAACAAACCCTCATCTCAGCCACAGAAAAGCAGAATGGGAAATGTAAGCAAGTTATTGCCATCCCAATGCAGCATTCATATTGAATATCAGACAAACTCTACCCAAGAGTACCTGCAGAAGGATGTAATTAAACAATGTTTAAGCAGATCACCTAAACATTAAAAAGAACAGCGACGAAGAAACAGAGAGCATTACAATCGTCAGGAACAAACTACAGCAGACACAGAGCTCAGCTTTGTTTCACTGTTACCACTTCCTTCCTTGTCAAAGAGGCAATTGCTAATTTTTTATCTTAACTGCCACATTATTAATCTTTTTCTTTCTTTCCAACACTTTTGCGAACCACTGAGTAATATGTTATGATCCGTAGGTTGAGAAACTTCTGGAAGATTTTTCTGACTTAGAGAAGCAAAAAGGTAGGAAAGATTGATTTTGCATCCACACATGAAGGGATGGCTGCTGATTTCTGCCTGAAGGTCTTATTTCTTACTTTGAATTAAAAATATTTAGTTATGTGAATAAAATAAAGTAGTCTGAAAATTTTAATGACTCCTAAACTACTTTCTCCCCCTCAAAGCTAGAGCATGAAGCAGGGATAGTCAGGGGGAAAGTTTTAATACTCCAACAGTTTCATCTGATAAGTAACTAATAAAATATTTCTCTAATAAAATTGGCACTGAGAGATGAATCTTTTGCAAATCTCACTGATAGAAAAGGGTGAATTTCCTGAAAATGGCTTTTTGTTGAATGAAAAAAAATCCTACCCTTTAAAATAAAATGCTAAGCTAAAAAAAAAATTTTTGTACAATTTATGGAAGTTTCATGTGCTTTTTTGTGTTCATAACTAAGACAACATTAGTTACCCAGATGGACTGTAACTCGGAACTTTTTCACTAATAGAGATATAATCTTCAGGGACAAAAAGCCCACAGAATTTTAAAGCCACTTTCTTACTCTAGGGAGAAAATAGGAAACAGCCCAGGTTCTTGATTTAAGACTGCAGGAGCTTAAAGTTCACCAATTCCAGCTGCTGCCACTACGCTCAGAAGGCACCAAGTGACACAAAACAAGCAGCTGGTGCAGTCCAGTGGAACCTCAAGCTCTCCATTTCAAAGAGCTTCACTGGGGAAGGATTCAGTTACTTTTTTAAACAGAAAACAGTGGAAATACTGGCAAAGATAGCAACTGACTGAGGGACCTACACCTCCTTCAGCCTCTCCCAGTGTGGATACTCTGTGAGGGGCAATTGGAAATCAGGGCTACAAAAGCAGGCTGGAAATGAGCTGTGGGGTTCCTGTGGCTGGCAGGGACTTCAGTCATGTCAGTGATTCAGTAAATTTTGTGGTTGCATTTCCCTATTTAATCGAGGTGCAGCTCAGCTTGCAGCCAAAGGAGAAGCAAGGCCCTGTCATCATCACCTGGGTGATGAGAAATGCTGGAAATGAGGGCTCTCCCTCATTCTACCCATCTGGGAAGCTGCTTCTCTCAAAACCAGATTAAAAAAACTCCAAACAAACAAAACATCCAATAATTATGATAGTCTAAGATGTGCTGAGTTTAGAGAAAATTCACCATCCTGTGTATAAAAATACTGCATGTTTAAAAGAATTAATAACACAAGGCTGGCCATCAGAATTGATTTATTCTAGAGGAGTAATGTCCAGCTCTCTGGTTAACTTCAGGACAATCAAACCAACCTTTTAGATACTCACTCAGTTTTAGAGGTAATTTTAATAACTGAGCTTCTGAAATGCCTGGGATTATGGAAAATATTAGTAAATGCAATTTTATTAGTAAGTGTAAATGACAATTTAGAAAATGCACATCTTTAACATAAATAGCTAAATTCTAAGGAGAAAACACATTTGTTACAGTTTTTCACAGGCACAACCCTGATTTTGGATTCCTTAATGACAACTCCTGAACAATGAAGCTGGACAAAAACTTGCCACAAACAAACAAATAAGACATTGTTGTGGGAAGATATTTCATGAGCTGCCCAACAGAATTACAAGGGGAAGTAGTTTATAAAAGAATAAACATAATTTGAAAGTATTATAACCCATTCCCATTCTATTGACTGCAATAGAAGCACAGCCTTTTGCAGAAACAAATTCAATGACACTATTCTTAATCTCAGTTCAAAATGTTTTTTTAAAAAACTCTTACTTTAGAAAAATGCCTTCAGCTGAGAGTCCTAAAGTTACTGTTAACAGAATAATTTTTATTTTAAGGAACATTCTCAAAAATGAACCTCTTATTTTGGCAAACAAGGAGGCTGTGTGGTGGTGTTCTAGAAATAGGTATCTCAATATTAACAACGATTATTCTGAATTAAAGATTATACCTGTTGACTTTTGACTTCAATTCACTGGAATAATTTCTCTCCATTAACACAAGTCAGCAATCAGAGTCCCTCTGAAAAGCCACCTACTGAAACAACTAAAAATGAATTCCATCTTAACAAGAAGCACACAGCTCATTATATTTCCACCTGATTATTAGTTTTCTAATATTATCACTACATAAAAATCCTGGCCTAGTTTGCCACGCAGTCATCTGTTCTTCCAACAACACCTTTAAAATAAACAAACAGAAATGCCCCCAAGAAGGCAATTTTGTTAAAATGTGTTTAGCTCTGGTGCTAATGACAGAACAAAGCCCACACACATTTAAAAACGCAAAGTAATTTGGCCAGCACTAAGTGTGATTAGCTACCAATTTGCCTTTTGTTTATCTCTTTCTCTCAGTTTGAGATGTTTATTCTTTCCAGATCATTATTATATACCTTTCCTGAAATTACTTCCCATTGCTTTCATTGGAGATAAACTTAACATCCCAGTGTTTATACTCAGAAGTATCCTTTCTGAAATGTAAAAAGTTTGCTATTCCCTGATCTAGAAAATAAATATATATGCAAATCAAACAAGATATAGCAATTCTCAGAGAATTTTCTTTTAATTTTTTTAATGGGGTTTTAGCTAAAAAAGATAACTATTTGAAAATTAATTTTCACACCATACCCACCCTGTTTCAAAAGAAAACAGCCCCAGATGGTTACTGCCAAAGATATAACTGCAACTTCTATCTTTAAAATACTGATTTAGAATATCTGTTAACTTGAAAAATAATGCTTATTGCAAAAGAAGTTTTAGGGACAAAAAATCTTTTAGTATGGAAATAAAAGCTTTGGGTTTTGCCTTGCAGAGGTTCATTCTCCTCTGGGAGCATGACCACAGTGGGACAATTAGTCTGACATTTTAACATCAGTTTAAATCCTTTTGAATTGTTTATGCCCTTTAAGGGAAAACAGCTGATTATGAACTTAAATATTTTTCATTAGTCTGGGCAGAATCCTAGGTTTCCAATATGTAGGTAAGTCACTAAAACAGATCCAGCCATATTTAGTTTTAATAAAACCTAATAAAATTTAAGAACTTGTGGATCTTTTTCCTTTGACAAAGCATTCCTTTATTGCTTCCAATTTATCTGGGAATGGTATGGAACAGTCTGTCAGTGAACACTGAAGGAAAGGAAGTTTAATAGAACAACTTTAATTTAAATAAGCCTCCCAATTTTGTGTGATATGCAGGGTTTTGGCACAAGTGACAGAATGCCGAACATAAAGGGAAAAAAATGCCAAAAATTGAGAAATACGTTGTTTCAGGAAAAGATTGGAGGGAAATAAGTTATATTTGGTGTGTGACTGGAGGGGTTGTTGAGTCTGGTCTTTAACATAAGAACACACAAATTTTTCAGCTCCCCCTAGTCCAGATGGCTCCATGCTTGTTTTACCTCAGCAAGCAGCACTCCCCCCTCCAGCCAGCCCCACCAAGGGGAGCTGCACCTCCTCCTCCTGCTGCTGGAAAGCCTTGGAGACACTTGGAAAAGGAGGAGAGGGGAAACACCCCACACCTCAACCTTGCCAACTCCCAGCACTCTCCATCACTTGTTGGCCACCCCATAAAGCATAAACCAGGAAGGAGGTTGCTTAATTATTGCAGCTCCTTCATTAGCCCTGTCCAGCTGCTCTGTGAAAGCTGCAGGTACACGCAGGTGTTTCTCAAAGCAGCTCATCCAAGCCTCCAGGACCTGTTGAGCAGCTGGCAGGGAGGCAGCTGCTCTAACCTGACCTGCAGCAGCTGGGCTGTGACTCGTTTGGAGCCAGCACAGCTGGCATCACACTGCAGCCAAACTCCTGCGTCTTGAGAGGTGACATTTAATGTTGTTTTTTTATGCTGGCAGCTCAGAACTCAGCCATGTGCCATTTAAGCTCTTTTAAATCCAGGTTTTGCAGACACAGAAAGCAGCAAGGTTTTTCCACTGCTGGTATGCAAGGTGATGTAATTAACAGGGCTTTTTTCATCTCTGACTTCCACTGTGTCCATGTACTCTGAGGCTTAGACTGCCACTGTTCTAAGGGGTCCTGCATACTTTTAAAGTACAAAAAAGGAAAAAAAAAAAGCTGTATTCTAATATTAGTTTCTTTTAATTCAGAACTGCAGTGCAATGGGGAAGACACATTGCTAACTCTTATTCAATAATACAGAACAACTGTCACCTTTCACATAACATGTCCCAGGTGTACTCCAGTATCAGACTGAAGCAAAAATGTAACCCCATCGATGTTATGCCTTGGCACCGAAAAAAAAAAATCAGTTCTCATTTTTGAGAACTCTTCCCTCCCCCATTCTCCCTTCTTCTACCCCTTCTTGCCTTGCAAATACCCCACCACGTGTCCTTTGGCAGTGGGACACACACTGAGAGGAGCAATACACCCTTGCAAGTCTGAGGACAATTCCTCAGCCTACACAAATTAAGGGCTACATTGCAGAAAAGCATCTTAATTCACTAAGATGCTTGAAAGTTATTAATAGGGCAATTTCAGAAAAATACTGCACAAAATCTCTGGGGTTTTTTAAAATTAATATAACAAAATAGACACAGTAAGCCTCTCCCTTATTACACTCATGTATCAGTAGTTGGGCTTTTTAAAGGACAGACACAATACTGAATCAAGTCCAATAAACAGACTAACTGAGAAATACAGTTTTGAAAAGGGCTTTGTTTCTTCAAGGGATGGTTCGGTTCATAACATCAATGCTACAGCTACATTGATGAAAGCTCCAGACATGAAACTTTGGCTTGGAGGAACACATTTGGCCCTGTCCTACACCCTTTGGCAATACAGAGACTTCAACACCACCTTGGGAAGCTCAAACTAGTCAAATACATTGGAATTGTGGCTTGTCCTAAACACAGACACAATGATCATCTGGGAGTTGCTAGGGTTAATGACTGTGTGACACAGCAAGGTGGATTCAGTCACACATCCCTTAATTAACACTTTTATATATATTCATAGGTCAACTAGATTTTTAATTATTCCCAGAGACTGAGTAGGCTAATTTCTATTAAAAAATTAGCCTTTTATCTTTTTCTCCGGGGGGGGGGGGGGNAAATGTTAAATCTCTCACTTGAAAAAAACAGTTTGAATCAGGCCATGCTCATTAGGATTTGGATTAGGATTTGGAAAACTCATTTCACTGAAAAGTTAATTTAATTAAAACAAGTGAAATACAGCAGTGTGGCATAACGAGGTGAACAAGGAATAGTAAAAACAATTACTAAGTTGTCTTATTTGAGATGTAACACCAGGACCTGGATGCAGCTGCAGCATTTATGGCACACTGGCCCAGGCACCAGCACTGCTTTGGGTGTTTTACCTCTGCCCTCTCCCAGCTCATCTGCTGCTCCCTCACTTTTGATCTGTACTTGTGCAGGCATACACGTATGGAGATGAACTGTGATTAGAAAAAAAGAAAAATCTTTCCAATTTCAGCCCAAGAACTTTCAGAATCACACCTTTAAAGCAGCAAAGATCTCTGAAACAGACTCATATCCATCTCCAATAACTACTGAATGCCCAGAGAGTAAAACCTGTTACCAACCTCCTCAGTTTCAATTATTTCATCTCTTTCCTGTTACAGATTTTCCTTTGACAGAAAGAGCTTTGCAGTGCCAGCTGAAATATCACCTGCAAAGAACCCAGTTTCATGAGATGGAAGATCTGTAAGTGCTGAAATCAAAGTCCCAGCACCTTCTCTCCTTGGGAGGAATACAAGTCCTAGGTGCTGTTGCAGATTTTATTCTAAGAACCCAGTGATGCAGTTAAGCTGGGCTGGAAGAGCCACTGGATACATATTGAAGGATCAACCATACCCTGTGCAGAAGACAGTTATAGACATATCTACTGTGTAGGTAATTTTTGGATGTCAATGTGCAGATAACTTCTGCTCAAAGGGTAGAAAATAGACAAGAAATAAGTAGAAGAACTACAAAAATTCATAGCTGTTTCAAAAGTGTTGAGAACTACTTCTGTATCTCTTGTATAATCAGGGACTCTCAGGTCTCTTGTAGAATCAGGAAAAAAAAGTAACTGAATTGTAAGTAATTTGAACTGGAAGAGACACTGCTGAGCAGAAAAGGTACTTCAAAAATCATACAAGAACTCCAAGGGGATGCACTTGCAGTCGGATGAAAGTTGGCAGGACAGATTCTTCAGAGTTTATTTTGGTGACAGACAACACAGCTCAAGACTGAATTGTCTCTTTGCCTGGACAAAGACCTTATACTGGAAAACAAAGGCAAAATAATATAGGATTGGGGGGAAAACATTTCAGGATAAAAGGAAAACATTTAGCAAAGTGTAATTTGATGTCTGTGTTTACACCACTTATAGAGGAGAGGGCTCATTGTAATGGTAAGATCAGAAACTGATAGCTTGTGCTCCCTCCAATTTGTCATCAAGAGAACACTGAGGAAAATAAAAAATGATCAGTTTTTATAAGATTGGTATAACACCTGAAGAAATAGACATTAAAAGCCCTCCTCAGCCTATCTGAAGTTAGTGTCCTTCCTTTTGGGAGTCCTGCATCTCAAAATTTCCATCCTGGAAAACACAAGTGTTTCCTACAACCCTCCTTATTTTCTTCAAAGCTGTTTCACCACTTTTCCATCATATCCTGCTCCCAATCTCACTCATTATGGGTTTTTTTCCCACTTTTCCTCAGTTCTTTCCTTTTTATTAACCTCAAGACTATAAAAGAAATACATTATCAGCCTATATGCATTTCACCACAAAAAAAAAAAAAAAGGGGGCAAAAAAAAGCATCCTAGTAAAATAAAATCAGCTTCCTAAATATAACCTGGTTTGAAGACTTCAGGAATTACACAATATGACAATGACAGATAAATACAAAGCCACAGAGAGCAATTAGAGCTCCAGGTATCCAATTCATAGCAATTATGCCTTTACAAAAAAGCATAATCTCACAATGCCTATACTGGAGATTGTAAGTTACTATTGAGTGTTATATGCAGGTAAACATAAATCAGATTTTTGTCCTGCACATAAACTCAGTTTGAACAGTTTTGAACTCGACGAAAATATTCCAAGCACAATTATAAACCCAGAAACCATGTCTAGACTCACACTGCTAAGCACATCCTCTCCATGCCAAGGAATACAAAATGACACTTTCTGTATCTGTTGTGGCTGGTTCCCTCATTGCAAACTGGCCATGTTCCCATCCCACGGCATTTGGTGCTCTGGTTTTAAAACACAACTGTTCTTTTCTGATGCTTCTTCAGTTCAACAGTTTAATTAGTACAAGGCTGGAGCAAATGAAATCAATCCCCCCCATTCTAGTTACTGATGAAGTACTAACAGCAAGCCATCACAGGATTTGCAATGATGCTCTGTTCATCACAGGATCTGCAATGATGCTCTGTTCATCATAGGATTTGCAATGATGCTCTGTTTCATGGGGATTTGGCTCACTTGACAAAAGAGCTGAAAAGAAAATGAACACACTTGTGCACTTTCTTCCATCTCAGATCCATCGGAAGCACAGCGAAGCACAAGCACCACTTCTGTCCAGCACAAGAAGGCAGCTGTGCACGTGCTGCTTTGCTTTAGCACAGCTTATTTCCATCTGTCATTCTGCTATGCACACTCTTTTTGCCACTGGATTTTTAAGCATTCGGAAGTTTTAATGCTATGTGTCAATATCCACTTGATTTTATAGTTTTCAGTCTTTCCACAAAAGACCTTGTTCCCCCCTAAAGGATACTGTACCAACTATTGTGTTATCATGAACATCAAAGTGCAAAAGTCTGTGAGTAATGATCCAGTGCTGAATTTCAATCATATTAAGCAAGATGTCCTTCTATGAGTTTTAACTTTCTGGGAGAAAATAATGCAGCTATGCCTACAGGCAAGCAAAAATCCAGTGTCACTTCTGAATATTTAGTTAGTGGCTTTTCAAAAGAAAACAAATTTCCTTATATAGTGTGTGGAATATGAACATCATTGATACACATCCCACTTCGTAGGTTTTATGATAAAACATGGAACATCTGCTCTAGCACCAGAAATAGTGAACATTATATCTTAACTGCCTGCTCTGGATATTGATTTAGCAAAAATCTTGGTGAATGTTACAAGTCAATCAGCACAGATTGTGTTTAATCACTGCTGTAATTGCAATCATGAGTGTAATTGCTGATTCCTTTTTGAAGTGGTGGGTGGGTGGAGGGGACAGATACTTTTTTGGATAAAATTTAAGACCAGAAATAGGAATATCTGGTGTCCCTTCCTAGTTTCTGGACTTCCATTTGCACAGGCCAAAAGGAAAACCCGTGGGCAGAGTTCTGACAAGCTGATCTCAGTTTCACACTGCATTGGGCACCTACTGCAAATTGCAGTCCCCAACAGAAGCAATCACTGGGACTGTTTGCCTCACAATCCACAGAACATTCCCTATTCATTTCTCCCCTGCATGATGGGAACATAACAGTTCTGTGAATAAGGCCCTTAACATCTCTCTATTAGGACAGGAGATATGAGTAGCAATTATGATAATTAAATGTAATTACATTAAAAATAATTGGCACTTTAGCAATCAATTGCTGTGCACTGCACGGCAATTAAAAGCAGGCCAAATTTCAGCATAATTTTTATGACTCTCCTCTTCATTCAAAAGAGTAAATGGTAGGGAATATTTTCTTTTCATGTGTGCTGTGCTCTCATTTTAATGGGCACTATCATCATCTAAGTGAAATAAGCACTAGTGGAGGTGATATAATTGCCAAAACATTACAATTTGGACTTTTTCCCAAAAGACTCGAGTAACTTCCTTTAATACATATCCTTATGAGACCATGAATGAAAGGGATCAGCCATCTCATTTTAACAGATCTCTCCTCATAAGAGATATTTGAGCCCAATTAAAATGGCTGATAGAATCAAACTGAGTAAACAAACTTTTCAATAGGCTTTATCATTGATGGGCTGCAGTGTTAGAAAGCCTTCCGGGTGCCAGGATCTTGTGAGAATTCACTTGGGCTGTTTGCACATATCTAATAGGAAAACACACTTTAGCACTTATAAAGTGTAGCCATTTGGTACAAACCCAAACAAACCCAACATTATTGTTATAGAAATTCTCCTGACAGATGATACAGAACACGAGGGGTTCCTAAGAGAGTCTCTGAGCAAGTGAGTGTGGCTTGAAGAGCTCAGAGCTGGGAGTGATGAGACCTCTAACACACTTGGCTAGAAGTAATTGTCAAAGCCACCTCAGTGACAGATGGTTTGTCCAGATTTGCTCATGGAAAGACACCTCTCCCCCTCTTACTTTTTGGAGAAAATCTCTCTTTTCCTGCATAAAATCTTGGACTATTGAAAGCAATTTGACTTTGAAAAGAGACTAACCTTTGGTTTTCCTTGTCCTATCAACTGACCAGACCAAGATGTGGATAATAGACAAAACAGATTATTTGCCAGTTACCAGTGCTCCAAATGCAGGTAATAGCCTGCTCAAAATTGAAGTAGAGTCTTCGCTCAAATAATTTTATAAGAAATTACAACAATCTTGCCAGATCCACATAGAGACATTGGACTGATCTGACTGGGTGAGTACAAGGAAAGCAATATATTTATGCAGCATTTCTGATTCATATATGACTGGACTAAATGGAATAAATTAAAAACAATGTGGGAAAAAAAGTTTCAGACATCATTGCTGAGATGGCTACATTGACAGAAATGCAGAAATTACAAGGGAAGTAATTTTCCTGGCTGCTCCATGAAGTATTTACTATTAACATCATGAATTCTACAAGTCATTTAAATCTACTCATTAATGATTAATACCTGCTGGTCTAGTGAGGCAAATAGGAATCCCATGTGTTAAGAAAATCCACTCTAAATAATGGCTAAGCACCTGTGTTATTCACAAGCTTGTGCCATACAAACGACCATTCCCACACTTGGCACTTGTTCTCTCCACTTCAGAAAGACCTACTGAGGCCAAAGCATCACCTGATCCCACTCTGCATCTTCTTGAAAAACTCCAGCAGCATTAACCACAGGACTGTTTCAAGAAGATTTACAGTTCATATTCCATTTCTACTGGGGTGCTTACAGACCTGTGCTTAAAAGGGTTGCAGTGCTTAAAGGCATTTTAAGGAATATTAAACTTTTATTTGTCATTTCTTGCATGCATCACATTCAATTTCTGCCCTCCACAACCACAGGCACCCAGGGGAATTCTGACTGATTGGCATAATAGGGCACAGATGGAATTTAAATAATTTCATACAGACATACACACACACACAATATTAAACACAGGTGTGATTAAAATAAACCAAGTCAATCAGGTATGATTTGCTTGCCAAGACATGTTTTTACATGTCCCTGTCTACAGGTACTTATAAATCACATACTTGCAGGGTGTGCCATTAATCAAAACCTTTATATTGCTCCCCAAAATAAATCAATTAATCTTTAATATCTTATGTATATGTGTATCTTTCAAATCCACGTTCATTTAAAAAAAAAGAGAGGGGGAACATTTCCTAGAATGTTATTGTTGGGTAATGCTGTTTGCCAACAGCATTTATTGCACATTTTAAACTCAATTTCTTCATTTGCCTGTGCAGTAATTGGAACAAAATGCAAGGTGAATGGACTACATTAAAAAGAATTCCAAATGTATAAATGTATACTTCTAAAAGTATGCAAAACCAAAAAAAACCCCCAAAACCCCACAACCAACAACTAACCCAAAAAACCCCCCACAAAAAACCCAGCCTGAAAGGAGGTAAGAAGAATGAGGTGAAATTCAAAAATATAATGTGAAACTGAAGGAATGGGGTTAGCAGGATAGAAAAATAAGAGGGACGGAAGAGGAATAAAACCCTCCATCCTGCTGTGTGATAAAGAGGATGCCATCTTATAGATTATGATGATGCATAAAACAAAATGCACCTTAAACTGCAACAAGGGGACTCAAGGTAAACAACAGGGAAAGCTCTCCCAGTCTTGCAGCGATGAAAGGCAGCAACAGGAAGCTGGTTGTCTCCTTTAGTGAAATTTTTAAAGACTTGGAATTTTAAACACATCTTCCAGGGTGTGTATGAAGTACAGTACACCCTGCATTACTGCCAGCAGCTGAATTAAATAACCTCTGGAGGTCCCTGCAAGGCTCACATTTCCATGACTGCTCTGATCGCTGCAGGTAACACATTAGAATATGTTATTAATCCCACTTCATGTTCCACTTACAACACTGCCTGCAGGGCAGGGAAAAAGTAAATCTTGGATTACAGTGACAACCAACAACTGTAATATTCTTGAAGAGAGTGGGAAGTGGAAAAAAAACAGCCACAGAAGTGTTAACCCTGCAACCCACACCTGCAGCAAAGTAAGACAGACTGAAGGCTGATATCATCAGTGGCACCGACACTGGCTCTGCAGAGTAATATGCAGATATTTTGCAGGGCTGGGCTTCAAGTGGGAAGAAATATAAATAAGCTGCAGCCTGAGATGGCTGCAGGCCATGCACAAACAAACAGCAATGTATCAGACTGCTGCTGAACGAGCAGGGGGTTTTCATGCATAGTTGCATATATTTACCAAGCCTTCTTCCTGCAGGAGCAGTAATAGCTGCTCTTTCAGAAATCGATAGTTCTGTCGCACATTTGTTACAAGGAGTGATTATAATGTCCCTTTTTGCAATCAGGAAAAGATAATTGATGCAAGAGGCCCATTTACTGCAGATAAAGGAGATTGAAGAGTTTACAGTAATAGACTGGGCCAGTAAGAGCCTTTAAAGAACAGCTCTGCAGCAAGAAAGGAAAGCCTCTGAAGTTTCATCTTGTAGAGCTGCTGTGTTTGTGCAGGTGAACAGAACTCAGCTGAACTTGCTTACCTCTGAAACTTGATTTTTCACAGGGACAGAATAAACAAGAGCATTTACAAAACTCTCAACCTGCTGTACGCAGCCCACGACACGATTCATTCAGCTTAACTGTACTCACTGAAATAAGACTGAAATCACACCTCTTACACTGAAATGAAAGCTGCAAGTTTCATAGCCCAGGACTTCACATTTCTTTTTTTATCAAACATTGCATAGTAGTAAGCCTCACTAACACCATATTTATTAAAAAATAAACTTGAAACCACGTTAACCAAGACTTCCAAATATTGTCTTGGTCATGGAAGATACCCTTCAGAGAGCTATTTCATCCTAAAGAAAAGCATGTTATTGCCATTTTTGCAACCTAAAAGTGCAAATGAGCATATTTAGCTGTGACATTTGAATTTAGCTGACTATATACCCATGAGAACAAGCCACCAGGTTGTCTGATACCACTGCCAGCCAGCAGAAAAGTCAGTGGTAACACCAGGTCAAGAATCCCTCTCCTTCAAAAAAATCTGTGGTGGGGATAAACTTAATAAATACTTAATAAATTTCCAAAGAACTGAATGACTGCATGAATTTTTAAATAAGATTACATTCAAAAGGATTTTTTTAAATTTCAAAAAGAGAAGATAAAAAAATATTCATTTCAGTCTGAGAAATACATTTTTCTCTCATGGCAAAGATTTATTATTTTGTAATTGAACTAAACCAAAAAATATGGTTTAGAATGCCTTGTGTTAATTTAATATGTTTTTATTCTTTATTGTCAAAGACATTTTAGCTCAGCAAATGAAGATTCACATCATTCCATTCTGGTATCTGCAAGTGCTAGCCAAACATTTTGGAAGTGATTGAACGTAACGAGCAAAAAAGAAAGAAGATATTAATCATTTGGAACTAACATTCCTTAACCTTTTTCTAGTTAAAAGCTTAGGAATCTACTACAGTTGAGCAAATATGTGACCATTTATTGATTCTAGGATGATTTATCACTGTCCTATATATTAACTTAGCATCTACTCCTTAGGCCCAATGCCATATTTGTAATTACAGTATGATCTTGTTCACTACAACAGAGCAAAATCTTCAGCTAAACCCTCAAGTGAGCTAGACAACAAAAACATGGAGTAGCTTTTAATCTTCATTTGACAAAAAAAAATGTTCCTTTTTAAACTTGGCTGTGAATCTGGTTTCAAAACTGAAAGTTGTTTTGGTGATACATTAAAAGTAACTCTGCATTATGAAGCACAAATGTGGAACTTGGCATGTGCAGTTTCCACTCACTGAAGAACTGTGTCTAAGACAAGGAAATTACCTAAATAAATGATAAAGTTTGACCTTTATTTTGTCTGGTAAATAAATCCATATAGGTATTTCCTTTTAAATATATGAGCTATTTTTATAGACAGATTAGGAAATAATGTTTAAGATAAAACACAGACAAGTGTATCAGCACCTGTTTCATGTTCAAAACCATCATGAAGAGAGTAGCGCCTTCTCAGCTCTCCAACACTTTGCCCTCTTCAAACTGTGCTGTTGTGAGTGGATGGGAAAATAAGTAAAACTGACATTTTTCTGCATCTAAACATTGTGTGTATATGGCAGTGGGCACATATGGCCCTACAGCAAGTATTCAAATGATCTTTTGGGCTTTATTCACACTTTGGAGTTTCACACAAACAAACGCGTGCTAATACAAATGCAAGTGTATGCCAGAGAAAGTAAGTGTAACACACACAGAGCAATGCATTCACTTTACCCTATTGAGTTTCTGCTGTTATCATCTGTTTACATTATAAAATACTGTGGAATGTCTATATCGATACACATTAAATATTTTATATTACATTTTTTAAGTATTACATTGCTCCTACTATTTTCCTTCTGGAAGCACATAGAATTCCTTTCTCCATTTTTTAACTCTCATCTTCCAAAGCCAAACCTCTGGATCTTTTGCAAGTCAAGCAGCTGACAGGCTGATGGCATGTTCCTCTAAGGCCAGTCATGTATCATGAGCAGCAGACAGTATTTTTCAGCTCTCACTCAGCAAGCAGCTTGCCTCAAGGAAGGTCACACTCCATCCCTGCATCAGAGAATCCTTCTGCATGAGCCTTGGCTGTGTGCTGTGTCACTTCATGTTTATAGCAGCATTACTCCAGCTCTGATGGAAATTTTATGACCCAGAAGGTTCCAATCACTTAGGCACTCTGTCAGATGTCTTCAGCCCTATCAGTCAGGCTACTTTCTGACAGAATAAAGCAAAGCCTGCATGCAGCAAGAAGACTGAAGGGTCTGCTGTTGTTTTGGTGTGGTTTGTCTCCAAAGGATGGAGCCCTCCAGCTGGTTTAGTTAAGGATTCTTTGGAGCAGCGTGCACAGAGCACTCTGTGACCTTCCTTGGGAAGTCACTTCTCAAAGTTAGGGCACATCTAAAGGCAGTACATCACAGCAGCTATGGTTTGAGATAATGCTAAATGACAAGTGTGCATCCTTTCTGCCCCATCACTTCACGAGTCAGCTGTTGGACAAACAGGAAGCACTTCTGGTGCTGGCCCAGTGCTACAGAAGCCCTGCCTTCCCAGTTCCCCCTGCCAGAGGGAGGCAGAAAAGCAACCCATATATTCCTACAGACTCAGGCAGCCTTTCCCAGTGCACCAGTGCCATAATCAGGACACAGGCCGATGTCAAGACAGATTCTATAAGAACTGGAAAGAAAGTTCACCCTACAGCTCATAGCAAGCACCTGATCACAAGAACATTAAGAATATTAGACTGTTACAAAAGCTTTTTCATGTGTCTTTTACCTCATTGATGTATCAGTATTTTTGTCATTGGATATCAATTTCTCACCACACATAAATTCACGTTTTTATGTCTGAGAGCCGGGAGATATTTAGGTCTAACACACGACACCACATTTCTGTGTGCACATCAGCATCACACAGGGAAGTGAGCTCTTTGTGTGTAACACAGCAGAGGAAAATACAGACTTTATCATTTGGGAGGAAACTATCTATTGTGGAACACTCCAGACACCTGCAAGATGATGAAGGGTTGGAAGCCCTTAAAGCATAGAACAGGCACAAAGCTTTCCTTTCTGGGTGAACTTCTGATGGATTTTCAAGTCTGTGGGACCAACTACCCTGAAGAGCCGGCTAGGGGATGTTAAATAAAATTAACGGTATGTGGTGAAGCTTTTGTCACAGGCTGAAAAACCTCAAATGGTACTGATGATCCACTAAACATTAGAGAACAAAGATCGTATTTCTGGCTAAAAGATTTTCTTTTACAGATATTGAATGCATGAGCACTTGCCCTTAGATTTGATTGTAAATAAAATTTATGGCTAGAAAAGACCGACACCAAGCAAAAAGCTGTGAATGCTGTATTGATGCAACAAAGAATTCCATAAAGTAAAATATTCGTCATGTGGAACAGGTTTTCCTTACTCTGTGCCAGTGATCAGCAATTTTAAAGACATCAAATTAAAAATGCCCTGGCTGCACACAAACATGCTTTTGAAACAAGAAGAGAACATATGCTTCTTTACAGGAGAAGCAGTGACCAATTTGATAAAAATGCTGGAAGCTCCATCTCAGTAGTTAAAAAAAAAAGTATTTGATTAATGTGTAGCAATTAAAATTCTGGGAACACTCACAAATCCACCAGTATTTAAATATAGTTATACTTAAACAATAAAGGCTGCCCCCAAAAAACCTTAAACCATGAACTTCAGGTGGTTCAAGTTAATTTCTCATTAGAGAACCACAGAATCACATTTAGTAAACTGTGTTTATGACATGGATACTTTTCTATTGTGCGAGTCTCATACAAACTTTTAAATGAAAATGTAGTTTTATAGAAGTGCTTTCAATAAATACAGTTTCAACTACTCTGTTCACTCTTCTCCCCTTTCCTTCAAATATTCCCGTCCTTCTTCAGCTATTTTCTTTCCACTTCATGAACAAGTAGCAGCAGACTCACAATACCTTTTCCCTGATACTGCTCAGCTGATTAATTTCCATTCATATTCATATTTAATCAAGATTCTGCCATTTGCAGTATCAGTATTAAACACTGCCCTTTTCCTTTCTGAGCACAATTATGGATGATTAATAAGACTTGCAGTTCATTCCAGCCTTGTATTACAAGCTATTTTTCCAGTGGTCTGTTTTGTACATTCAGCATTATGCAAGGCTGGTATGGTAGAAAACATTTTTGGTATTCCAACTTTGCTACTCCTTAAATGTCATCAATCATTGGAAAATATGGCATTGATGAAGAACTATGTTGAAATAAGAGAGAGAGGATGTAAAATGGAATCCAAAGAGCTGGTGCTAAGGACTTCTAGTTAAAACTCATAAATTTAGCCATACAGGCTGATATATCTGGAAGGACAAACATCATCTGGAGAGTGCACAGTTGGCATAATCAATGCTAGTTTCTGATGGCACTTCAAGAGAAAAAAAAAAGAAAAACAAAATCAAAAGCCTGACAAATCCAGATTAGCTCAGCCTCACATTCCCACTTCTCCATCAAAGACAGCAGCTGTGTGAGGAACATTACAGCTCAGAGCACTGTGTGCTTCTTTTGTAAAATTTTAGTTGTGGCAGAGTCCTTGCAATATTTGAAGCTATTCTGTGTTCTCAAAGCACTTATACATTTAATACCTTGTGTATGAGGTAAGAAGGTAGCAAAGTAGTACCTCTGCAATAACTGAGTCTCCTTCCTTTATAAAAGTCAGATTTGCTCAACTTAAGTGAACCATGAAGCGTGGTGCATCTTCAGCAGCCTCAGAGCAGGACTGGTGATATGAATATGGCTCATTTGAGCATTTGAAGAGACATCAGAAATGCTCTTGGCTTCAATTATTCCTTGTAAATCCAATAATAAGCAGTGATTAAGGAAAATCTTTTATTTCCCGAAGTGCATGCAGACCAGGACACAGAAGGGTCCTTAGCAGGAGGTAACTGAAAAAATGAAATAGAAATTTCACCTTGAAGTAGCTGTGGAAGATATGTGCCCCAAGAAGAGGGAACATCTGCAAAATGTCCCACCCAAGCCTCTAAGAGTCATGTCCAATTAAGTACCTCTCAAAGAGGATTATGTCTCCTACTATGTGGAACACCTAAAATGCTAATGAATTAATGGCACAAGATAAAAGTATTTCCCTCAAAAGAATGTGCACTGGGAGGATGAGGCACTATCTGTAGCAGGGATGAAAAAGTGGGAGAGGAATAAAAAATGCTGTTCTTCTGTAAAGGCTTCCTGGCACTCAAACTTCCCTTCAGAAGCCTGTCAAGCATTCTGGACAAAGATGTGCTTATCAAGTATCACCTCTCATTTCTTTTACAAGCTCAGTTACTAGTGACACTCTTCAGAAGTGTCAGAGCACTCTTCCCTGCCTGCTTCATTTAAGGGGAAAGGATGAGGTAAGGATTGTGCAGGCACAGCATGGTTCACTCACACACTGTCATATTCTACTTACAGCTACCACTGTGTAAATAATCTCTAACACTTGGAAAGAAAAACACACACACACACTCATCCAAACTTTTTTTTTCCCCTATGAGAAGACTTCTGAAATTTGCTAACGAAAGTAATTATTAACGCCAAGAAAAGTAGTTCAGATCCTTACAGAACTATTTAATAAGACACTTCTGAAAAGGAAGAAATGAAAATAACAATCATTAATACTTCTTTTCTGGCTGATAGGATTACCTCCCTAAGGCATCTGAATCACTCCTGAGCGAGATTTAGCTCCATGTTCTAACAATCCAAGAGCCCTTCTGCAGGAATTTGCTAAACTGCTCAACATCTGCTAACATCTCCTGAACATCATCGAAACGGCTCCTAAACTTTATGACTCCTCCACTCCCACAGTCGTTTCCAAGGCCGGTCACAGCTCTGCCAATCTGCTCCAACAGATTGTTCTGCTATAAAATGAAACGTTGTGTAAAATAATCAAAGGGCTTCAGACACCAGTTCCAGGCACTGCAAGTAGGGTGGTGTGGGTGTGCATCCTCATTTCACAGAAAAAACACAGGAAGGAACAAATGAGCATTTACTGAATGGTTTCTGGCTCTGCACTACTGGAGTTTCCTAACTTTGGGGTAATATCCTGGGTACAGCATTGAAGGTTCCTGTTCTTGCAGTTTTTAAGCTCCCCTGTTGTTGTTTGGTACTTAGGAGTGAAAGAGAGATGAGAAAAAAGCATGAGAAAAAAGCATAAGAAAAACACAAAATCTCTGCAGCTGTATTCTTCTCCCAAGTCTAAATACCCAGATGCAACACAACGTAACTTCTGCCATAGTTTTTCTCTTACACAGCAATAATCACATCTATTTATTTGTAGTATTTTTTAAGAATGTCTCCATTTATTTTTAAATGTAGGTATGAAGAAAATTTTGAATGTTTGGGGTTTTCTTAGGAATCCTTTTTAAATAATTCCTTTCCTACAAGAACTACATCCAATACTCCAGATTAGATCCATTACCTCCAAACCATGAGAATATTCAGTTGAAGTCCATTACCACTGACAAAAGAGAAGACTGGCATATTATGAGCAAAGACCAGTCCAGCCACCATATATCTCATGAGATCTTCAAGCTGTTTGGAAAACCTGGTGTGACTTGACTTGGCAAGCACTGGCTTTGCAAAAGAACAAACAGTGGGACAATTTAGGTTTGGTATGAAGTGCTAGTACAGCAACAAAATTGTATTTCAATGGGATTAATCAACAGATTCTAGCAGTAGGTGGAATTTATGTTAACAAAACACTCTTTCCATTCTAGCCCTTAGCTAAGCAGACACTTTACAAGTTAAGAGTATAATGGAGGTAAGGCACTGCAAAAGTGCAAAATTTCAGCATTTCTACTGTTATGTTTCATCCTTTAATGAGAGCACAAGGAATTCTCTAAGTGATATAACTTTTTGACTGAAGTCTCGTTATTTTAAAGGTGTTACTCAGAAATTGGTCTAACTTTAGGCTCCTTTGCAGTTTAATTTAGGGCTCCAAGTAGCATCAGTTTTTATTTATTCTTTTGTTCTCTCTGCACAAACCTCAGGATGGAGAGGGGAGTGTGAAAGGAGGAAGCTGCTACCTGGAATTCTGACACACAACAATCAGAGTATAAACAGATGAGAGATCAGAATCAGTGAACACTGTTGTTTTCCTGAGGATGTTTCAGTTCTTGAGAGCAGAACCCCCCAAGTAATATCTGCCTCAACATCTGAGCCAAAAAATACAATCAGCTTATCTTCACTCCCTGCCATTGTAATTCAAGTGTATTCAACTAAAAATGAGGAGTCCCCCAGTGATTTGACAGTGGACTCAGATTCCTGGAAGATTACAAATCTTTCCAAAACCTAATGATCTAGTCAAAAAGTCTTTCTATAAACAAGACACTTGAGCTTGTGGATATTAATTGATGTAGACTATCAAATTCAAATGCATTAGCTGTTTCTAAAAGCATCCTCTATGCATCTTCTGCAAAATCAGTAATTGTTGATGTGTTCATAAGGTCTGCAGCATTAGCTGTACCAGGAAATTTCCAGCAAAACTAGAAAGAAATTGTTTTTCAGCCTAGCTAGATTTTATTTAAGACTTTTAAAAGCTGAACTTTACTCTTTGGAAGCTGGAAAGAACTAAAAAAATAAGTTTTGCATTCAAACTCAGTATATTCAACAGTGTAAATACAGTATCCATCCTTCTTTCACTGCTATTTCTGAGCAAGTAAATTCCTACAGTAAGTTGAGAGAGATTAATTTTACCAGAAAGTAAGAGAAGTCAAGCCTGCTGTCTCATTCAGCTTCAGAGAATTTCAGTACTCCTTCAAGCATTTGCACAGAACAAATGGCAATTTCATTAACTACAAATCCTGCTTAGTGATTTTGGTCTTTTTAAATTCTGAAGTGCTCACAGAGTGGGGGTTATATAAAGAGAGAAAACAAAAAGATGATCTTTGACTTTTCTATAAGACTCCATAACCTAATCAGAGAGACAATACCTCTCTGACCCTAAATTCACTGACCTCACAGTAGATTTTATCTCAAAGAATTTAATTTTTTTTCCTTTTCAATTCTTCTCCTACAGACACTTAATTTTGAGGCAGCCTGCTTATTCAGAGAATATCTCCTTTATTATATTACAAGCTGTACTTCCACAGTGTCCAGGTGTGCCAGCCTCAGGCCAAAATTTGCCCCTCTGAAAAAGGGCAGAGCTGACCCTGAGCTCTTCCCTTCAAAAAATAATAGGAAAAAAAAAAAAAAAGGTGTGTGCAAACTGGGCCAAAGATAAAGATGCTTACCAGAATGAAGAGAAGAATAATGATAAACAGATGAAGGGATGAAAAAATGAAATTGTGTCTAAATACTGGTGCAGGAGAACTAGCAATGCTAAGTTTAATACACTGAAAAATGTAAAAAAGTAGATTTTTTAAAATTTGATGCAGAAAGGCAGAAGGGAGATTTAGCAAGCACCCTTCCTGTCCTTCTGCATTGAGAGGAGCACTGAATGTGTACAGGTACCTTACAGAAAACAGACTGGGTTTGGCCAAGTTATGAAAAGATCATCTTTATGATTGGAACTGGCAAGATTTGCTAGCTTTTTTTATTATTGTATAGCTACAGGAAGATAATTTAACATAAATAGCTCTTATGAAATATTTAGGTATAAAAAAGCATTTAGCTGAAAAAAATTACACACAACTCTCAGCATCACAAGAGACTTGTACACCTTTCCCGCTGCTGTAAAGTAATATGATTTTAAAACTTGTTCCCCATAAGGATTATAATACTGTTATTCCTAAGCAATATAAAAAATTAAACAGAAGACAGAATAAAAAACTGTGCTCTCGCCTGCCATGGTCTAACTCTGAAACAGAACTTTGAAGCTGAACTTTGAAAGTGGTGAATAATCAATGCAATCCTAATGGTAATTGTTCTGTATCTAAGGGAGCAGGTTTGTACTAAAGTGTTTACTGAAGCATCCTTCTAACAAGATTTTGATAAAAAACATGCTCTAATTTCATACCCTGCCTCAAAGAATACACTTGAGAATTAATTAATGGTTTCCAGAGCATTAAGGTTTCAGACATATACCTTGGATTTTTTGAAAGGAAACTAAATTTTGACGCACAGGGTTTGAGGTTCCAAAGTATTTTCTCCATTATTTTCTGTCATCTGGAAATTCAGAAGCTGGGAAAATACAGAAAATCCAGAATCTGCATTATTTTAGACATCACTTCTATGTTTCCTCATTAAGAAGACACCCTAACAAAATTCAGACATAATTTCTATATTTTGTGCAAGTAACATTGATGTGTGTTTCTAATGAGTATTCTCTAATTTTTGCTCCCATATACTCATGGTATAATTCTTTCATGCTTTAAATGAGATGTGTGATCTCTCCTGATTTCACCTTTTAGGTCATTCCTACATGGAATAAAATGTGGAACTGGCCACTTAAAAATCTCTCTAAATTACTGTGTAAGCTACTGCCCTGCTCCTGGTGTTTGGTTTGGTTTTGTTGAGCCACTCAGAGCCGTTATGAAGTAACTTGGAAGTTTTAAATTAAAGTAATTTTGAGGTGGAAACACCCAAATGGAGCCAAGAAGGGGAATATGGTGACCAGACTGTGTTTGGATGTCGCACAGCAAAGGGGACACAATTTGGAGCTTTACCCATGAAAACCCTGTCCTCTTTTCCATAAGATGGAGGGAAATCAAGTGACATGATCAGATCATCCACATGAAACAGCGAAGTGAAATCAGGACTTCTTGTTTTCCTTTTTTTCTTTCTTTTCAAGCTAAGAAATTCCTTTCCTTTAGATAGTCCTATATTCCTCTCTATCCTTTCTGTACTCCTTTCCTTTTCCATTTAGCAAGCAAAAGCAGCATTTTAACTTCGTCAATTTTTACACAGGTAGATTGCAACTATTCAATGAACTATGGATTTGAAACATGTAGGATTAGGTTATGCTCAGGATACATCAGAAAAAATGAGAAATCCTTTTTAAAAAAAAATTTGTCACAGTTCTGAAAATTCATTCCTATCTATCCTACAAGAAAGCTGAAGACGGAATTTTTTTTAAACAGGGCATGTAGTTATAGGACAAGGGAGAATGGCTTTACACGGAAAGAGGGCAGGGATAGATTGGATATTGGGAAGAAATTCTTTATTGTGAGGTGGGGAGGCCCTGGCACAGGGTGCCCAGAGAAGCTGTGGCTGCCCCCGGATCCCTGGAAGTCCCCACGGCCAGGTTGGACGGGGCTTGGAGCAGCCTGGGACAGTGGAAAGTGTCCCTGCCCATGGCAGGGGGTGGCACTGGAGGAGCTTTAAGGTCCCTTCCAACCAAACCATTCCATGATTCTATGAAGTACAGTAATATTATCATAATGCTACAAAAATAAATGCTCCCTTGTGGCCATTATCATGAAGTAAAGTCTCTTAGTGGAATAAGTTTGCAAAAATTAAGTAAACAATAAGCAACATTATCAAAAGCCTCCTTCCCTTGCTTTGAAGGCAGCAGTATTAACTGTCAAAAGAATTTGAAATCGGTAAAAATAATGATAAAAAAATCACTGCACGTGTCATAAAATTTGAGATTAATAAAACCTTTGGAATACATCTGATAAAATCCCTCTGATGTAAAACATTTGATTTCAGTACAATAAAAATACTTCAAGCCTAGGACAGAGATAATGACTACCCCATAAAGTATAAATCTTTTAAATTGCTCTCTGGTTGTATTAAAGATTTCTTCCCGAGAAGAACAGAGCAATGTGAGGTCTACACACAAAAGGCACATTACACACACAAATATGAATATAGACAATTAGACATATATGGACACACATTTAAATACATACTGGTGTTCTTAATTAGATTAATTTCACCCATACTTAGAAAGTCCATATTGAAAGTAAGGAATGAAGTCATCATAAGCAAACGAGGACGAATGGAAAAGCTTTGGTACATCATTATTTACAGGCTGTGCATGTTCTCAGCACAACAATGATCACGCTGTTGTCTCAGCAATTCCTGAGGGTTCATGAATCCAGATGATGTTGGAGCCATAAATACACAATGCCCTGGGTGTCACAGGTTCTTTCCTGCAGGATACACATGCAATGGGAAATCTGAAGTACAAAATGAACATTTTCTGGGAGCAGGGAGGCAGTTCTGCCCTCCTGGGGATGAGGACAAGACACTGCAAATATGAAGTTTTTCTAATATCCTTTACATTTTTTTTAGGCATTATCATGTCTCTAAATAGTCTCTAAGCAGTTTTGATGGTTTTAATACTATTACTTTTGAATTTCCCCACTAAATTACCAGTCTGTACTTTTAAACTTGATTTTAATACCGTTTGTAGTGTATATTTTGTAATTACTTTTTAACAAAATTACTGACATAATTTCTGCATTTTGTGAAAGTAACATGAATGTGTGGTATTAATGAGTACTCTCTAATTTTTGTTCCCATATGCCCACTCATGGTACAATTTTTCATGCTTTAAATGAGATGTGTGATATCTCCTGAATTCACCTTTTAGTTCATTCCTGCGGGGAATAAGATGTGGAACTAGACACTTCAAAACAACCTCTAAATTACTGTGGAAACTACTTCCCTGCTCCTGTTTTTTGGTGTTTTGTTATTGTTGGTGGTGGTTTTGGTGGTTTTTTTTTGGTTTGGGGTTTTTTTTCCCTTCTTTTTCTTTAATTTTTATCAACTACTTAATTTACATAGGAATGCTAAAAAAGAGGAATAAAAAACCTGGGAAATAATTTAGAGGCATCATCAGTACTCACAAGCTGTAACCACAGTTAAGTAACTCAGTAAGGGGGGTTCACAGCTGCTCTCTGTCCTCAGTGGGATGCTAAACCATTTAAGTATATTAATAAATACAGCACTTCATTTATAATCATCTAATTGGTCTGTAGAATTCAGCTCTTTTAGAAGTAAGGACAGACACCAGGTTGATAGATCTTCATTCCTGAGCTTCAATATCCCTTTTTGCTGCTAAAAATGCAAGTCAAAGCCAGTCAACCCCAGCCAAACCTTGCATTTTATGTTTTTTCATATAATACTGGCAGTTTAGGAACAAAAGCCATGTCAGCTGATAAAACTTTAACAAGTAAAGCTGTTAAATGATTGAAACCCAGTACAATGTACGTGACTGGTTCAACAGTTAAATGAGTTATGAGGCAGGTGGATAAGGGAAGGTCATCAGCAATATTATATAAATATATCTTCCCAGATCTGTATAAAAGAGAGCTAAAACAGAATCAAAAGAGCACAGCATATCTGAAATCTGGGTGTATCTGGTTAGCACAAGTTTTATTTATTGTTTCCCCTATTTTAATCCTCAACATCTCTCAGTTAGCCTAATGGAATACAGATGGCAATGCTGGAAAGTGTAACAGAAGTGAAAACCAAAACTTTCAAGATGCTCATCAGCAGTTAATTATATTACCCTTTCTTGCTCTTTATGGTAAAGAAATGCCTCCTTCTTCTAGAATAAGGTGAAAAATTACGATATTGTCACTGCAGGATCTGACAAATACAATTAGGATTAAATTCTTCTCACTCCAGTGACAGCCTAACAGAAAGAATTGTGTGTATCTGGTCACTACAAATTGGTTAAAATCGATTCACATTGATAAGTGATAATATAATTTCCAAAGTTAGCAAAAAAGAGAACTGCAGAAAGTACAAGAATATCTAATATTCCAATATCTAGAATATTATGTCAAGCCCCTCTGATCCTAGGAATTCAAATCACTAAGTACCTCATTAGTTTACTCTTCGACTTCACTATATTGACTTCCATGTGTCAAATTATGTACTGGTCAGGATGTTCCACAGGATGCTTTAATTAATGCATCTATAGATGACTATTTTTCAAAAGTGTTACTCAAATTAAGGTTCAAATTAGTTATAGATTTTGTGCTCTGCTTGAAATATTAGTACCATTCCAGCTGGTACTTTGCAGCAAGCTCCGTTCATCAGACCTTTGATGGTTTTACAAGAAACTCCTAAACACTCTAACATCTTATTCTGTACTGGGGTGAATTCTGAGTCAGGTTACCACACGGAAAACATGGAAATATTGTGCCTCCAACCGTGCAGAAATTGGAAGAGCATGACTCACAGCAACAATGAGGTCTATAACCCCAGTGTGCCTTTCCTTTCCTCTGTCTTCCCTTTTCCTGCTGATCCCCTAATCAGCTTCAGGTGATTTCCCCCATAAAATAATTCAAAATGGCAACACTCAAATATTCCTAGGCTTAGGGCTGGCTGTATCTATGTAACTTCCCTTCTTCACACCGGGTGCATAAAGATAACCTTTGGTCAAGGTAATCTCAGTTCTGCAGGGCTTTAAGCACAAGGCATGGGGGATGCAGTTCTGCAGAAAGCATCACTGAAAGCTTCCAGGTATTGAAGGATTTGATGATGTGAAGCATTTTGAGAGCAAACACCTTCAGTCAAGATCTGAGTGTACAGGTTTTCTGGGGACACTGAGGGTCCTTTAAAGAATTTAGTTCATGACACTTAAGGACATGACTGCTTTGATTTTCTATTTTGCTTTGGATCTCAAGTGCTTGTTTAGAAGAGAACAATGTGAAAAACACCTAACAAGGTAAGCAAATAAGTTCATAGGTTTATAGAAACTCTAAACATCTTCCTATATCACACAGATTCACGGACAATAAGACTTTGCAATCAAACCATTTGAGATTGTTCAATCACAGAGGCAAGATGAACCTGACTTATTTTTCATGCATGGAAATGCCCAGGACACTGCTTTGGAAGCTTCCATATTTACAGGCATGTTACAGGCTGCATGGATGGACCTGAGAAGAAGGCAAATACCAAAGTAAGGCTCTGGCACACTCAGTTAAAACTTTTCCAGGCTGCACTGAAAAACACCAAGTGGAGTAGCAGCTGTGCCTTCCTTTGGGGATAGTGCAAATGCTTCTGTGGGGTGATGCACTGGATTAACTTTGACAGTCAGTGAAAAAATGAAAGAGGTGCCAGTAGCTTGGTGCCATAATTTATATGCTCTGAATCCTTTGAGTTGGGACCAATAAGAGCCGTAGTTTGAGTAACCTGAGGAGGACCAAAGATTGCAGTTTAACAAATATTGTCCTAAACCCAAGGGAAGGCTGTGTGTGATCTGCTCTCCCCTTCACACTTGACTGGCAACAAGTAATTCTGGTAAAATAATAATAGAATATAATCTAAAATAATACAATAAAAAATAATAAAATCAAAGCTTTCCAAATCAAGCAGCCCTATTCCATTTCCACAAAAATCATCAGCAATGTCTTCTGTGTAACGATTTAAAAATGAAAGGTGCTGAGGTACCAGATGATTGGTAACAGTACAAATTCTGAGGCAGATACCTCTGTAGCTCAGAGTTATTTATGTATGGCATCAGTCATCACTCTTCTCACACATTCATCTTTTAAAAAACCCAGCAAAGCTTATGATTTCTTGTTAAATAAAAAAAAAAATGCTGGGGACTAAAATGGTCTACAGTCAATGGCCTCACTTATAGGTAGAGGTAAATAATGCCCTACAAACCCTTATGTGGTTTGCCAATGTTCCTTCAAGGGATTAAGCTCCTGTAGTTACAGCCTGTCCTGAGAAAAAGAGAGGACAGCACACACAAATCCCCTGTTAAAAGGGACTCCTTGTTAGGTGCCAGAATCATCAGTGGTGATGTGAGAGCAAAGGTTTCACTCATTTCATTTCAGCTGGACACAGACTGCACACCCATAGAACATCCCAGAAGGGTTACCCAGCCTCAGAACACAGGGGGTGAATGTCACTGCAGCACAGATCATTGCTGCACACAGGCAAGATGAAAAATTTATGCCTTAGGTCACAAAAGGAAACTACCACAGAATGGAGCATTTCAGGAACAGCTCTCATACTGAGATTTAAATTCATCAAATAACAAGACATCTTTGGAGATGCAGATAGAAGCAGATGACAAATCAAATTAAGATCCCTGAAAGTGTGCAGCTTATTCCTGGAAAAAACACAATTTCACATAAAAGGCCAAGCAAAGTTATACAGCAAAACTAAACCAGGAAATAATATTTTCTTGCCATTATGTCTTTATTTTGAAATAATATTCATTGTTCTCTCTATCCAAATCACATTTGTGTGGACCAACAGCTCTACCTTAGTCTGCAAAAGAGATAGAAAATGTTTTGGAAGGAAATTAACCCTCCTAGGTAAAGATATGTAAAATCATAATAAAAATAATTAATACATATGTTAAATGCAGTCTTCTATACTGCAAGAACTTCTAGTAGAATAATTGAAAATATTTCCTTTTTACCTTTCTTCAAAGCAGTATGAAAGCAAAAGGAGTTTTATCTGCACAAAAAGTGACAAGGTCAGCTCAAAAATAACTGGCACTACAACAATGCTTAATAGCCTCTAAAATTTACTAGACATTTGTCAAAATGAACAGTCTGGGCTTAAGACAAAATGACAATGCTGGAGGTATTTGGAAAGCACTGGAGACTATAAGCATATGTTCTGAAAGCATTAAACTGTAAGAATGCTTTGGCAGAGCTTTCACAAATATTAGAAAATATAATTATGCAAAAAAAGCCCCCAAAACACAAGCCTTCGACTCAAAATCTTGTCAGTTCTTACTCGATCAATCTAAATCACCCAGTATCCCACGTGAAATGGAACCCAATCTCTTCATCTAATTGCTATGATAATTATCCTCGGATACTGGAAGAACAAGAACAGCCCATCTGTGAAGGAATTCATGCTGCATCACATAAAGTAATTCTGGAAAAAATAAAGAATAGCCTCAGTATGTGGGAGAGAGGAAATGTGTGTTTTTCTAGCTGGGTATGGGAAATGCATTTTTAATATTCTTTAAGAGGATCAAAATACCCACAAATATGTGTCTAAATAAGAAAAAATATTAAAGAATTGTTATTGCTGTGGGTTTCTATCATATGTTGTAAGATAAACAGTAAGATAAAGGAGTACAAACTAAGAAAGCATAAAAATTCATCTTTCTTTGGAGTCATAGTCAAACAAATGAAAATCTACTATTTCAATTATATACAACAGGTCAAAGGTTGGAAGTCCCTCTTTCTGGAAACACCTGCTCTTACATTAAATATTCAACATATTCATAGTTTTCTATTTACTTCTTAAGTCTACTCAGTAAAAATAAACAATCACCATCTTTTGGATGGTCCAAGGAAGCATTTATTGATGAACACACCAGGCAATTAAGAGTTCCTTTCCAAATGGATTTGGATCAACGTAATTCCAGCAAAGCTTTATAAATATTGTTCTTAGCCATTTGTGCAGTGGATTAAGTGACCAGACTGCTGACAAAATGCTGCCTTCTCCTCCATGGAGACAGATGTTGGCTGTGTTTATTACATCCCTAAGACATTCAAGTTCATTTATTAAGACTGAATTACTGTAACACCCTCTCTCTATTGCCTTGACAACACATTTTGCTCTGCTCGTCCCTGTTCAGAATATTACTGCAAAGATCACCTCTAAAGGTTTTTGCATCCTTTTTTTTTCCTCCTTTTTCCTCCTTTATACTGTCAAATACAAGCCCCTTGTCTTCCTGAGAGCTGCTCGTGGTCTACCCAAGCTCACTTCCCTCAGCAGTCTGCCAGCTCGCCTCTCCCTAGCTGGCTTCTAACACCAAACCTCATTACCACCTTTCCAGCCAGGCATTTTTGTGCTTCCCTGCTTCATAAACATCTGAAGAATAATTTCATTATTCCTACTGAAAAGCTCCCTCACGTGACATCAAGCCTGCACAAATGATTTTAAAAAGCTGATTCTGAGCTAAGACTGTAGACACTGCACTGCCCAACAACAACTCATTTACTCTGCATTCACTTGTGGGAACCCAAATGGGCTGTAAGTGTATTTTTAAGGAAGTTCTTAAAGCAGCTTTTAAACAGCACTTAGATTTAACAGGTTTCTGTTCGACCATTTAGAGCATTTGGCCAATATAAATAACCCTATGACAAAATATGGCAAGGGTATTACTTTGTAATCTTCTCTAAAGAATATCACTGTTGGGTTTTTCCCTGACAAACACAAAGCATCTGACTTCTCACTTTTGTTATGATTACTCCAACATGCTAACACAAGCCCTCATTCCTCCAGCATTGATCAGTTTGTACCATCTGAGTATCTTCTCAAAGAAAACTCCTGCTAAATATGAAATTTTCAAACCTTTTCCCCCCTTCAGCTGCTGGCTAAATCAATACTGGAATAGGTGTACTCTCATTAAAAAAAAACTTTCCACTTTTGACACTGCAATTGGCCAAACAAATGCAGGCAGCTTAAGGCCCTTTAGGTTCCTTCTTTGTCTAGCCCAGTTCCACAACACTGCTGACCCTGTAAAGCCCAAGATTCCTGGAGCTATTTTATGATCTTCCCTCATTAACCTCCAGGCTATTAATTTATGTAAAGGTGAGTTCAGCCACAATGGATCAGTTTGAACTGCCTCATTGTTGGATTAATCCAACCAGATCTTTTTAACTTATTGCTACAATACCATTTCAATGTCTTCTGAGGGGCCAGGACTGCTTAATGACTTTTTAATGTAAAATATGGAACTCCTTTAATTAAGATTCCAGCCTTGCCAGAGACTCTGTGGGCTATCCTGCTGCTATATGGAGGGACATAGAGAAATATATTTGAAAATTTTTACCTTACAACTTAAAAGTAGCAACACTGACTGCAATTTAATCTAATCCCTGTGATATTGAGAAGAAAAAAAATAGATTTTGACTTTTCCATTACCAACAAGATATTCGATAAAATTCCCTCAAAGTTTAGCAAATGTACAAACAACCATTCATTCTTCTGCTTCAGCAAAGTATTTTAAATTTATCAATCATGCTGGAAGCTATTCATGTGCCATTACATTTTAGCAGAATTTGTTAAGTTTTTCACAGCTCTGAAGTTGTTCAATGTGTCTCTGTTTGCATAATGTTTCTTGGCTTTGCTGCCACCTGCAGCAAAACACAGAATGAAGGCTCAGGAAAGATATTTCTGTCCTAAGTTGCATCATTCATTTCCAGTCCCTCTTCATTACCCAAATGTACTCAAAGTTTATGAGAAAGTAATAGCAAAGGGTGACTTCTAAACTAATCCAGACCTTTCAAAATGTTAAAATGCTTTGTGAATAAGAAAAAAAAACTAAAAGGAAAAAAGAATGTATTGAGAGACTGATATGCTCATTTATTTCATTAGACTAAAAAAAACCCTTGAAATCATGTAAAGCTGAAACATCTATACCTACATATTTAGACCTGTCAAAGCATTGTTTCCCTTTCAAATTTCTAAATTCTAATAAATAGAATGGAAAGGAGTTGTATTACCTGCTTAAGTTTCTTTTAAGATGGAAAACAAAAAAGATCTCAATACTTTCTTTCTTTCTTGTTTTTGTTCTCTTCTTTACAATACTAAATATAAACTTGCCATCACTATCTTTGAATATGCAGTTCAAAACTAAAAATAAATGCTTAGCTGGATGACCTATTCAAATATTGCTAATTAGAACAGATGGGAACTACAAGAATCATCTAATCCAACTGCCAGATATGTACTTCTGAAAAATACCAGTGATACATGTATGTCTTTTTCACCATGAAGTCACAGGTAACATCTTTAGAATTATGGAGGGATTTATATCTTAAGTCCAGTTGGAGCAAAGATTATGACCACTACAAATTAAAAACATGGTGCAGGCATTAGGGTCATTTCCACTGGCATTAATTAGAAAGTAAGATTTGATTCCTCTTTCTCAAAGACCATCATCTGTGGCTTTCAAAGTGGAAAGCAATCAGCTTAAGTGAAAGGAAAGCAATGTATCAAGTTATCACTGAAAGGGACAACAGCCTTGAAGAGCTTCCCAAACCTCTTTCTCTTTTATGAAAAGTCTACTGGACTTACTGGTCACAATAAAAAAAAACCAAACAACTCAAGGTCTTATCAAATTCTGGGGTTTTTTAACTCAACTTGAATTTTAACTCAGTTTTTCAAGCGGCCTTGTAAGAACTGGATGCCATTTTACATCACAGTCCTGATTTACAAGAGTTTGTATGAAGAAATCTTCATACTGGGTCACTTGTGTCCCCTTCAAGCAAAGCAGAGGACAAATTTCAAGTTGTGGTATCCAAGATCAAAAACCCCAGTTGTGCAACAAGTTCCTCTCCTTAGGAAATGCAGGCATGTGCTTTTTTAACAACAATCCCCTTATAGGCCTCTCTACTTCAAAATCCTACCATGAACAGGTCCATCAGAAGAAAGCTCTACAAACCAAAGCCTAGGAAAAGAAATGCCAAAAATTGAACATATTCTTCTAATAATTTTAGTGCTGCTGATGATGCAGAATAAGAAGCATAAATAAAATTATGAGGGAAATCAGTAAAATGTTCCAAGATATTCTCTTTGTGTGCATTCTGTCATATTAGAGACTTATTTTTGACATATTTGTCCTGGCACTTAAAAATAAAGTTTGCTGTGTTGCATCCCCACATGAGAGAAGATAATTTAGTTCAGTAGCTACACCTGTTCACTGACTGAGCTCATGCAGTTGCACAGTGGTTCTTGCCAGATTAATTTATCCTGTGAAACTTTTACTGAGGGGAAAAGGAAAACCTCCAGCTTCATGTAGAGGTCTTTCACAGCAGCTTTTTTTTTTACTGGACACAAGAGTTGATTGATGACATTTAGTTGAATATTTTTTTTTCTACACTAACCTCTGTCAAAAAGATGACTTCAAAGGACAAGGGAGAGTGAGGCCTTTGGCTGCATCCAGCATTCTGAACTGCCAAGCAGATGCCTTGGAAGTTTATAGCTTTAAAATTCTGCTCAAAGAACCCAGCAGAGGTTGTGACCCTACTGGGCTCGGTACCGTACAAGTTTAAGTGAAAATATGAGATTCACACTCCAAAGAGTTTGTGAACTCATCCTCTCCATCAGAGAGGATAAAACTCTTTGGCAGCAAATCCAGAACTGGTTTCAGGCTACAATAAATAGAGGCTTCAGATGATCTTCTCTTTGGTCTTGCACAATGAACTCCTGTCAAGTGATGAACAGCAGAGCTTCGGAAATGATAAAAGGGGAAACAGACTAGAAAACTCAGCACTGAATCTGGATTTCTCATTCTGAAAATTTAATGATGCAAACTGAAGGGGGAGATCTGTTGCTTCAATGGAAACACATGCTGGGATGGGAGAGAGCAGAGTCCCAATAGTGTTTTCCCTGCTGAGCCTGTGGAGACCATCCCAGAAGGGGTTAATAAGTAGAGGAACTGTTGTTCCCTTGGGATCCTCATGCAGCTGCTCCTCACACCTGTGACACCCTGCTAGCACCAGACTTGCTTGGGCTGGGCAGAGATGTGAGCTGGATGCTCACCTAACCTCCCCCTAAATGAATGAGTTCAGGTTTCAAAATAAACTTGAAGGCACACACTCAGAATAATGGCACTTTGATCACTGCTGGTAACCTCTAACACAGCCCTAATGCTGGTTTATGAACAAGTTCATTCCTGGAAATTATAAAGAAGAATTCCTATTGGGAACCAGTGCAAAGGAAGTGAGAAATGAAAACAAAACCTGATCTCATTTCCCATAGACACTGAAAAATTATGCCTGCTTTAGAAAACAATAATATTTAATTTGCAAGAAGATAAAGATGTGTAGAGTTCAAGTTCTATTACTGGATAAAGACTGAAGATGTTCTGAGATTATTTCTTTTGTTCCTTTTTAAATATTAGAAAATACAGAGTTATAAAATGAAGAATGAAGAGTTTCTCTTTTTTTGTCTCAGAAGTGCCACTTTGCCAAAGAGTTCTGATTTTATTTTTAGGA
>WAAE01021394.1:0-10484 GCA_013400495.1 Nicator chloris
TGACGGCAGAGTGCAACAGCATTGAGAAATGTAAAGTAATGAGGGAATACAATAGCATTTTTAACCCTGATTAAAGGAAAACAAAGCAAGTAATAAGAGTAGTATGCCAAATGTAGACGTAGGAATAATGCTGGAGTGTTCTTAATAGAGGCCTGGGGCACTGGAGTAAGTCAGGCTGTGCTAAGCAGTCAAAACTATCTTTCTTGACAGTGTCAGTATCTCTTTGTTTGGCAATAATGGTGCTAAAAACTGCCGTCACACAAAATACAGTAAGACAAAAGATCTGACTCAACAAAAAGTTACCCTGCTTTTGTGTCAGGGTAACCCCCTCTGAAAACAAGCTGAAGCAAAAAGATGTAACTGGGGAAACAAAGATGTTAATCACCTTGCTAATCATCTCAAGGCAAGATTTCCACTTGCCAGTTTTGCTTACTAAAAACATCCTACTTGGTTGAAACAGAACACGAAACAATGTTCCATAGCATTATGTTTAAACTGCACAATCTTATAAATGTCATAGAAAACTACAGAAATTATATCCTACTTCTCTTATCTATGTTTTTATGGACATTGTCATCAGGAACTATCGACACTCACAATCTTCAAAATATACCATACAAAGAAAAAGAAGCTATACAGTAATGTGAGAGGGATTCCATATGAAGGCAAGCAATCATGGCAGAAGAGTTTTTACTCTTGCTTCAAAATGGAGGTAATTTCTGAAGAAAAGTTTTATCTGAAAATAGGAAAAACTATCATTGCTGGACTGCTGAGAAAAGAGGTTGGCTATATGCAATTTAAAGATCCCTAGAAAGAGTGAATATAAATAAAAAATACATGTCTTGGAGTAATCCTAGACTTTGTAAATCATTCATTTTGTCACCTGAAAGACTCTTTGTATGTGTTACCTTGTACCAGAGGAGAGATCCAGGATCACAATGAAACTTGGAAAAATTTGCAGAAGTTTTAGCCATTTAATTATATTTTCCTTGAGGCTGAAGAAATACTGTAGGGATTATCTCCTGTAACAGAAGGCAGTTACTTCAGGCATTGAATTCCAGGCACTCCCAAGGGTTCAGCAGTGTAACTTTTAGTCATGGTGTTGAGTAGTGGGTGACCAGTAGAAAACCAGTGGGCCCATGGGAGTCAGAAAGAGTTGCCACAATAAGAAGCTTGCCCTAGCTGAATCCAGAGGCTCAAAGGTCCCAGTTCGCAAATTCAGATCATCAAGGGACACAAATGAAATGCCTAGTAATTCCCAAGAAAGTACAGCTAAATTCAGAGCCAGGTACCAAACTAAGAACTAACTAGGTCACTGTGTTCAGATGAATGAGCTGTTTTGCTGGATGTCTTTTGTTTGGGTGGTTGGATTTGCTTTACCACTTTTTGCAAATAAAATATTTACTAAAAGCATCATTTTGTCCCATGCATGAAGCTATTTCTACAGAAAAGCATTTGTGCTACCTCTCTCAGAAGACTTTAGAGAGACGTGTGGATTGCAGCATATGAAGCCACAGAAACAACATTCCTAATTATTTGTTATTGAGGGAATTGTGATGGCTTTGCAACTAATAAGAAACTTTTTGAACCTTTTGAAGGATCAGAATTGAACCTTAGTCAGACAGGACCACCATGAAATCAGTAGTATTCTCCTGCAAATTTCTGGGGAATGATGGACTCTATTTCTAAATTTTCTTAACTTGTTTTTATAGGACTCACCTAAAGTATGAGAAATAAACACCGTCTCCAAATGGATTGCTATTTTTTTTTCTCCATCCCTGTACTTAATTCATTTTCAGTCCTTAGAAATAATTTGGGACAATTTAAATTTCATTCAGCAAATTGATTTTCTAATGGCAAATTCCTATGCTTTGTGTGCACAGCATTCTTTTTATTCTCTGCAGACCGGACCTTGTAATTGTGAAAAATAGAAGTTCCCGTAAGTGTTGATCAGGTTTCTATCTTAGGAGAGCAAACTCATGGAAATTTTTATAACTCTATCAAATACTGCTTTCCTGTGCATGCTGTGGTTCTTTTTCCTGGATCAGAAATTTAGAGATTCAACTCACAGGCTGTGAGCTTGCCTCCTACACAAAGCTGACATCACAGTTAATTAAAAGAAAGTCACTGTACTACTGGCATTCTTGAGATGAGACATTAGCGTAGCACATTCTGGACAGCAGACAACTCTTACAAATTATACCACAAATTGCTTGGCACAGACGCAAGCTCTCATCATTAAGGGAAAGTGGAAGAATACTGTTGGGATTCCTGATGTAGTGTAAGAACAACAAAACCCCTCCAATTATTCAATCTTAAGGGATGAAAAGCAGAAAAACTACATTAGTGGGTACCTGATGGCAAGGTGTAAACTGCATAAGATTGCACCAAACAATGCTAAGAGGTAGTAGCTGCCACTAATTCCTCAACAGAAATAGGAAGTCCTTATGCTCCTCTCATATCTCCACGCTTCTGTAACATGATATCTTCATTCATTTATTTCCCAGGATGAGTCTAAGCACAGCGGATATATTCACACTTATTCCATTATTCTGTATTTCTAGGCATTTTGTTTAACAATGATAACAAATGAGTGAATAATACTTACTGTCTCTTCTCAGCCAAGTATTCACAGTCCTAACTCAGTTACTTTTGCAGCTGGCTGCACTCCTGTTGGTTGATGAACCCTTGATCTTTGTCATTTCTTGATTTAGATCAGGACTTCCTGGTAAAGCTGATGTCTGTGACAAGCCTTTTTGACTCTGTGATTCCCAGAAAATGAAGAGAATAGACACCCCAGCGACTATGACTCACACTTGGAAGCTACTGCAGGTCCTAGCTCAGAAGCTCCCCTCTGTTGGCTTGACTCATCAGCAGTGCAAAACAACCTATGATCTCTGAACACTGCTCATTATAACCAAACTGAAAAGAAGAAAGAAAATAAAATGAAGCTCACTTCTGTTTATAACTATGTTTTCACTGCAATAATTAGAAGTATCATTTATCTGCCATACTTTGTTGTTTTGCGTTTTTCAAAGTCATCTTCTACTCTGAGCTGGATAGAGATTCTAATTTCTAAAGAGAAGAAACTTTTTTTTTAGTTGTTTTTAGGGTAAAAATTTAATAAAGCAGCTCATTAAATAAGTTCGTTCAGTTTCCTGGATGTCTCATGTTCTAATCTAACATGCAGAGAAAGATTTGATTGCCAAAGCACAGAATATTTAGATTTTGCTCACTGTTTCTCCTAGTGAATAATTCTATTAACATGTAAGGTGTGGCATACCCTCATATCTATAATCATAGCAGCAGATCATAGGTGCATAGGAACAACCACATGTGTCTAAACATGCAGCTTTTTTTTCAGTGGGATAGTAAAGGATAACTGGTACTTCTCCATTACAGATTAGATTAGACTAATTAGGAACATCTATAACTCACATGCATGCTCTGTGGTGCATCTATTTAGGCCAATAGTAGATCCCTTGGGTCATCTCTTAGTCAGAAACTGCAGGCACACTTCCCTGTTCTTCTGCCAACACATGCATTTCAGACACTGGACCAGCAGTGTCCTCCCCATGTTTGTTTTTGGTGTTTGAAAAGGAAATCCAAGGCCTAGCTTATCCCAACAGGTCACAAATCTGGGTAGCTGTGGTCCTCCAGATTCAGCTATGAGATCCGAAGTGACAGTCAACATTTTTCCTCAAATCCTGAGAGCTGAGAGGTGTTGCAGACCTTCAAGACTGATGTTAGACCTCTCTGAATTTCCAGAGTTTACTCATAGTTGTGTGGACTAGTTCAGGATGAGGAAAATTATCTGAAAAGGATGGAGGGTCATACTAGAAGTTACCAACATCATCCCACATCCTTAAAGCTCTAGATATCTATGTGGTTCAGAGAAAGAAAAGAGAAGTTGCATTTGGTTTTTTTTCTAAACAATGCAGAAAATTTTATTAAATCATTACTACTCATTTGAATGAAAATTGGCAAAAAGAGGTTTCATAAACTATCATGTACACGTGGCAAATGCAATGTTTTAAGAGATTTACATTTTCAATACAGGCTTTTAGTCTGTAATTCATGTGAATGAACAGTTACTGTTCTGCCACACAAAATTCCTGTACTTTTGGGATTTAACAGCTAGAAATGAAACAGGGAAAAAGAAAAGAAGAAAACAATGAAAAAAAGTTTTGCTTTAAGTAGACGAGCACATTTGTTTGTTTTGTTCCTGCACTTCACAACTGTAACACAGTGTAAACCAGCTAAAAGTCAAACTCACCCTATCAGATAACTGGCTTTTCATTTGTCCATTTGAGTCACAGCCTATCGGCGATTGAATAGAGAGACGGGAACCCTGATTCGGTGATCAGAATTCAGTTTTACTGAGATTTTTCCAAAGCTTATATACCATTTCTAGGAAGGTTAATGTTTACTACTACAAAGATAAAGTTAAGCATAGTACAGACAAACTTATACATTTTACAACATATCTTGTTTAGGAAAGTTTAATTTCATTTTCTTATTCCAGTAAGCAGATGTAATCTTATGTAATCTTCAAAGGCCTGTTTGTTCTCGCCAGGGCATCTTAGTTATCAAACTAGATATGCTAATCAAGTCTGCTTCACTATCTGACCTGTGTATTCCCACAACAGCCCAGTGCTGAGTCCAGTCAGAAATGCCTCATCTCAAACTGCTGATAATCCAATCAGAATTTCTTGACAATTTTTAGTCCACAAGTCCATTACAGCTTTCTGCAAGGGAAGAAAGACAGTATTTCAAGTTACGTTATTTTTTTTCTCCTCTCCTTCCATTTCTCCAATGTCTTTTGATATGTTTGGGGGGAGGGCTGAGGTTTTTTTGTAGTTTTGGGGTGGGTTCAGTTTTGTCTGGTTGGTTAGTTTTATTTGATGTCTTGGTTGTTGTGGTTGTTGGGGGAATTAACTACAATTTAAATTAACTAATCTCCATCTTTCATTTTCCCCATATCTTTCACCTGAGTGGAAATTTGGTCTCAACTTTTTGGAAAACTCTAAAAGATCATTTAACTGGTATTTAGAGCACCTAGGAAACAGTGGTTACAAAAATACAAATCAGAAGCATCTGTGACTTGTGAAACGGTATTAGCTTGTTTGTAGATCATATCCAGATAGTTCAAGACAACCCATGCTCTGTGTACATTTTTATTCCGTTTAAAAATTTAAAAGGCAGCATTTAATGTCTTTGCATTAACTCAAATTGTAGTCAGTCTGTAAAACAATCAGAGAGATGGTATTAAAAGTATATTAATAATAAAACAGATGCTTTAAAAATCTTAGTAACAACCTGAGTCCACTTTATATTTCATAGAGCTTCCCTGGCTGAAAATTACTCCAGTCAAATTTCAGATTGGAGCCGTGGGTTGAAATTTCTAACTTTTCACTGAAAAAAACCAAGACATGATTATCCTGTTTAGTTACCTTTTAAGAAGAAAATGCCACTTTGGTCCTTGAATTAATTCCTGAAATCAGTGTAATTTACTCCGAAGGACAGTGACCAAAGTATGAAAGAGTCACCCATGGACAATCAAACAATGGCATCTAAACTGGGCAGAGGCTTTTTTCTCTGTTAGAAATTACAACAGAAGAAAGAGAACCTGTCTTTGCTAACCTTCTGTAGTTTCACTAGCAAGAATGTTTCCAGAAGCAAGAGTTGATAACAGCTAGTCCAAGATCTGAATACCGAGGTGCAGAAAAGCACATCCTTAGCAGATTCATCCTCAGGCATGGCCACAGATCTGCATTTACTCTACTGCCAGGGTAAGTGCGAAATTTTACAGATAGCTTTCGAGCCAATAGTATTGCTTAGAAACATCTCCTGTATCCCTTAGCTTACCAGCTTCTTTAGCTTTAGTGCTCTATTTTAATACTACACTAGATTTGAATAGAATACAGTGACTTTTTCCATATTCCCAGTGCTTGTACTACTTATTTTGTGACACTCAACCTTGCCAATACCACATACTCCCATGCTACTTCAAGAATACAGATAGAGCTGTACAGATGCACTAACATAACTTCATAGCTTTTTGTCTTGGTTTAGAGACAAATTTTAGGAGAAAAGAGTGTTTTTCTCTAAAGAAAAAGGCTCCAATAATCCAATGAGAGAAATTAATATCAGTGGGTGAAAATGAAAAAGGGTAAAACTGTTTATTAACAAAGCAAGATAATCACAAGGCACTGGAGAAAAATTGAACCTTACATCCCACCCCCAACTTGCCTTGTAGCTGGGAGGCAAAGATGGTGGCTGGCCCCTTTGTGTCAGGGAAAGGGGGAGGAAAAAAGTTCACACAGCAGCTGGAAGCCTGTTGGATTTTTGATATTGGTCTCCTCCTCGTAGGAGGCAAAATTGGTGGATTTTAGTGTCCTTTCTTGTGTTGCTTCAGCTTCCCAAGGTGTCTTGGTAAGGTCTTGGGTTTAGGATGGACCCCACTGGCTCCCTGGACAGATAAAACAAACAAACAAACAAAACAAACCAAAACCAAAAACAAACAAACAAACAAAAACCAAAGAAAACCAAAATGAAACAAAACAAAACTGAAAACAGTTCAAGGGAAAACAAAAATCCAAAAAGCCTCTGAGAGGATTCCCAGTACTGTCTCCAAGCTATAGGAAGGGAAAAAAAAAGAAACTTCTTCCTTCAAGCTATCAGAAACCAATGCAACCAAAGGAACAATGTGGGGTCCCGGCCTGTGCCACAGTCTGAGCACGCTGGAGAGAGAGAGCGAGGTTTGAACAGAGCCCACCCAGGGTTCTCAGGCTCCAGCCCTGCCACCTGGTTCATCTTAAAGTACAGCAGCCATTTCTAGGCATAAAGCAGATGATTAGGGAAGAGAATATCATCATAAAATCGCCCCAAGCCACCATTCTAAAGAAAGAATCTGCATTACTGATAGAATTTTTCTTTTTATAGCTGAGACTGCCAACTGACTTTAAAAATGTTCATTTAAAGCATGCATCAGCTCATGTTAGCTATCTTTACATCGACAAACGTCTCTGGTTTGTTCAGATTTTTAGAGTCCTATTTGCTCTGTCTGCTGCTACCAGTAATATAGGCTTATTGAACACAAGCACAGGACAATTGTGCTCAAATACCTATAAAGCTTATTACAAGCCCTGAAGCAAAAATTTATCTTTGGCAATTTCAGGAGATAAAGCCAAAATATCAATACTACCCTTTCTAAGAGACTGGATCCACGGAGATCTAAGCTGCTTCTTAAGTTACAGAGGTACCTACTTCTCCCATTGTACATTCAAGTATACATTAAGTAAATTTTGGGACAAATGATCTTTAAGGAATTCTTACAACTAACATCTTCTTTAAGGGTTTCACTGAAATTACTTGTCATGTTTGTAGTAACACATCCCCTCAGGCCTGTGGAAATTGAATACACACAGATACTGCCTTTAATAAACATAGATTTATATCCTGCTTCTCTTGTAATAGCTTTAAGAAGCAATAAGAACTAAGCACATAGTTTCAGAACTATTGGACAGTCTTCAGCTGACCCAAGGCAGCTCCTGTTTCAGAGCAAAAATACTATTCAATACTCAGACAGTTGTAAATTGCCTTCTTTTTTCTTGTCTTGTCTTCTTTTACATCTGATATCATGTTTACTATAGTAGCATGAGTTGAAGGTAGGTGCAATGTGCTGCCATGAGCCAAGCATTCTCCATGACATGCAGAAAAGAAAAATCTATTGTCCCCTGAGTATGGTTAGGACCTCTTCATCTTCCCTGGATGAAGAGAGAGGCCCTTTGTCTTCAGGGAGCTTTCTGTGGTAGTCTTATCTTCTGATCCAGCACAATCTGTTCAATTTGCACAGTCCATAGACTAAAGACCAGACAGAGTAAGGAAGAGCAGAAAACTTTCTTAAAACAATCCCACTTCATACTATTCCACATTGCTACAACCCTTGGCACTGGACTGGGTGGGAGCACATATGGGATCTCATTGGTGACAGCACCTCTTCTGCCAGCCCGCTTTGCTGCCTTGCTGCTGGCTCACCTTGCTGTGTGGAACATCCAGACCTCACTGCTCTGATGGCTACTGAAACACGGGGCCTCTCTGCCTCTCCTGGACAAGGGTGAGGACACAGCCAGGTAAAAACACAGAGCTTGGAGGAAGTACAAGCTCCAGGATTCAGCCTTATGGGTAAAGAAAAATAAAAGATGCTGCAACTTTGTTTATCAGAGACAGCAGTTGCCTCTTCAATAACTTTCACTTCTTGATGTTGGTTGCAAAGAGTGATGCATAAACTTCGGAGTGACCCTCTGGGCTCTGTACCTAGCATACAGGAATTTTGGGAAGTCAGTGCTGAGCAGCTATGTTAGCGTCAGAAGAACTCTGGTGTCTGCATTGAATATCCACATTTAACAGCAGTATTGCAGAAAATATTTATGCCTTATTTCACACTTGTTTATTTTCAGAGACCAGCTATGGAAGAGGTGCCAAACTCTCTCCAGATCACAGGGTAGCAAGCTTGAAAGGAGAGGCAGGGTCCTAGAAAATCTGGTTCATAAAAATAAAACATTGAACATCAGTGTGTATGGTTTATAAAGGGTGACAGATCAAAAGATATCTCTGGTGATCTCCTTCTCTGTCTCCCCATTCAATGCTAGTAATTGCACAGCCAGCTATCACAAGCTACCCTAAGAAAGGTTTGACAGATAAAGTGACAGATGGTTTGCCAGGTACCTGCTATCTCAGGAATTGCTAAACACTTAGTTGTACACCATGTTTAATTGCAAAAACCATTTCAGCTTTAGGAAAAGAAAGGGAAAAAAAAAAAAGGTGGTGCTCTGCAGTCCTTAAAATACTGGACTTAAATAAGAAACCAAGTCAAAAACAAAGGGTCTTGAAAGGGAGTTTAAAACAATGAAGAAATTGTGAATTCAGCAATGAAGGTTGAATCTCCCAGAGAGGAAACATAAACTTTCTACTGATTTCAAATACAGAGTTTTCCTCCAGGGCACTGCTGTCCTCTGCTTCCCCTTGGGGTTCATCTGGATTTCCTCAGACTCTGTGTTCTCAGATCCCTTGATTTCCTTCACTCTGAAGGGAATGTCTTAGTCTGCCCAATATGCCACCCCTTCAGTGCATTTTTTAGACCAGCTTGATTTACAGGCTGATGCCAATAGATAATATCACAACATGGGAGCCAGTCCTAGGCATTTTAATGGATCAGAAGAGGAACTCACATCACCTTTGGATCCAAGGACAAAGACAATGTCTTTTCAGAGATACAGAAATATTTGGGCTTCAGTAAATGATATGATTACTCTTCAGAAAAACAAGTAGGGGTTCCATTTTACATTCTTTGAACAAACCAGAAACATGTATACAAGCACAACATCACAGAAATAGAACTTTTTAAAGCTGGGTGGGGTTTGAGTGTTATATGTGTTTATTTTTAAATCCATATTTTTACCATTCCTGATAGCCAAGGAAACTTGAAAATGTTAAGACATTGTTGAAGGACACTTTTCCTCTGAGTCATCCTTTTCTCCCACATGAATGTCAAACACTTGTGGGCTGTGATGCAATAGGCATAGGTTTTGTTAGTGGGCTATATAAACAAATACCCACCCCTTACTCCCGATCTCCTTCAGATCACTTCTTCTGTGCTGTTGCTGAGACACTGAGCCATTTTACATCAAGGGTCTTCTGTAGCTGAGGTGAGTTTTGATAGGCTTGCAGAAAGGAAGTCACAGACTCTTGGGAATTAATCCAGCACTACTGGGATTTAAATGGGAGAACTTCAGGACACAGTGTAGTCACAAGCCACCTTTCAAGAGTCATATTCTTCATTTATGGAGGGAAAAGAGAGAAATAAAGCATTCATATAAAAATTTATACTGGAACAATGCAAAAAAACTGAACTGAAAACCTCACTGATCTTTTCCTGGGCTGCATTACATGTTGCTATTTATATGACGATTGGAGATTTTATCTGCATCTTACATTCGTAAGAATTTCCAGGAGAGTTTTCAGAACACAGTTTTTGTGCTGGCAAAAAAAAAAAAGTTTATAATTAAAACAGGGTATATTTATACCTAAAGATGAAGAAGGGTACAGCTTTTGGGATTGTGCATAAAAGACTTAGAAAATGGCAGGGCAAAAATATTCACAGGCATGTGACAGCAATGCAATTACAATTACCTAACAAGCATGCAAACTCAAGAAAGAAAAATTTGACTTCTCTTCATCAGGAAAAACAGATGAGTATGGCTGAAACTGTATTTCTAAGCACAAAGCACACGTATACAAAATGTATAAGGCATTAACTCTGATGTTTCTAGATACCAGGTTTCATTTACTGTTATTGAAAAAAACTAGTCTAATCTTTACTTAGCATTTGTTTACTAATTTTTACTAATTCTAACATATTCCTAGTGTTTTTGATAGGTGTTTTATATATCACAGTGAATTAGGTTTGCATGGCCAGGTTT
>WAAE01021396.1:0-35224 GCA_013400495.1 Nicator chloris
GTTTTTTTGGGTTTTTTTTGTGGCATAGTTCTAGACTTTCCAGTGCTCAAAACACTTAACTTTAAGGTTAGTGATAACACAGTAGCATCTAAATCTGCCACCAGAACTAGCCCTATAATTTCTGTGCAATATTAAGGTGTTTTTGGTGATTATGAGTCTTTTTCTCTCCTGCATAATAATATTTTTAAAGTGTTTGCTTCCACCTCTCTGCCTTATTTTTCATGTTGTGAGTTTGAAGGGCTGGGCAGGCACCAGATTAAACAGAGCTCTCATGTCTGCTCTCTCTGTCTCCCTGAGACATGGAATAAGTAATAATAAACAGTAAAAACTATATGAGATTAGAAAATCTGCATAAATAAATAATGAGATAAAAATCAAGTTTTACAGAGTCAGGCAATTTTGTCTTTAAGCCACATGTCATAATTCTTAGAGAAATACCTTACAAATATGTAAGTTTATGTAATAATTTGTGAAAATGGCAAGCCATGAAAGGCAGGGGTTCTAATAGGACTATATAGCAACATGATACATGAGTAGAATTTTTTAAATCTAATTGTATCTAGTGCAACTTCTAAAAGAAGGCAAACTTCAAATAGGTGGGATAGAATATACTTACCTTGTAGTCCCTGGGAACACTACACACTAGTATTGGATGGCAAACAGTAAAGGTTTTCTAGCAAAATTATGCTCGTGGCTGCAAGAAGACAAACTCACATTTGAACAAGTACATTTGGATTATGGTGCCTACAAGCAGACAGCAGCCCTCAGGATGCACAGCCAAATGTTTGCTTGTCTATGGACAAGACATTGTTATTCTTGTAAGCAGTGCATGAACACTTCTGCAGGTAGTTATTGGACATCCTTGTGAAAACTTGATCTTTCATTTGATAGCCTAATGGACTGATACTATATTTTCATTTTCATTAATACTCATAAACTTGGATTGATTTTGCATGAATGTCACTGAAGAAAGGATGTAACTTGTGTGCAGGCCTATTAAATTTCGTCCTTATCTTTTTCTAGGCTGTGCTTTAAAAAAAAAGTAAAAATTAGAGTGTTTCTTGGTGTGAAGTTCAAATGTCTTCTGAAGCAAACTTCGTTTTTTGAGATGACTTAGCAAAGTGCCCTGTCTGCTGTGTAGCATTCATGCTCTGAATGCAAGTTTGAAATGCAAAGAAGGTGTCTGTTTTAATACCCCCGGCATGGAGCAGTGGAAGGAGTGCAGTTCTTCTTACCCTCAACATAATTCAATGCTCCCAGTTCTGGGGGAAAGACTGTTGAAAGAAGAGTCCTCAGTTTGGAAACAACTAATGATTTGTCTTTGACTGGGTTTGATTTCAGATCCTTGACCAGCTGAGACACCTGACCAGGATGTAATGAAGGATCATATTTTGAATTTAAAAAACCCTAAGTAGAAATAGCTGGGGCAAAAGCTTTTAAGTACTTCTGTACACAATAGAGAATATTTTTCTCAAAGTACACAAGTGAATGTTTTTATGTCAAACTTGTAATGACCATTGTGTTCTGTTTGATTCTCGTACATATTAAAAAGCTGAGACATAAGATATATAGTAAGGCAAATAAATTTAATCTTAAGTTGGTTTTCTTTTATTTGAAAAAAAAAACAAAACTAAGAGATATGAGACTTAGTACTATCCTCAAGAGCTCTGAGGTGTGCTAAGGAAGTCTTGTGAAATCGTTTCCACTAGGAAAACAGGGTTCAAGTGCTAGCTGAAGTTTCCCTGCTCCAGGGCATGCCCATGCCAATATGAGTAGGCTCATGGAGGCAACACTGTGGTCCTGGAGCTCAGTATACAGATGCCTGGGTAACACTGAGCTACTTCCTTAGTGTTCTACAGTACAGAGCAAAGTAAAATAAGTTTACTTCAGGAGATTTAAAATTGATTGAAACACAGGCTCACCTCTGTTGAAAAACACCAGGGGATGTCTGTAAATGGAGAAAGATTGAAAATCACTAGACTACACAATTTCATACGTATGATTATTACAGTGAGCTGATCTAAATACAGGTAAAAGCTCTCAATATGGGTTGCTTTAACAATTGGTATCATGTATATACTGGAAAAGAAATTGCCGTTCTTTTGATTTCTTCAGATAAAGTACGTTTAAGTGTTAAAGAACACTTGCCCCATCTGGTGGGACAAAAAACCCAGACACTCTCACAACTGTCTGGTCTGTTTTGAGGTATTTTAGCCAGCAGATAGAATGCTTTTATGGTCAGCCATCAACTAACAAGACTTTCAAATCAATTATTTAGGTATCAAATGCTACCTTGGCACAACTGTTATCTTCAAGCAATGACTTTTAAAGTAGATTGTACTCCAGGGAGAGATGAAAGTGTCTCTCTGCTGTTAGTGTGATTTATGCTTCAAGTAACGTGCATACCTTGAGCAATAATACTTGCATACTCAATTTTATTTACAAGTGAAGCTTTTCTTTTTTGTAATTTCTACTAAGTTTTGGTTGCTTGATGGGTGGAATGGTTAACATAGACCACATTCTAATGGGTGGGACTAGTTACTACAATATGGATGCTTTTTTGAGCAGACTTTGTGCAATTGGGGTGAGTTACATACATAAATTCATGTTTATATATTACATGCTTACCTTTGTCTAGAGATTGAGGTGATCACATGTATAGATATTTGTAGACTAAGTGCTAGACTAGAGCTTAATAGCCTAGAATTTTTAGAAGATACGAGTATGCTGAAAAACCTATTGTTTTAGCTTGGCTTCAATGTATTTGAGGTACCTGTTGTCATTTTTTAGCACATGCATATTGATGTTCTAGGGTGATTTTTTAAATTGGATTATTTTGTATGTATGTTTTTATGTATGTTTCTGAATGAAGAGCATTTGTGAACTCTAGCTTAATTTCCTTTTAAAGAAATAGGTTGTTATAATATCTACGGGCGCTGGTCCAATAAATTCTGCACCTTGGATATATAAAGAGTGCAGAGTACAACAAGTTTTGCAAGTTCTTCTATGTCTTCATTCACCAACCTTCTGCTAGAGAAAGGGCTTGTGGTGTGGGAGGAGATTTTGTAATTACTACAGATCTCTCTTTTAATCATCCATATGGTTATCCCTTACTTTGCTCACTGAAGATTATTTTCTTAGCCTTGGGCAGGATGGAGAGAACATTGTCTGTAACATCTCTTCCTTTTGCATACATTCTTCTAATGTCACAAGATAATATCATTCTGAGGATATGAGACAGCAGAGGATTCCAAACATATCCTCACACAGTGAAGTCTTCCATTTCTGATTGTCACTGAAGGCTCTCCACTCAGAGAGGAATGCTCTAGAAACAGCTGTTCAAGGACCAGTGCCTTCTACATCTTAACCACTGACCAAATACAAAGTCACAGAACTATATAAATTGGTGATAAGCAGGCATCTCTGGAGGTCACCTGGTCCAGCCTCCAGCTCAAAGGGGGCTACTGCCAGCAGTAGATCAGGTGGAGTGTGGCTTTGCCTTGCTGAGTCTTGCAAGCCTCCAAAGGAGGTTTTGCAACCTCTTTGAGCAAAGTAGCACACTAGCATGGTCATTTTACTCTTGGGCAGGAGGTTCAGCTAGTACTTGGTTGATGTTTCATGAGCATACAGTTCTAGGTGGAAGAAGGAGTAATTAATCTATTAAACTGTAAGACCTACACTGTAAATCAAAACACTTTCCCTAAGTAGGTTTGCTGAAGAAAGAATAAAGGGGAAATTCCATGCTGGTTTCCTTTAATCACTTCAAAGCTCAACAGAGCAATTTGAAAATCAGTTATACGGACATGACTGCAAGCCAACACATCTCTTTTGGAAATAGCAGAATTGCTACTCCTCATTTTGCTGATAATGTCATGAGGAATCTGAAGCAGCAATCTGAACAAACTGCAGCTTAGGCAATGCTTTATCAGCAAAACAGTTATGGATTTGTGGTTAGCAGCATATCGACCATGTATTTTAGTGCATTTGGCAGTTTTATCCTTTAATCTGCTTGTAAACCCTTTTCACTGGCTTGTAAGATAGTCTTTGTCAAAATATGTGAACTGCAGAGGTGATTGTCTATAATGTTGCACTGTGACGAGCATCTCTCATGGTTAATATGATGCCATTTTTCCTTATTGGAATTATGGGAACAATTTGATAAATAATGTAGTTACAGATTTCAATAAAAAAGGGCCAGAACAGAGTAGGTCAAGCTGGACACAACCAGATACCACAGTAGCTGGTTTGAAAATATTTTTGAAAGTTGGAGTGAACCCAATGAAGTCTGAATTGGGGCAAGGAAAAAGGAAACACTTACTTTCAGAAGTAATTTTTGATTTCTGCTGGACATAAGACTGACTGTGGGAATAACAGTGATGGAAATCCTTTGAGATACCCTTGGTTTTGCAGTGTGTAGAAACTCTTCAAGATTCTTTCAAACTATTTCCGACTAGAAATTTTTTGTGCATTTTGCAAGCAAATTTGCCCATGTCCTTGAATTTCAAGAACAAGCAATCGGTTTAAGTTACAACTCATGGATGATGGAATACACCTGAAAATTTGCAATATTTGTTCCAACAGTCCAGCAAGATTTCATGTCTAGTTGTCAGGAAATCACCTGACTTAGAGATGAGTGCCCGAGGGCAAGTCTTGCTTTGGGAGCCTCTTCCCTGCTGAGCCGTGCTGCTTGGGTCTGCTTATCCAGACATGGACTTGCTGCAGTTAGGTTTGCAGGTTGCCATGGGCAATAAGTAGTTCAAAATGTGTTCTCACATTTCAATAACAGCAAGTTCCTGCCCTTCTGGGGCTGGAGGATACTAAAATTACCGTGTGGAAGTGGATAGAGGACAAACGACGTGCTGCTGAGAAGCTACATGTGACAAGCAATATGGAGGAATAAGACATTTCCAGGGCTTTCATTTGTGCTGCATTATGTGAAATGGATGAGAAATGGTTTCTTTGTTCAGTCAAGATTCTGTTATGAGGCAGCTAGGTCACCGAGGTTGACTTACAGTGAAAACAGGAGGAGAATACTGATGACTCCTGACTGCTAGCCAAAAGCAGGAGAGAGGGAACAGTAGTTCATTTAAAACTGAGAAGCGTAAAATGTCACAGAACACAAGCTTTCTGTTTCAGGAGAAAACCTAGGTAGAGGACTTTTTGTTCTCACTGTGAATAGGCATCAGACTTGATTGTACATACAGTCACAAGCGTGCCAGGTCTTAAAGCTGTACAGATACCATTATCAATGGCCTTCCCTTGCAATCCCTGCCAGCTCTGTAGTACTTGCATCCACTTATGGATGACTGATAAAATAATGACTGATAAGTTTGTGTTTCTTTCCATCTCTCTTTCCTCCCTCTAATATATTAAACACTTTCTGGCTCTGTAAGAAATGAATCAATAAATGTGGCTGGAACCCCTTGAAATGTACATCAAAGTATTTTTCAGTTAAAGGGTTTTTTGTTTTTTTATTTGGTGACAGCACTTCAGGTCTATTATGTAGTTAAGAATCCTAACCTTCCCCTAAGGTAGGTAAGTGATATTCTCTCCATTTACAGCTAGTTAAACTGCAGAAAAGCAATAACGTAGCTTATCTAAAGCAGCCTAGCATCATTTCCTGAGAGGAACCTGGGACTCACAAGTTTCTAATGACACTGGAGCGTATTTTCGAAAGACTGTGCTGCTGGGTCCTGACATCATATTATGCACATAAAATTTGCAGGTAGCCACTCAAGTGAACAGGAATGCTCTTTTCTGTATTTCTGGGCTGTTTCCTCATGCCAGTCATATGCCAGTCATTTAACCAGCATCATTTGCTAATATTTTTGTTAACTCAGGTTTTCTGAGCACTCTGTCAGTCATACACTGAGAATGTCATAAACTGCTAGCAAAAGGGCAAGACTCACTAAACCACTTCTTGAGGCCGCCTCTTCATTGGGTACAGATCCCTCTGGGGCATGTACCAAAGACTAGTTCATTTCTTGGTACAGTAAATCTTACCTGTGATAGAATGGGATGAAATTCTTCAAAGGGTTAAAATAGTTATCTGTGCCTGGTAGGGCTCCTTTTAAGTATGTTTGTTTACACCTTTTTAGATTGTCTCCATTGATCATTGTTCAGTGCCTTGTTTTCTCTTTTACTGTTCAAAAGTTACTTTATTTTTTCTTCCAGCAAGTAAAAAGAGTTTGTGCCTAAGGAACACTGTGGAGTATTATCTCTCTGTGTACAGAAAAATATAGAAATAAATACAAACAACTAAGTATATGAATTTTGAAAAAGAAAAATTCTGTGCATATATGTAAGCATATTAATATACCTGCATACATAAGTAAGGATACAAACCCATGCATGCTTTTCCTAAGTCACTACAGCTGCTTGAGTTGCATCTTGTTCACAATTGTATTTATGAAATTATCAACTCATCACCACTTTACATCACAACTTTATTTTTCCTATGTGAGGGAAAAAATTGTTTGAGATTAAGTTGACATTGTATGATAAGCCTAAAAAAGAAGGGGTACTTGTTTTATGGTTGAATGTTGGCATAAGGTTCTTGAAAGCATAAGGTCCTCCTAGCTTGTAGTTTTTCCAATCTCTTTGAGCTGGAACTGCAGGAATTAAGTCCCTACAGCACTCTGACAAAAAAAACCAAACCAAACCAAACCAAACCAAAAGAAAAAAAACCAAAACAACAACAACAACAAAAAAGTAGGAGACAGACATCACAGACTTTGATAAACACCTCAGAAGACCTATTTGGATCAGAAGATCCAAAAGTATTAAAATTGCTTGGAGTTTGATATGAGGAAAGCATCCAATTGTTTGTGTAGGTTTAGTTGGACAGCAGCTAAAGTCAGTTTATGTTTAGGACCAGATGATTGAAAATAGTATATGGCCCACATGAACAGGTGCCTTGAACTCTTTATATAATAATGCCTTTTTGTCTGGCCAGTGAAGATAGGACAGTTAGAGAGACAATAATTCTTGATGCAAGTTTGCTTTTTGCATTAAAAATTGGGCATGGAATGTTGCTGTGGGTCCAGACAACTCATGTCTGACACTGGTTGATCTATGCTAGCTAGCCAAGGCATGCATGAGGTAGCAGAAAATTTTTATCTCCTACCTGCTCAGGACTGCTTTTTCACAGACCCAAGAAAATGATAAATTGTACAGGGTTGTAAGTGAAATTCTTCAACTTTTCTCTCTTCTGAATACAGTCACAGCTTAGTCACCTCTTATCTGTTTAATATGAGAAAGATGCACCACTGAAACTTAAAAAATCCATACTTCAGTGTTACTCTTGTGATCTCTGCTGCCCATCTGACAGTCTTCAGTGGCTTGTACAGAGAAATTCTGGTCTCATATACACAGATAATTTTTCATTAAGCTGAGCAATCTCTGGAGCAGGAGATGGGAGACTTTAAAATGCATGTGATAGCTTCACAAGAGTATGGCTTTGAAATTATGAGAGAATGTCTACAGGCTGGCAAATGGCATTTCCTAATGGAACATTAACAGTTGGTCATGATCTAACAAATGTACCTTGGAGTTTTTTCAGCCTGGTACCTGATTTTTACATGTCTGAAGGACGGCACCCCCAACCCTTGATAGCACATTTGTTCGTCTCCTCAGCCTTGACTCTGAGGTAAGACTGCCATCTATTGAATCCTCAACATTATCTCCCACAAAATTTAGCTTTCCACCTAAATACTGACCGGTCGCAGTACTGCTTTCTTGAGGGGATCTGACATGATTGGGGGCCTCCCCGGCATGCCTTCAGGCTAAATCACCTTTCAAGCAGAGATCAAAGTGTTAGAAAGCAGCAGCGGAGCAAGAGCTCTTACCTTGCCGCACTGACTCTTGTTACACTGAAGGAAGCCATTACAGATGCATCTTTCCAGTGTGTGGTTGTCAGATGCATTTTTCCAGGGCTTGTCAACTGCAGTAGGATGCAGCTGTCTTCCATCAAAGAGAATTTCAGGCACTTGAGGATAATAGAAAGAAAGAGATAAGAATAACTTTCAGAAAACACAGAATTGGAACATGATTATAAGGAAAAACCCTTCCATTCAGCTCATTGATTCCTCTCAATGATTTCTACTTTCATTTATATGCAAGAATACTCTCAAGTGTAATAAGATTCATACCCTGCACAGTAGTAGTAGAAATTTTTAAAAGCACTGGCAGTATGCAATTCTGAAATTCTGCCTTCTCCCTAGACACCACTTCACCGTAATGGTTTGATAATGTGGAAATCCCATAACCACAACACTTGAAATTTTGAATATTTTTTTTTTCTTTTTTGCATTTCAAGATGTATTAAGAGCCTCCTGTAAGCCCCATGGAGATCCTCTGCTGAATGCAGTGGACTTTTAAATAAGACTCCCTCATTTAAAGAAGTGAACTGACCACAGCCCAAGGCTGTTTGAAGCCATGTGGGTCAGTGGTTTTTTCTGGATGCCAGTGCAGTGGGCCTCTAGCAGTTTAGCTGGGTTGACAGGCCTTGAGCATTCTTTGTTAATCTCCAGGGACTTCTCTTGCACAGTCAACAAAGGGCGTGTGAGGGATGACGGTGAGGAGGCTGACAGGCCACAAACACACCGGGATCACTACCAACCTACCACCTGTTGTGTTTCAGACATTCCTTCTCCAGGCACTGAACAAGCCAAAGGTGCATGGTTAAAAGCTTCATTTTGCTTGATCTACTCTGCACATCTGTCTACATCTCTGTAAGGCTTTCCTTCCTTAGCAAATTTCCTTGGAATATCTCTTCTCTATAATAATTTCCAATGGTATCACCTGTTTCAGGGCAAAATCGTAATAGCATACACTGTGAGATGGAGCTAAGCATCGAAGATGTCTGAGTTTCAGTTGTGAATCTTCAGAATATTAAGGATTATTATTATTTTCTGTTGCCTGCAATGGAAATGTTTGCAGCTATGCCAGCTGAAAAATAAGGTAAATCACAGGCCCAGTTCTTCCCCTTTGTTCTCCCAGAAACTGATGTGAATTACTGTGAGCACTCAATTCCAAAGTGTGGTATATTCCCCTTCAGTGATAAAGCAGCAAAGCTGCTTGTATCTGCAGATCCTTCCCTTTGGATTTAGGAAGGATAATGCTTTCCTATTCAGGCACCATAAATGAGATAACCCATCACCACCAGAAGGCAATGGAAAAAACAAGGACCAAAGGATAGCGTGAATCTTCTGCTAGTTTGGCATTGCCTGGACATTGGAAATCCACTGTCCCCTGCTCACTTCCTACAGCCCAAGGAGCAGAGGCCTCATCTTGTTCTGCACGTAGAAGTCACTTGTGGCCCTTCTTCCAAGGCTGTGAGCAGTGGAGTCCTAACGGAGCTGGAATTGCTTGGCCATTGTAAAGTGCAGCATAAGAGATACTTATCCCTTAGGGAGATAAATTGGGTGGACACAGAAATGAGAACAAAAGGGTTTGGAGTGGATTGAGCAAATAATACATTTTACTACAAAGAGTATCAGCGCCTGCTGGGTGAACATATTGCTCAAAAGGATATGTTAAAGTGCATAACTGTTCATATGTGGGCTTGTATGTTTCAATGCTCTTCTGTAGGTGTTCTTGTCACCCACTTTTCTCACTTATGCACAGGCAAAATTGGGCTTCACCCAGCCTAATCCTGCACAGTGATCCTGTATGATGCCTTTCAGCACAATGAAAGTACCTGTGCAACAACCTCTATCAGAACTGCATCTCGCAGGGGCAGGACAGACAGAAAATTACCTCAAAACTGAAACATGATTTTCTTCTTTGCAAAATCTTCATTTTCTCTCAGTCATTCTTGGGGCTTTTCATTCAGACATCAATAAATTCTTCCTTGATTGCTGGACACCTGGAAAATTATGATGGCCCAAGTGCTTGTGTGTGTTCCAAATGGCAACATCTTGTTCAATTCTTGACTTCAAAGTCTAAGGGAGATTTGGTTCCCCTGAGCACGTTGGATAAAAAACTGGGAAGTAGTTGGGCATTTACAAAAACAAATTTCCCCACACTTTCTGTGAAGTATTAGCCAGAAAAACCAACTAATGGGTTAATGTATGTGTTTTATTCTTCCTGAGGCAAATATGAATATGGATCATCATTTGTTTATGCTGGACAGAGAATTTGCATAACTTTAATAGGGCTTTCTATTAGTTTGTGACAAATAACAAAATGCCAATATATTCATCATTCCAAACCCATTGAACCTGTCAGCTTTGCAAATGATTGATAAAATGCTCTGATTTAGACTTGCACATTTCATCCACATTTTACTGCAACTACTGCTTCATGTATGAGGCACAGCATTCGCACCAGTTTCTCATCAGGGATAAGTAATTGGCCAATTAAATCACAGGCCATGATATCTTGTAGAGTTGACTTAAATCAGTGATAGTCAATCTCTGAACAATTTGAATCTTAATGTAGGATAATTAAGCTCCCTCCTTTGCAGTTGCCTTCATATGGAATCCTCTGGTGTGAATAATGGAAAACCTGAATTTGTCAGTCAGGCAAGGCTTTACATCCCTTTTTTGTCACAGATTGGTTTCCAGACTGGGTTCTACCTCTACGTTTATTACTGAGAAGACATTACCAGTTTGGTTGATAAAATAATGTCTTCCTTATTTATGGCTGAAGCCTGACATCTTGGTAGCAGGAAGTGTTTTGTCAGGGCAAGGACTCCAGGACTTGATTTTGGAGCTCTCACAGACTACTTTCCCCCAGTAATTTTGGCTTCTTAGTGCTAGGAGTTGAACTAATATTAGTAGTCCAGGAGTGTCTAGAGGTTTTGAGCTGTACCAGAGCTCCATTGTGCCACAGACTCTATATAAACCCATAGTGGGGAAAAGTCCCAATCCTGCAGAGACTGCCGTGTAATCAGGCAAGAAGATGGGTAACAAAAAGGAAATGGTATCTCTGTTTTTCAGATGGGGTTTCACTATTCACACAGGATAACAGAACAGAAACGCTGTTTTCAGAAGTGTGGAGAAATAAAGCATTTTGCCAAATGTCAAAAAGAGAATTTCTGTTAAAATAAGGAATGAGCAGAGGTTTCTTGAGTCCCAATACACTACTCTGATAAAAAAACAATCCTCTTCCTTTGTGATTTCTAAACAAAACGCATGCATATCTCCTGTAGGCTGAAAGCTAAATAACATTCTTCTGGTAGATGAGAAAAAGCACTGTACCAAGTGGGGAAGGTGCAAAAAGTAAACAGAGATCATAAAAATAAATTAGCTTTTCGTTTTTTCCCCTCTAAATAATTTACAGATATCTTAGCAACAGCGCTAAAAATGTAAGAATTGCTTCTGTTTGACTCAGAGCACTACCTCATAGTTGGAATATCTCTTTTTAGCACTCAGAGCTAATCTGGATGCTTGGATAAGAAGGAACAAAAGAGGTGAAGTATGTGTTAAAGTTCCTAGTAACAAAAATTGTGTATGTGACTGAGGTTTGCTGTTTACACTCTTGGATCACTTTTCTGCATTCCTGTGCTGGCAGTGGCTGTTCCCTAACTCAGGACTGAATGTTTTAAGCAAATTCTCTCTCTGAAATATGCAGCAAACTCAAATCCTTATTTTTAAATTAACCCCAAGCCTAGGTATTTTTCCATAGAGGCAGGGACTTCAACAGGGGAGGTACAAATGCACCGTTAAACCCATAAGTTCTCTTAAAAAACCAGAATCACAGAATAATTTCTATGGGAAAAGACCTTGAAGATGATCAAGCCTAATCATAAAAAAAAAACAAACACAAACCTTTTTGGTTTTGAAGAAACTGATAAAACATGGTTTATCTGTTCTTAACCCATCCTTTGGTTATGAGTCAGACAACACAGAAGCAGTAGCAGAATCACGAAAAGTCCTGATTTGGACTACATTTTCCACTGAACCCGTGGAGCTGCACCCAGTTTCCAGTAGTGAGGAATTTGGTGTGATGTCATGTGATAGATGAGGAGGGCAGTAATGCTGCCTCTGCTTCACTGGAAAAATTTCCTGATGCAAAAGCACAAAATGTCAGCCCTGATTGTGGGGTTTTCCCAGCCCAACATGGAAAAACGAGTATTTGAGCATTTCTTTTTGGTGCTCTGTGAACTTTTTGTAGCTGGATCATGTGTTCATACACCAAGGAAGGAACAGACTTGGCTTTTCACACCACATCAGAAGAGCTTGATTGCTTTTTTGGAGGGAATGTGCCCAGACACCATCAGGGGATAAGTAGTAACCAGCTGGTGAGAGGTATTTAGAGCAGAGACACGTTTGGCGATTAAGTTTTGACTGTTGCCCTGATGGCCTTCAGCCTCGTTTCCTTAATGGGGCAGACTTGGCAGCACGGAGGAGTCGAACACCTGTCTGTTGGCTTCCCCCGCTCTGGCTTCAGCATCTTGTCTTTTGAAACACTGGACATCTGCTGCTAGACCCTGTCTTTGTGAGCATTTGCATCCGTTTTCAAATGCTTGCATATGAGATAAATGCCAGATTCAGCTGGGGCAGGGTGTCAGGAGTCAAAACCTGAAGCTGAACACCTTTGCCTCTGGAGTGATCAGTGGGCTTATTTAAAAAGAGCTGCAGAAGAGTAGTGCAGTGGGTCTCAGCTGTGATGCATGGTAGGCTTGTCCAGACTCTGAAAACCAGATGCAAAAAGCACCTGAATTTAATCAGTCTGGGGAGAGTCCTCTCTGAGCTTTATCAGGGTTTCTGATCAACTGCTGGTGCCGAACAACACCCAAGGAGGCACTGGGACTTGTTCTGTCACTGGCAAGATATAGTGCTGTTGTTAATTTAAGGCTCTTTTGATTGTTTAATTCAGAAATTCAGATTTAATCAAATGTCAAACTCACTGTCCAAATTCCTAAATTAAACATGAATTGTTTAGAAGCTTCTCCAGAACTGCTGTTTGTTGCATCAGTCCCACAGTCACTTTTATTGGTTGCAGGAGCAACCATTTTGCAACAAGGTAATTTGGCCCTTACTACAGGAGTCAGAATAACTGCCTTGAGACATACTGAGCCCATTTTCTGTAAGAACTTGTAGTTTTTAATAACATCATCAAAGTCATTTTGGTGGAGGCTGAGCAGGAGTGGAATAAAAACCCACAAAAGCAAGGGTAATTCCCATTCTCATTAAGGCATTCATTTGGTCTCTGTATCTTGATGTATGGCTGCTTAATGACTGTCATCTCCCCGATCCTCCCGAGGGTATTCGTGTTTGTCTGCTTTTATAAGAAATGAGTCATCGAGTTGGGGCATCTTTGTCGCATAAAAGCATCTACAAAGATCTGAATGTAAACACTAGCGTTTTGTTCTGCTGGTTAAAATCATGCTGTGGGATTCCACCCTGCAAACGCTGTGCTGGCTGAAGTTGCTTGTAATATCTTTGTGAAAAGGAGAAAGACCAGACTTGGAATGTAAATTATGTATGAATATTTGTTGACAGATGAAGCTCTGGAGCAAGTTATCTTTTTAACTTGATACTGGAGTTTTTGGTGTAGTGTTGAACATGTCTGATTGCTACAACACTGCAGCCCTGTTCCTTGCTAACAGCAGGGCTTGTGTGAGCTGAGTGTTGCTGAAAGGCCTGTCCCACTTCTGCCTGTGAACGGTTCACAACAGAAGTACGGGTCCATCTGGTTTTTATCGACTTCCTTCCGCACTGGCACTTCTTAACCACATTGAAGATGGGCTGTGAGACAGCAGCTACTCTAGATTAGAGTACAAATGCCAGGCGTCTCCCCACGTTGTCCTTTTGAAGAGTTGAAGGATTTGGAGCAAGGGCTTTGCATGAGCCTGTTATTGCATAAATATGTGTGCTATTAGAACAATTTTCAGAACAGTATGGTTTCTGATCTTTTATAAATCCAGGAGAAATGAAACAGTTTTATTTCATATTTTTCTTAAGTTTATTGAAAGCTTAATTTGGTTCTTAATGGAGAGGATAAGAAATAAAATGGTCTTAAAGTTAAGTCCCTTAAAATAGTGACATTGCAATTAGGCCAGGAAGGCTTTCTGAAATGTACTCTGCTGCTCCTCCTTTCTCAGGATCACAAACAATGCAAACGCCCTTGCTCCAAAAATAGACTTAATCAATACCACTCGTATTTAGATTTTTATTGCATTTATGATTGTCTTTCAACTTTTCTTAATAAAACGAGCTAGCTGTAGTTCACTACTTCTGTTCTTGGTGCTACTGGCAGAAAGGCAGCTACAAATGTGTTCTGTTAGTGCAGAATGGATTTTCAATATGCACTTAAATGTCAGCCTGAGCCATGTACTCTTTTACACTAAGATCACTGAGACTCGTGTCCCACATCTATTCAGGGATTGTCAGTGGTACCAAAAAACTTGCATTCTGGTCAGTGTAAAAAGAGGTGAATCTTCACTGCAATACTCCAGAAAGATACTGAGGTTGCTCTGTTGAGGGAGTTGTAGCATTTGGTATTGATGGGACCCTTTACCTTGCCAGGTCCATTGCAGCAGGATGTGACTGAAAACTTATACTAGACCGGTAAATGTGTTTGTGTTTGTGTGTAAGATGACTTCCCTCAGTTCAGCTGAGCTACTGAACATTTTCAGAAGCCAGCAAACAGCTGGCTTACCTTTTCTTCACTCACTTTGCAATTTTTGACCTGTTACTTTAATTTTGTTTCAGCCTTGTTTTTACCCAAATGTGACTCGGACTTGTCGCTGGCACCTGACAAGGAAAGTGATGGAGGAGGAAAGGAAAAGCAGGAGGGAGAAAGGCATAGGAAAGAAGCTGGCAGTGTGGTCAAAGCCAGATGGTATAAGAGTATGTTTGGGGAAAGATATCTGACTTCTGAGAATATTTTATACCCTTGTTTTTTTAAATTTTTTTAAAATGACATAAGTCTGTGGTTAATATTGCTTCGTCACCAATGTGTAAGAGCTAAAATGTGTTCTTCCTAGTGCTGCAGAAAGCTGTGTCCCAACTAAAGTGTGAAGCAACATGTCAGAAAAGCAAAGTGACATACTGAGTCCTGAGCAAGACTTTTCTTTTTTTTGCTGAAGGGTAATGAAATCTGAAAAATAGGGAAAGCTGTTTTGGTTTAATATATCTTGCTTTAATGTAAGACTGGTAAAGGACAATATGAATGTGCTGTGAAGTGGACGTACAGAATGGGTAATTTAATTTTGTTGCTGTTGTAATCTGCTGGGCATTTTTCCAAAACAAGAGTAGGGAGTAACTGGCATATATCATTACAATTGCCCAGATGACTAAGAGGAGATTAAGCCTTTAATTACAAGATAGAGCATCCTGAGCCAGCATTACAGCTTGTGACTGAAGCCACAGTCAATCCTAGAAAAATCTAGAGGGTCTCAAATAGATGACCTGTATGTACCTGCTAAAGACTTTACATCTTGCCTATTTACATATTTATTTTATTGAAATTATGCAAATGTATGTATAAGAGGATTAATATTTTCCATGAATTGGTAGTATTCTCGTGTCTGGTCTCCTAGCCATGTGGCATTGAAACAAACTGACAGCCAGTTCTTTTCCCCTGTGTTTGCATATCAGCAACATAATTTTTAAAAGGTGCTACCCTGTGTGGATAGAACCTTTAAACACCAGATTTAAAAACCCTTGTCTCCTTTTTGACTTTTTCCTTCAAATTAGCAAGGCTGATTGCCATCAGCAGTGGTGAGTGGTTAACATTCTTGCTGATTTTACTTGCCATCACACTGTCAAGTTAGGAGATGATATGCAATACTTGTGTAAAAGTGGCAGAGAAAACATTTTTGGGTTTTTTTTTTCGCTTGTTGTAAAATAGGTAAAAAGCCAAATGGAGAGATCTCAAGTACCAAGAAGGGCTGTCTTTTGACAATATTTTGTTAAACTAACCTGTGTGAAGGAGCTGATTTCTGTTTTACCCAGAACATTTATTAGGAATAATGATCTATCATTTGAATATTTTGGTTTTTAGGGAGCTCCTTCAACTCCATTTGGCTGTAATGGGAGTTGGAAAGGCTCAACTTACTGCAGGAAAAGGGCCCAAAAATTATGCCTTTATGCACAAGACTTTGGTGATCAAATTTGGGACCTTTTCAGTAAATTATGCTGGAATAGTAGCCAGAGCAGAGTGAAAAATTTATTGTGTTAGTTCATCTGTATAGGTTGAAGATTTGGCATGGAAAGCTGTATTGTGCCAGTGTTAGATGGTTTGCCAGAGAGCAGCATAATGAGATAATGCTTGAGTATTGCAGGCAGTACCTGGCTGTGAAGAACAGTCACTCTCAGCTGCACAAAGTTGCAGGATGTGGGTGATTTTGTTATTTAGATACCTTAAGGCCTGGAGCAGCACCTGACTTCAATAAAGCTCTGGTGCTATGGACGGTTCTGTTCTCTGGCACTGGGAGCAGGATGCAGTGTTAAAAGGGGCAGTTGAAAACAGCCATCAAGTTGGACCTTTGTTAACACACAGTGTGTTTTCCTCACGTGTGTGTGACTCTGGTTGGCATGAGGTGGCCTTTTCCTGAGAGAGGTCTCTAAGAAGAAAGCAAAAGTGCAGATTTCTTAGATATTACAGTGTGTTTGTCTGAGACAGCAAGAATTCAGTGGTTGCAGACATGTCAGCTCTAGTTGAATAACTGAAATATGGTGATCATCAGGAAAGACCTAAAAAGGAGCACAAAATTTAGCTTTAATGGGATTACTGTGAAAAACAGTGTCCTGTGAGCATGCAGTTTTTGATGTTGCTACTCAGAAATCCTCTGGATGACAAAAAGCGTTATGGAGAAGCTGTAATTTTACATGGGATAAGTGCACTTTTTTCTCTTGAAATACAGCATATGTGCACCATGGCCTAGTGAGTTAATACTCTTCAGTGTCTCAGTTCAGGCAACACTGCTGTTACATCAGTGGGATTTTTCTGCAGCTTAATTGTCACTTAATAAGAGGAGAGAATATTTTCAAAAGTGAAAATATCCCTGCGAGCTTTTTTGGAAAGGAGTTTTACCTTTGAGAGCTTTGAAGTTAACATGAGAGAAGTCAGTAAACTAGCAAGCATTATGATATGTAAAGGTCAAGGATAACTATTAGATAGAGTGGCTGGCAGAGAAAATCCAGGCATTTAGCAGTGCATTCATGTACAGCGAGTTCTGATCAGGCAGCTAAATAGCAGGGCTATTTGCATCATCCATGTGGCTCCGCTATGCTATTAACCATTCCTCCTAGTGTCCTCTGCAACAATGTTTTTGAAAGTTTGTATTTAATTGCATTTATATCCTGAGGCCCAGATTTCTTGTTCTTGTGTTAGTGGCTTTAGCAAGGATATCAAGAGCTGCAGGATAAGGCATATTGCTTTAACTTAAGAAATTCGAAGACTGCATTAAAGTAGCTCTTTCTCTTATTTGTCCTTACGTATTCTGCTTTTCATCCTTTGAACATGACAGGAATTTATTTTCTGTTCCCCAGTAGTAGAGTGCATTGTGAGCACTGGATATGTCCCTCAGCTATGACTGAGAAATAAAGGAAAGAACAGTTGCAGCTATTCCGTAGCCAGCGGCAGCAATCACTGCATGCTGGGTTGCCTGCTTGGCAGGCTCAACAGCTCCCTGCTCAGGACCTAGTACAATTACCCCCATTTATTTATGGTTATGGGGGAACATAAAGAGTAAATTTGGGGAAAATTTCCATTTTCATGGTATACCTGGAAGCCTCAGTCATTGCATAAACTCAGCAAACTTACCTCTGTTGAGGCAGAAGCTGAAAACCCATCCATTCTAACCCAGCTATAAACATCTTTCTTGGGTGTGCTTCTGTTGTGACCTCACGCCTGTGTTTTCAGTGATCAGCCCCATTGAAAAGGAAAGGTAGACAGTGGAGGGGACATCTGCACTAGTGTTCGAGTTTGATTTAGGAATCTGGTTTTGATGAGAATCCCTCCTGTTGCCTGCACTTCTTTCCTGCTTTCATTCGCAGCAGTCCTGGTGCCTGTGAACTGGACGGGTTCTGGATGAAACTAAAACAGAAGCTGAAGCTCTGTATGCAAATTTCTCATATTCAATCCATGGGAGACTAAAGCAAAGCTAGTCCCAAGTAAGCCGCCCTGAAACATACAGGATATGGTTGCTGGGTCTTCAGCAACGCTGTCATACAAGACTACTCCAGTTGGGCTACACTACTTGCTTAATAGATGTAGCCTGGAACTACCAAGCTCTGTAGAGCAACTCATTCCATGGAGTTCAGCTCAAGCCTTCCTGCATCTCTACTCCCATGTAGAAGACTCCATATTCAAAACCTCTGTTGATGGAGGTGGTGGTGGTGGTTTTCTCACCAGCCCCTGAGTACTCAGAGCAGGGCAGGGTAAGATCACCTCAGACACCAGCAGATTCCCAGCTGCCCAGGGGGGACTGCCTCCTTTATCCTACAATAACTGTGGTCCTTTGAAGATGGGTGATCTGTATGAGCTCCACTTTGATTTACCTTCCTCAGTGTTGTGATGAAATGCCACCACCAGGACTCTGGATCTGTTGAGGAATAGAAGAACCATTGTGACTGCCTAATTTCACAACCTATTAATTAAAAGTTGCTGAATACAGCACAGGATACAAATACTCCCTGAGTAGCAATGTTCATTACTACTACTGTCTGGATGAAACAGGACAGAATATTGCACTTATATAGTTGTTAAATGAGCAACAGAACACGCATTGTATGGAGGCTGTGGAAGTTCAGAAGATGCCCCACAGCAGCTGAACAAAAGAGTGGAGTTGCAGCTTATTCCCACCACGTGGGCTGAGTCCAGTCCAATTCACTCTTGCCAGGACAACTGGGTGGGCCTGTTTTCTTTCATGCTGTACAAGAAAACTGTCTGTGGTGGCCAGACAATGCCAATGTTTTCAGTATTACATTACCATAATTGAAAATTCTACTGAATTGCTAGAAAACTGCCAAATCAAATGTTCCAAATAACCGTGGTGCCATTTGTCTGACAGATAATGTTTGATTTTCTGAAGAACCATACAGCATGCAGAATTAGGCGAGGGGAAATACATTGCATGGTTATTAATTCTTTAATACTTGAAACTACTTAGCAAAGAACATGTAGATCAAAGCTTTTGCTTGAGAAGATTGAGCTTCCGAGACAGGAGATAGCGGGAGCAGTCTGGAGCAATATAACAGAATCCTGGAGGATAAAAAAAAGGACTGATTACATTTCCATTAGTTTTAAAATCTCCTTTGTGTTCAGTTTAGACATTTTCATGGCTCTTGAATTCCAGGTTAAATGTAACCTGTTAAGCACTTGATCCATTTTTTCAAATTGACAGGCTCTAGCTTTCCATTTTTAATAAATATACTTGGAATTTTGGTAGCCATCCTTCAAGAAGAAAGTTAAGATGTTGATTTCTAATTGTCACCTTAGATTATGAAAGAAAGAGGCAGGTTGCAATAATCCATTCTTCATTGAAACCATCCCCAAAAGACATGTTTTAGACAGGTCAGATTTTCATGACCTCAATTGCTATTACTCATAGAATGAAAAAAGGAGGGATAATCCTCTTTTTTCTTGTTATGATGTGCATTCAATGATCTGATTCATATTTAAAGCCCAAGTCTACCATAAGTAGACTCCCTATTGACTTCATTGGAAACAGAAATAGTATTTTATACCCCAAAATCCTGTAAATCTAAAATCTGACCCTTCCAAAGTCAATGACAATTATACCAGAGATCTTGTACATGGCAAAATTATATATATGGGAGCTTTGGAAATATGATTTGGAGCACTATTCCAGTTCAATTACATAAAAAAGAAAATAAAACGTTAAGGGTCATTTTCCTCTATTGGTAGCTTTTTAGCATTTAATGTATTCAGTAATTTGATAGTATCAAATCTTCTGAGATTCTGTGCTAGTGTATGTTGCAGTTTAGTGCTACTGAAAAGGATCAGTTAAGCAAAATACTGATTTTCTTTGAAAACCTATCATATTTCATTAGAAGGAATTGCATTTCTCCTTGTAGAAGTTATTGAAGAACCTGAATTTCATCCCATGGATCTCTAAATCAGTTGAAGCAAATTAAGACCCCTGCAAATCCTGTATTAGCAAGAAAAAGTTGATACACTGCATGCTTGATATTTCCTTGACATATAATTGTGTTTCTTTCTGTAATTAGCACAAGTGTGAAAAATTGCACAGATTAAGGCAGCAAACAGTCCGGTTTACAGAGCTGTGGCTTTGAGTCACTGGGAGGGCAGTGCTGAGCACTGGCTTGGTTAAATACACAAGCCAAGGAGTAAATCATCAGAACACACAAGTAGGCTTTAGGAGGTCTTAATGCTACTTATGTTAATAACCCTCCATGTGATACAAGAAAGTATATAAATGGTCCTTTCACCATTGCTGTTTTTACCCTTTTGGTACTAACTGCAGTTCAGAAAAGGTCACCAAAAGGTTAAATTCTAAGTGGAATTTTTTGCAGCTCTTTAAATGAAAAACACTTTTGTATCTTCCTTCTTCACCCCTCTCCACCCCTTTCCTGACCCCTTTTAATGGGTGTAGGGAATACTGGGGAGGGTTTCCAGGATGTTCCACTGTGGCCCCACTGACTTAAGCAGACATATGTTGATTTTGACCAAAACACTTGGTATTTTATTTTACTGTGTCTTTTCTTCCAAAGAGATGCCTGAATCTTGACTGCTTTTGGAGATTTTTTGTCTTAAAAAATGCATTTAACATCACTAGATATCAACTGGCTGTTTTAAAACAGTGGGAGTAAATAAAAATTAACAGAAAGTATAATATACCATAACAAATATAACTCTATCTTCTACTGCTAATTAAACGTTAAAAGTCAGATTTTTATGTATAATTTGTGTGTAATAGAGCAAGTCTTTGTAATTGAAGGCAGTCAAAAGAGGAGACTTAACAGATATCTTTTAATTGATAAGGTGATTTGTTTGTTAACTGGTTTGTGGCTGCCAGTTTTGGGTGCACCTGAGTGTGCGGGCACCCAACACGCTGCTCAGTGTTTTAGCTGTGTGCCTCTCCCTGGGAGGCACCATCACACCAGGGACTGTTGTCTGAGGGATGAAGTGCTGCAGGGTATGTGGAATATGTAACAGCACACAGCAGCTTGGCTCTTGGCATGCGTCACAGCCCGCTGAACACACCTGAGGCACCTTGGGCAGCACCTTGGAAAGGCTCGATCACTTTTACAAAGCCAAGTTTACTTCCGTGCTCAGTATCAGTTCATTGGTACTGACGTATTGAACTCTTTCGTGAGGAGGCAAATGTGTAAAATTCAAAATGAAGGGGTTTATGTGCAGTAGGCTGGAGTGCACCTTGAGGCATCGTGTGAGTCAGAGCAGAAAGAAAGCTTCTGGCTGGCAGTGGCAGGTGTATTGAACTTTTCACAGGTGTGATTTATGCTTCTCTCTGCTTTCCAGCCACTTCTGCTGGGCTGAGGGTGAGAGAAAACAATTTATCCCATGCCTCTAAAAAACAAATCAAAGTAAGTTAAAATCTGGTACATTTTCTTCCCTCCTTCCCTCTTTTTTGGCCTTGAATTCAGTGCACCACGGTACCATTCAGTGTAATGGCAGCATGTTAGCACCAGCACAGACATCACTGAAAACACTGAGAGACAATCCTCAGGTCATGCCATTAGCTATTTTAGATGCAGCACTACTTAGCAGAGCCTGGATATGTTCTCTTGAATTTTGGACATGTTTTTTTTTTGGTTTTGTCCATACTTTGTTAGCATTATGGTTTGTTAGCATCTGTAGCATTATGGTTTGCATACGTTTACTTCATGGCAGAGCACTTGCCACTGATGTAATTTTGTCTGTGCATGTGAAGTGTTGTGCAGTCAGTACTCCTGTTGGCACCGAGCTTGGACCTCTTAGATATGAATTACAGCAAGCCTTGATGTTCAAAATGCAATATATTTTGTCAGAAAATACTTTTGTGTTGAAAGGAAAGTGCTGTTTTGCTAAAATACACTGCCATTTCACCTAATCTCTGTTTGTCAAGTCCAATGTTATACAAAGAATGTCCCTCCCCAGGGTATGTAATGCCTTCCTGATGTAGACACTCATGTGAGAAGCTGGAACTATAGATTCAAGTCTCTGGTTGAATCAGACAAAGCAAAATTTTGAGCTGGTACTTTTTTAGATCCAAGATGAGGTTTTGTTTAGGGTTTGGGGGTTTGTGGGGTTTTTTCTGCTTTTTTTTTTCTTTTTTGCCCACTGCAATTTTAAATGTAAATTTCCTACCCCAGTGTGGAACAGAAAAATATTCAAAATGTTGGCAATTTTCTTAACAGAAAAAAAAAAAATCCTGCCTTTTATGGTTGCAAGGAACTCTTTATTTAAGTGATGTATCCTTCAGGAGGAAAACATGATAGGTTAGTTTGGATTCTGCAGTATGTGCTAGTCTGGAACCCCTCTCACTGGCAAGCCCTGAAAAGCGAGAAACAGAGTCTCCAAATGCTCCCTACTGCAACGAGGGAGCTTTTGCATCAGCATAAGAGATTTTTGGAGCTGCTATATCCACATTTTTGTAAAGATGAAGGAATGTGGGAACACAGTGTAAGCTGCTCTCTTCATTGTCTCTGCTCGTTAAGTGGAATCTGCAGTTTGGGACAGAGGGTGGTTCTTATGCTGTCTGGAGGACAAGGACATAGGTTCTTCCTGGCCATTGTGGAGCTCTTGGGTGGGTGGGGAAGGCGCTTGGGGCTTCAAGTAGAACTCTTACTGTCTTCTGGTGGAGACAGAAGAAAGGCTTTTTGTCCTCCTCCATCTTTCTCTCCATCCCCCACATAAGAGCTGTGAAAAATGGTTCCTTACAAATACTCTTCAAGTACATGTCTGTGTGTTTAGGTACACACACACTCACCTCTGAGTGTTTGTGGCTGTTTCTTGGATTGTCCTGGGGACACGCAGGTGGTCAGCAGGTGGAGAGCACTAGCACACAGCAAATGACCTGATTAGTTTTCCCCTGTTAGTCCAAACAATGCCAGCCCTGCGAGTTATTTCTGGAATGTGTTATAGCAGAGCCATGTTCAGCAGACTAGTTTTGTTGCTAAGGAATAGCAACAACCACAGGGGAAAAAAAAAATAAGCTGATTTCTAAGCTTTTTGAAACAATGTCTGGAGGGATTTCCCTCTGGACTTAGTACATTAATCTTTCCATCTCTTGTCAAAATTGCAGTGTATTCATGTTCAGGTATCATAGCTTGGCTGGGGGAACATTTGTAAACACAGACAAATGTGTCTTCTCTGAGTATTAGGGGTCTCTTTATTTCAGGAAAACAATTTGGCCACTTCAAAAAAAAATTCTTTACATCTTGTGATTTCAGCACTTGGGAATAGCTCTGGCTTGACAACCTCAGGTGCACAAGGCTTTTGTTTTGCTAACCAGCTTTTCCTTAGAAAAGGGAGAAAGATGTTGTTTTTTCTGATGTGTGATGAGCAGATCAGCACCTGGTCCACAGAGGAGGACACCTAAGTAGTATGGCAGCAACATAGAGTTCTTCATACCTGTGTCTGTCCATATGGGCAGAGAAATTCTGTGGCACTCTCAATAACTCAGTAGAATGAATCCCAGTGGTGGTTGTAGAGGAGGAGATGAGTTGGTCTGCTGTTGCTAGTGAACGGTAACATCTGTGTAGTTGCACAAATGGGTGCAGTTTGATGCTAAAGCCTGTTGTCTGTAGCTGCTGTGGGTGGTCTGTGGTCATTCTACATGAACCTCTTAACTGTAGGTTTCTTAGCTGCTGTTCAATAAATTGAATTGGAGATTGCATCTTTCCTGAAAGGGCAGCAACAAATAAACGTGCAAGTAAAGAAGAAAATGGTGAGGGAGAAAAGTAAATCTGTATGGATCCCATCAATTGGAAGCATCACCTCTACACTGATATCTGGCTTAAAGCATCTACAAGAGCCAGGTACAATTTACTCCTGTAATATTAAGGGGACAGGTACTTTTCTATGTGTGCTCATGGCTAATGGTCAGAAAACTGGATAAGTATGATTTAATGCATACATAGAGTCATAAATAAGAATTGTTACTCAACATAGCTCCCTGTTTACCCTTCAGATATGTGCTACAAAATTTTAAGCCTGTTTCACTAAAGAATGAAATAATAGAAAGCTTGGTCAAGAAACCGTTTCCTGCTTCAAGAGATAAATTCTCTGTAGCTAAAATGTTTTTTGTACCACCAAAATTATAAAGCTGAATCTAGACTGTGTAAGTTTTATTTTTCTTGAGTATTACTGTCAAGTAAATCCATAAAGATAATTAAAAACTGGCTTCCTCTCGGCCCTTTCATTTGTAAGGAAACAAATGTGCCAGTCTCAGCAAACAGATGTCCACATCATGACAATCATCATCACAGTTGGCTTGAAACCTTGCCTGTCTCATAAATGCATCTAAGGACTGTAGAGACAAGGTGTTTTACCCCTCTTGGTCTCTCTCGGTCAGACCTAAGAAAATAGCAAAGGAGAGTCAAGAAATCTGCTTTGTTACTTGGATGTTACATTGCATGGGTTTTGAAATCCCATTACTCCTGTTGCTGTCCTTTAGGGATATCTTATTATTAAAACAGACATAACCAAAAATATGTAGACAGTGTTGTTGTGTGACTGTTACTTTGTTCACACCATGCTAAGCCCTGGAAGGGGATGCATTAATGATTTAGTGCAAAAGGAGTGGGAGAAGGAATTCAGTTTTATCCCCAGCCCTAGCACAAGCACTTGGATCACTGTGAAGGAGGGAACTTCTCAGAACAGGGAGTTGATCTGAGTGCTGTGGGGCAATTTTGGGGAGCTTCATGCAAATTCTTTTATTGACTCATATAAGAGTGTAAGTCAGACCCACAGGATATGCCTGGGATCTGGCTATATGTTTTTCATATTCAAAGATTGCATGAAAATGCAATATCCTGGATCCTGGCTTTTTGTCCTTTCTCTGCATAACAACAACTCTTAAGAGTCACGAGTAAATTTAGAGATAAAATAAGGTGTTTAGACCAATACTTTATTGAGGAACAACTTCTAATTTGCTGTGGATGCTATAGCTTATCAGCCACCAGCATATGCGAGACATAAGAGCAGGATGCTTTGGGGGTGGCTTTGTTCCTGAGTGGCTTTGTGGATTTACTGAAGCCTGAGATGTCTGCCAGTCAGCGTTGGTAAGAAGTGTCTCACTGCAGAATGAGTGGGGAGATGGCTGAAACACTGAAGTCCCACTTCACAGATTATGGTGCTGTTTGGTGCCTATGCAAAGAACAAAGAGGCTGTATCTCAAAGCACTTTTAATAATCTCAAATTGGATTTTGGGGGAAAGGAGTGGGTGATTTTAGACTAGTACATTGTAGGGTAAGGTCCTGTAAACCCAAACTACCACAAACTGCCGTCTCTAGTCTTTATGAAGATTTCATGGTGCCACAAATGAAGTCTACTGTGGCACTGGGATGGGATGGATCTTTCCTTACAGTCCTAAAAGTACTGACCTGTATGAAGAATCTTGCCATATGTGATGTGCTGTGCATGGCATGTGTGTCTTCTGCTTCTGGTGCTGTGACCTATCTTGTGTGTAGCATGGTGGGGGTAGGGAGAGGTGTCTGGAAAATACTTGTCTTTCAAAAGAACTGCATCTTGTCTGCCTATACAGAAATGATAATGCTGTATTTCTTACATCGTTAATTTCCATGGCAATCAAAAATAATCTCATAAATGTGGGATTATTGCTTTAGGATCAAAGAGGGGAGAACCTGGGCTGTGAAAGGGAAAGTTCTTTATTTAAATATCTTAGCAGAAGGAGTAACAAAACAACTCTTGAGATTTGAGCATATTTTGCTTTTACTCCTTGAGCACCTACAAACCCAAGCCTTAAATATTAAGCAAATAAAAGCAAGAATGTTCATCTCTTTTACTCTGTTATCTTATCAGCATTGTTCATTGCTTCTGGGTGCTCAGCAGACGATAAAATAATTGCAGTGGAGCAATGAAGTATATCTAGAAGAAATCCCTTCCTCCTTTCAGCAACCAGTGCCCTCGCAGCAGCTGGCTGGAAGGTTAGACCCCAAAAAAGAACATGATACTGTCCACATTGTGAGAGTAGGTGACTCATCCCAAACAGCTCTTAATTGGGACCCCAGTGGAAATATTTCTTCTGAGCAGGCTGGTTGGAGGGTAGCAAAAACATTCATGGGCTTGCTGAAGAATTCTAGATGGAGTCCACTGCAGTTTTCACCATGAGATGATTGCTGCAAGCATCTCAGTGTCCTCTGCTTGTTTTTGTCACATGTCATTTCGAAGCTGTTTGTCTCTCACATACCTACTTACATACTGAGAAGCTACAGAGGAAATGTAGGTTTATAGGAAGGGGCTCACCAGCTGCCATTTTTCCTAAAAGAAAAGCTGCAATTTAACATTAACCTAGCAATTAAGCAAAAATTTACACTAACATGCTGCTTTCTTACATAAAATCCCTCTCAGCAACTCTGAAAATTATCTGTGAGAAAGGTAATAGAATAATTCCCAGCATCTTTGATTTGGAAAAGCCATTTTCTGGCATGATTGATATTTCCTTTGTGTTAGCATGGGAGGCCATAGAAAGACGAGTAATCTCTCTAATGGGTGTGCTCCATGCTGGTGCCTGGGGTCCATGATACATTTGTCAGGCTTTAATTAAAGCTCTGGAGTTGAATTTCCACAGTAATTAACTTTTATTTTCAGTCATACTATGTCTCTCATTTTTGACACTGACACTTTCCTGTTAGAGATAGGGACGGCAATTGGCACGAAAAATAAAGAATGTGGAATGAGGAATAATTTAAGAAATGGGATTGTATTTGCCATGACTTCTTACAGTAGACAAAATCACATTTTTCCTTCAAAGCTGTTTTGTTGTTAGCTACCTAGTATGTTTTCTCTTCTGCATAAACACATATCCTATTGTCATGGTTACCCTTCCTTATGCAAGGTCTGGTAGTAAAAAAGCAACTTGTTCGGGAGTATCCTACATCCCTGTTACAACAGGTCATTGTCTTGCAGAAATACTTTGTTACCTTTTGGCAAATCTTGACTTTTAAGTATGAATGTGTGCTTTTATTAATAGAAGTTAGGCACTTATATCTTTCTCTTCCACTTCTAATTCATTTAGTTTTCACACTTGCTGTGAAGTACTATTATGTAGGAGCACAAATAGCGAAATCACGGAGTCTTTGTCATTTGGGTTGGCCTTAACAAAACAGCCTTTCCAGGAACAGAGAAATGCAGACCTGGAATCCAGTCCCCTTCTGTCTGAACTGCTGTATCAAGTACCCTTTGACAGACACACTGAGCTTCATTTTAAAAACTAAGGGTTGTTGGGGTTTTTTTACACTTACCGTGGTCTAAAATCTCTGCTATTTGTTGCCTGTCTTCTGATTACCACTTTGAATGGTGTCCCAGCTGGCTGTCACCATGTCCTCACATGTGCCAGCCTGCATGTTCCTGTGCTCCTGGGTGGGATAGCTAAAGCCTCCTTGCAGGATGCTGTAATTGAGTTAAGAATTCTCAGAAAATATTAATTTCCCAGGTGTCTGAATGTTGTCCCATCTCACCCTCAAGAATAATCTTCCAGAGAGGAGGCAGCTACTTTCTAGCTTTACTTTTCTCAGGCCTGTTGGTGTAAACTAACTTTGGGATTTGCTTTCTGTAATTTGCAGCAGCTTCTTTTTTCCCAAATACCTGAAATGTATCCCTTGTTTCTAAACTGCAGATCTGGTCTTGCTGCTATAGCTTTGAAACAGGTGATGGAATGGGCCCGCCAAATGCAATGCTACCAGCAAAGAAACAGCTAAGAATAGTATCACTTCTGAAATAAAGCACTAGAGATAATTAAGCAGGACACTGCAGTAAATCAGTGTGGCACTTAAGAGCATGGCAAAGGCCATGAAAAAGAAAGGTAATAAATTGTATGGTGAGAGATGCTAATTGATCATTGTTTGCAATTTCAAGCTGTGTCTCCAGATTTCATTTTAATATTTCTTGTGGACTGAAAAGCAAGTGCAGAGCTGAACTGATTGTGATCAAATAGAAGAATGGAAGCTGCAGAGAGACATGGGCTATTCAGGCACCAAATTCCTGTGGAGTAATTCTGACTGGCAATATGTTTCCAAATGTTTTGCCTATCTGTTTTATAATGTGCTGGCTCTACTCACCCCACTTGTCTTACAAAACTGTTCCATAACAGAATGTATCTGGGTGCTGTGAAATCCTGCATGACGCTTTCTCTTTTTTAATTTGTCTTGATTCTTCCTTGATTCCACCATCTCTATATTTCATGTGTCCATAAATTGTTTATCCACTGTTTATTAAAATTGTTCATTGTAGAGAATTTTAACAGCCCTTTGATCAGCTTTATCCCTGAATGTACTTCAGTGTTAGCATCTATTTAGCAGTGCTATGTCAAGGACTGAGTGGCATTATTTTACAGGCAGTTGCTCTAGAGATGTCACAGGGAGGAATCTCATCTATGTGTTCCACTGCAGTACTTGGGGTTTGTTTGAGTTCTGACCCTGCTCAAGTTCCCAGATCTGATTTTGGACTAACCTGTGGTTAGTGACCCATCCTATTTTAATACAGGACCTTGTCCCAGCATTGTTAGGATTGAAAAAGAGCTTATGTAAATGGCTTACAGGAGCTTCCCAAAGATGGGCCTTGCCTCAAATCTGCCATTAAACTGAATAATATTTCCTCCAGACACCTGGAGGAAATGTTTGAATTAATGTTTGAATTAACGTGCAGGCGTCCTGCACTGGTAGAGAGGAATAGCCACTGATGAAGTAACAACTCTGTAAACCATATTTGCAGCATTGCTTGGAAACTTGTGTGTAATATATTGTATTTTGTATCATTATTGTTGATCTTTTTTGTTATAAGTACATTTCCAAAGTTTCCTTCTTCATCTGCAGAGCATTTTTATGCCATAAATATATAATGCAGTTCTTCCAGGGTCTGTTTTCCACATAGAGCTATTACTTCATGTTTTACAGAGAAATCTCTTACCAGGAATAGGCTTTACTGCCTATTAATTGTCCTTTGATGGAGTTTTGCAGACCAATCTGAGTTCACTTTGACCTTGACTTCCCCAAACCCAGTTTGAATGGGAAGCCCTGTAGCTGTCTTAGCTGTGCTTGATCCAAGAAGCTCTCGCAGGAGGCTGGATTTATTCCCTAGAGCACAGTGCCACACTGTGTTGCTTTTGCCTTCAGCCAGCTCACATAGTTGGTAAAATATCTCTGGCCTTATCTGCAAAAGGCCACGTAGATGCAACACTAATGTGTAGAGTGAATGTGTCTTGGCTGGGCATAGCTGCTCTTGGCTTTTTGGGGAGATACTTCTTTATGTGTGGATGGTGTCTAAGAGCAACAGTTGCTGCCATTCCCAAACCTTTGGGATGTTTGAAACCCTGCCCTTTATGTGGAGAAACAGACTGAATGTGCATTCAGGATGCTTTCATGGCACATATTAAAGGTGAAAGCGCACTGTGACATTGACTGGAATCATCCCATCACATGGGGAGGCTTTCAAAGCACCTGCTAATCATTTACAGCATCTGTGATCTTTCCTGACTCTTGCTGTAGCCAAAAATATGGTCAACACAAGTTAGCTTAGCTGCTTTGCATCTTTGTGCTTAATATCTCTGACAAAATGAGCATATGTTGTGAACAGGATTTAATATTGACCACAAATCTCAGGCTGTTGATGTTGATACATAGGTGTCTCAGTCAGGAAATACAGAGAGGAAATACCTATCTGGACTTTGAATCTATGTGTGTCATTTTATTCTTTTCAGCTAAATTGTAAACTAACAGGCTACAGTCAGTTTGTGCATCTTAGTCCTGCTATAGCCGTTTTATCTCAAATAAATAGTTTGGTGTTCATGGCCAGAGGGAGATACAGAAACTCATCCTTCCGCTTAGTGGAGATTTTAGGGCATTCTCATCATAGAGAGAAGACTCAGGTTTTGTGTCTTATTTATATGAAACGGAAAAATAGCTCTAGGAGGGCAGGGAAGGAATCCTTATGTTAGAGTACTCAGCAGAATGATGGTTAAAGTACTTATCTAGGCTGTGGATAACTAGCTTAACCACCAAACTGGAAGGAGCCTTCTTTTCTGAGAAAAGTGTTGAAAGGCCATTTTTCCATCCAAGAAGAATAGTCAAATAGCTGAAACCTCAATAAAAGAAAAAAAAATTGGGGTGGGAAAAATATCTAACTCATCTCACTGAACAACACTTTCGGTTGTACACACCATCAGAAAGTGTCAACATCATATGTCACTCTTCAGTTTAATATTTCTACAGTTGACAAACCAGAGGTTGGGGCAACACTACATCAACTCTGCTGTCACTGCAGTATTCTAGGCCTGTGTGCTGAGGCAGTAAAAAAACAAGCTAAAACTTTAACTCCTCTGTAAGCAATGATTCTCCAAAGTGCACAAGTAGGTGAAACTGGAGTAAGGAATCACATTACTCCTTGAATTTTCAGTTTGTGGCTAGTGGAGTACCAAAGTGTAAATACAAGGAACTTGCAAATATGTTAAGCTCACATATACCAGTTGTCCTCCTGCTGACATCTGTAGTGCTGTTGGCATGGCCAGCCTGCTTTCAGAGCAGTCAGATGTCAGTAGAGTGTCACAAACTCTAGGTAAGATAAAACTGAATATATGGGTCTCATCTGCATTCATAGCACAATGGGAAAGACTTGACAGAGTGATGAAGGTGTAAGAGGTGGAAGCTTGCAGAGTTCAGGTGCTGTGTACTAAGTTGCTTAGGCATTCTAACATAAAGATATGTCCTGTTTTTTCCTGAATCTGTGATAAGAAGGATTATTCAAAGCTGCAATTGATTCATGGATAATGCAGACGTAGTACATTTTCACTGGAATGTAGAGAGAACTGGTTCATACAGATAAGTTATTAGAGAGGAATGGCACAAGATTTTCTTTCCAAGCGAATAATCAAGCATCTGCATTGCCCTGAAAATGTCTAATATTGACTTTTTCTAACAAAAGCAGATTCAGTGGACCACAGCTTTTGTGACTGTGCCTGGTTTATAGATCCAGGATCACTATGACAAATCCCACTGTTCTTTGGTGTGAGATACACTGTTTTCTCAAGAAAACACTAAATGGTTTATATAAAGTCAATCTCACTCCCAGCCCTGACAAACTACTCCAGAATTGCTCTTTGTTTGCATTGTTCCATGTGCATTTAGCCTTCTGGTGAACAGCAAGTGAAAGTTTTTGTTCTGCCGTCTTACAGCATGCTCAGTTGTACTCTACCTGGTGGGAACAGATGTATCTACTTCTCCTTCTCCAGAAATGCCTTGCAGGGCTTTGAGACTTGAAATGGCCTATTATCTACCAAATAGCAGATGTCTTCACAGATTAGCCTCTCGGAGTAAAAACACAGGCACACCACACAAAAGATGATGATTAGCTAGTTGAATAACAATAGACAAACTCCAATGCAGATGTGTAGGAAACAAGGAAAGGATCAGACACTTATATTTCTATTTTTCTGAGTTCATTACATACATTCATTTTTACAATGACATCTTAATGTTAAAGCTGCCATTATGCAGCTTTCTGTTTCAAAGCTTCTAACTTACGATTTTTTCAAATTAAAATAATGTATTAATATTTCTCCCAATTACATGCTAATAAAAGACTTAATTCAGTTTGCATACAATTAATGCATTTGTTGCAAAAGTATTCCATATGTTACTTTAGTTAATTTCTTTAAATATATTTCAGTTAAAGATTTGCATTCATATCTTTCAATGTAAAGGAGATTGAAGAATGCTTCAGTGATAAATCCTGCAAATCATAATGCACCTCTCTGTATATGGTCCAGCAGAAGCCAGAAGGTTTGCTCACATAATTTGGAGGGAAGCATATGTAGAATCAGACACATTTATCTACAGGACTTCACCTTCTTGACTGTTTGATTGTGTCCTTGCAAAGACTTGAGTGCCTGCTGATTTGGTGGGTCAGAGTCTTCCCGAATGTAGAAATATATAGACAAGGACTCTGTTGACCTTGAGTCCAGTAAGGGTTGCCTGATGCCTGTTTTAGTCTATAATTTTTTTCATTTCAATAAGACTAATTTAGTCTCTTGAGAGAAAAAGAAATTAACAGAACAGGGGGACAGACAATAATTTTTAATCACATTACAGTACCTTGTATTATTTTGTGGGATTTCCATATCACAGATCATGAAGTTGAAATCTGTCACGGAGAGAGGACAATGCAGGACAAAAACTAAGAGGGATTTCTGTTGTGGAAGGTAAGGTTAGAGCTTTTCTCATATTAGTGGAAAACTGCCACATTGGACTGCTTTCTGGTCTGAAAAATCCTTATCCATGTATATTTCTTCAAGTTTTGCAGTTCAGCTGTCCTAGGATTTTGTCAGTAGGGAGCATGCTTCAGATGGGGGAGATACTAAGGTTGTGGCCATGGCCCAAGTGGTTGCCTTGGGTATTGAAATGATTAAGAAAGGACAGGGCTGGGGTGTGGTCCCCCTGGAAGGGAAACTAGGAAAGGGACAAAGAGGTTATTAATACGTGGAAATAAAGTGGTGAGACAGAGAGAGAAGGAGCAGAGGGGTGCTGAGGATGAGAGGATGGGACATTTAAGAAGGGATGGAACCAATGCACAGGAGAGAGGGGTGGACAGGATTCAGGAAGGAGGGACCAGACTAGGAGAAATGCAAGATCAGGTGTTAGTCAGCTCAACGGTTAAAGTCTGGGCTCAGGACAGAAAAGGCTGCAGTTCTCTGGAGGATTGTTTTTATTTTAATTTTTAAGAATTTACAATTTTCTTCTTTTGTTTTTAAACTGTGTAAGTTACACTTAAAAGTTTTTTAAAGGTACAGAGCAAAGCTCTCTTTGATATGGCGAGATTTCAGTCAACACCGCTCAGATGAATCAATATTTTATTTTATCATAGTAGTTCATTATGTCACCTCTTCCTCCCATAACTGTACATCATTCAGAGCCAGCTTTGAAACCAGAGTTATTAATTTCCTGGAGAGCACTTCTGTGGCTCTCATTATTTCAGCATCCAAGTACTTTAAAAACATTAATGAATTTATCTTCACAATGTGCCGATAAGGTGAAATGACATTATGCACCGGGGAAAATTACGCACAGAATCATAATGTCAACAAAGGACATTTAATTTAGATGCCCAACTTGAGATGTTCATGCCCTGACTTTCCAGAAACAGTACTGGATCATCCTCTCTTTGTTCTGGGCTTGGCTTCTGCTGAGTCCATCACAGTTGGAATTGCTCCACGCTTCCACAGTTCAGAGCGCAGGTGTTCCATGCCCTGCTCTAAGCAAACAAAGAAGATGCAATTAATGACTGCCGGCATGGAGTTTGGGTTTTGTGACTTCCTTGGCATTAGGCACTGAGGCAGAGACAGAATCCAGTTCCCCAGGGCAGCTTTCCACTGCCCTAGGCACGACCACGGTGGTTTTCCAAGCCCTTACTCAGTCTTGTTGGACTGTCCAGTGCCATCAGTGGTGAGGCAGAGATGCAGCAAACAGCAAGTTCCTTCTTGTTGTGACCTTGACTTGCTGAATGTGTGCAGTCAGTCCTTGCTCTTACACTGAGTGAGGCTGGATATTAGACTAAAAACCAAGGCATGTGAGTTTACTATTTCCATTGTCACAGCATGTACAGACCATAGCCACTGCAGGTTATTTCTTGCACTGCTGGGATAGATGCACCAAAAGGGCTCTCATTCCTCCATATTGATTCATATCCTCTGTAACTCTCTTGTGGCAATCTTGGCACACAGGAGCAGGGGCTCCTGAAGCAGAGAGAAGCTGCAATTTTATTTGAAAAGAGTCCTTCATTGTGTCCCTGCATGGCCTCAAATTGTGTGAATTGATTTGGGGATAAGGTGGCGAACTGTGTCAGAAAATACACCTGTGGCTGGACATCTCCTCTCTTTGAGCTTGCGAGGCTGAACTCACGGCTCAGAAGTGCATTGCACCCAAAAGACACAACGTGTTTTCCCTGACTTTTTACAGCCTGTAGAAGAAAAGCCACGGTGCAATCAAGCAGGACATGGAAGAGGCAGTCTCTGTATCACTGAAAGATTTTTCTTTAGTAGGAAAAGAGAGGGATGAAAAGGTACAGAATGTTTTTCAGATGCACAAATAGAAGTTAGTCTCTATTAGCTTTCACAATGAGAAGGGATCTCACTGAAGTCTGTGCCTGCAAAAATCCTGCTGTAATAATCCAGTGTCCCCCACATCCTCTCCTGTTCTGTTCAAGACCATTCTTCCGCATTTTCCTTCATCAGTTCATTTTCATATTGAATCACACTGTGGTGGGACAGAGTCACTGGAATTACTCTGGGTTTGCAGTCAGCATCTCAGAACATGGCTTAGTCCATCTCAGTTGCGGTGTAGCAAAAAGTATCATACACACATGAAATGGGCCTGATCACATTTTAGCTGCAGCCAGTTATTCAGGCACATGTTTATTTATTTAATCCACCTATGATTTCTTCACTTAAGCAGTCCTATTCTTTTCCTGTCTAGGCTCTTCCTTACCTCTGTCGGGAAAAAAAAGCACAACCTTCTTCAAATGGTGGCATTTGCTTGCACTGCTTTATGAATCTTGAGCCAGGTGCTGTGTCTATACTGAAATCTCTGGTCAGGGTCAGTGGGCTTCACCTGAGGAAGAACTCCACAGTCCCAGGCAGTAAATGAGAATTTTCACTAACTTATTAGAATAAGCTGTGCATCTGAGTATAATCTTACTTGACAGCATAATGTGGTTTTAGATGCTGGTGTTTTGAAATTTCTCTTTTTTTTTTTTTTTCCCATATGTGTTTTCTTCTGGCTTACTTGCACCTCTGTATATGCCAGTGAACCTTTTGAAGGAGGGAAGATGAGCTGTTTAGCCAGTAGCAGTCTTGCTGGCTGCACAAACTGAAAAGGAAGAAAATTAGACCCACAGTGATCTGCATGCTAAATCCTCTCTAAAGCTACAGACCTGTCATGTAGAGCTAAATCTCTGTCAGTGCCAGGTTAGCATCTTGCCCAATCATCTTACGCTACCTCTCCTTCTTTTGCCTTCAGTCGCCCTCCCCAAAGCCTTAAGTTGTAGACATCACGTTGACACAGACAGGGGCATTGTTATTATTCAGAGTTGCATAAAAAGTGAATTTACA
>WAAE01021397.1:0-15472 GCA_013400495.1 Nicator chloris
TTGAGGACTGATTTCCGGGGTATTATATAATTAATGTGCAGAGGTCACCTGCAGAGTAAGACTTCAGAACAGACTCATAAAAGAACCTTGCAAGACAACACAAAAGAAAGGCAAGATTTCCCTCAGACTCATGTCTTTTGCAGGAAAAGGAAAAATGTGAAGACAGAAGTCCACTTAAAGTTTGGATCCCATACTATGGCTGGCAGCCTAACAATTATTTCATCGAATGAAACTGTTTCCTTGGAAATTATGAAGAGATGTGTCTCAAGTTTGGATTTTCAGGTATTTCTTTCAAAACATAAAAACAATCTTTACACTTTGTAACTTATAAAACATATTTCCTTTTCTTATTATTTCCATATAACAGTAAACTAATTATTTGAAGACACTTAACAGACTTTCCAAAACTCTTCTTCAGGTCTTCTGTCTTCCTTTTGTAGCATGAATAGTCCTCAAACTGGAACAAACTACTGAAGAATTTTTCAAAACATTCCTTTGGTAAGCTGCCAGGGCAAGTGTGATGGACTGGTATGAAAAAATTAGGACAGGTCCTGGATCCTAAGGTACTTAAATGAGAATCTCCTCTGAACTTGAGCCCATCCAGGTACTCTGCTCTTGTCATTTATGTCTTCTCTTTCATATTATTTTTTATTCATTGTATTGCCTGAATGTCACCTAAGGCAAGAAGAATTGAATGTGTGAGATTGGAAGTTTGTTGGATCATTAAAGAAAAGAAGAGGAATAGGATATGTCCCATGGAAATTACAATAACTACCAATGAGAAAATATATGCTATGAACACCACCTATTAATCAGGAGAAAGTGTGTGAATATTTTAGGGGACAGATGGGAAGGAATATATGTGGAAAAAAGGAAACAGTGAGGCAGTTGTAAAGTGATGTAACTGAGGTTCAGTGAACACACCTGGCCAAAGCAGATGGCAGAGCAGTTTCTGTAACATGTGGCATTTTTCTGACTAGGACATTATCAGAAGCATGACATAACATAATGCAGTCCTGTGTAGGCCTGGGGAGGAAACAGGGGCTTGCTCAGCCCTGGTACCATTACACGTTGCCTCACAGTGTTCCATTACAAGAAAGAGTGGAAATTCATTAAAACCCACGGTGGTCCAGAACGTGCACAGAAGGCAGTCACAGAAAGAGTTACTTTTATTGGGAGTAAAACCTTCTGTGTAATATAATATTTCCCAGCTTCACTACCAAAAGGGCAAGAGGAATCTAGATGGAAAATGTAACTGCATTCAGTGTGCCACACTTGTGTGCGCGTGCGCACAGACACTCACTCATTATATACGCAGAAAAGGGGGGGAAAGGTTAACACATGGGAAATATATAAAAAGCCTATTAGCAAGGGCTACTCAACATCTGTGGAAAAGTTGACAAATTCCGTAATAACGGTTCTATTTTATTAAGTTTTTTTATTTGAAAGCCATTCCTTGGGTTTACTTAACAGTGTAAAAGAATCATTGCATTGGAGAGTGTAAATGTTTCAAAACAGAGGCTATAATAGAAGATAGAGAGTATAAAGGGTTGCATCCTGGACATATTCATTTTAATATGGACATTCTTACTGGCTTCAGCCACGGCAGTTTTGACTACACAGACATCCACTCTTCACACTGAATTAGTGAGTCTTTTATCCTCTCTAGTTCATTTTACTCCCATATGGACAAAGTTGTCTCAGGAGCAACAGGTTATGTCACTACGCTATTGGCAATCATGGATCCCTAGAATGTTCCATAAGCTCCTTAGGATGTTCCATAAGCTCCCTAGGATGTTTCCACTGCAGCATCATTGCAACAACTGTAGATCTCTGGTTGATCATCACAACCCATTTTTTACCATTTCTGCATCAAGCTATGTTTGACAGCTGTGTCATTCCAGCAGCAGTTTTCTGAGCCCTGAAGTAGCCTGTTCATTTCTTTGATTAACAAGGCTTTTATTGTGTTCGAATCATTTGGATGGAAAAGTTATGGCAGAACTAATAAAATTGAATACATATCAGGTGGTGGAAGTGATTGTTAATCATGTTTTTCAGTACATGCTTGTTTAGTTTTGCCTTTTTGTTTTACAAGTGACTCGGACATATACTGACATATACTGACATATACTGACAATTAAAAATCTTACACAGAGTGACCAGCATTCATCTGTTTTCCAGCGCAACCCACACCCTCAAAGGCAAATAATCTGAGCAGCAACCGACACAGAGTTTTATGCAACTCTGCTATTGCTGGAAACAAAATTTCACAACTGATTTACTGTCTCATAAAGTCCCAGAAGATCCCCAGGTATACATGTACTTCATTATTCATAGAACTTTTTTCTTTGACAGATTTGACTGGTAATGCAGTTTTCTGTAGGTTCAGAGTTGCTTCTCAGTCATGTTTGCAAATCTGCAGTCTAGCCTTCATCAATAGATTTACGATAAGCTTTTGTCCTGCATAAATGTAATATTCCAGTGTGTACATTTTTATATAGCAATGACTGTACCAGTTTAACAGACACGCTTTCTTTGGATTTTATCTCTCGTTCACACATATACCTCATAATGCTCTACTTTCCACCAAAATTATGTTTAATGTTTCATTGAGATACCTTTATGTGTTGAAATCTTTGTTACACAGAGGAGTTTCAGGCCAGTCATTAGTGAAAGCCCTGCAGAAATATTGCCTTTGTGCAGGACATATTTCAAATGCCTTATCTATAGTGTTCTATTGCTGAAAGTTATCCTATCTCCTCATTGGTTTGTTTCTGTTTTGTTATCTTCCTGAAGAAAGGATAAAAAATCTTTTATATTTGCTGGTGCAAAGGATGGAAAAGAGGGGGGGTGTAAAATAAAATAGTTCAATTTGCATCAATACAGAGGCGGGTGGTTTTGAATTAGCACAGTGCAGAAGCCTGAAAGCTCTTCTTTCAAGGTCCATTGTGGCAGCTGGAAGAAAATGAAAATTTGTGTCTTCTCTCATCAAAGTCAAAAGACTACTTACTTGTAAAGCTTTTAGTTATAAGAAGTACATCCAACCTGACTGCTTACCCTAAGACAGTGAAAAAATATCTCTTGTGCAAAGAGACAAATATTTGAAATATGAATAGACCTGCTGGCTGCCTTTACAAATAAAGCAAACCGCTTTGCTAAGAAAAGTATTAGTGTGACCATCACAAATTGTAGAATGAACTATAGATAGGTGTGTCAAAATTGTCTCGAATATTCAAGATGAGATCTTTGCAACCCAGCTTAGAAGAACAGGTAACTGCTTTTCAGACACTGAGATAATTATTTTACAGACTCTATTTCTTTTTTAAATCCTCTAATCTAGAAAAGAACTTGAGCTTATGAAGCATCATGGTTTTTTGAAGACAATGGATGAAATAATAATATCACTGAAGTCAACAACAATGTCTTATGCTAAAGGCATTGGACTGAGCCTTCTGTTGGTGGGCTGTTTGTCAAGAACACTTTAAGCAACTGATACTAAAAAATCCTCTTTGCTATCCTAATTAAATTTCCTGAATTGATGATAGCTTTTTTGACTTTCTGCCAAGATTCAGTTTTCAAGCTACAAGTCATATTAAAAATCAAATGCACAGTTAATCAGCAAAACACATGTTTTTATTGATAAAATCATTGGTTACTTTTCTTTGCTGCATTTATTTGTCATCACTTTGCTTTCCTGACTTCAAGGACAGAGGGGTAGAAGGGTTTTCATCATTTTTTCTCAGAGCTGAGCACAGGAATTTGGGGATCAACTTCCTCTGCTCATCTCCAATCACTTTATCAATGCAGTGTCTGTGTCACTATGGAACTGTGGGAGGAAGAAATGCCATGGTATCTAAAACTGAAAATCTTAGACAAGCAGATGAGACAAGAGGGGTTGGATTGAAGTTTGCTGTAAGACCCCAAGTTACAAACTACTAGAGCTGTGCACCTAGAGTCCCATTAACTCCCACTGAAATCAGTGAAGGAGTCTTGACAGTGGCTTTACTGGGCATAAGCTCATCATATTCTTTGGTAATATTGTCCATACTAATCAGTTAATCAATTATTAAGCTATAAGACTGACAAAAATTAGATTATTTTAGCTGTTGTGACTTTACGCTGTTTCTGAATCAGAAGACACTGGAAGTGAAGGTATCTGATAGCATCTCATTAACACCATTTAACCCATGAAAATAACATTCTTTAAAGTGCTGCTGCATTTTAGGAGCACATAACCCATCTTCAAAATTGTATGTAGATAGCTGAGAACGTAAATATGAAAATTGAGTCAAGATACCTCCATTATTTGAATGGCTTGGACTATATTTCTGTATTTTGTACTCTTAATTGCTTCAGTCTCATCTCACCACACTTTGTTTAGGTTTTAGTCAAAATTAATTATCTAGTTTCCCACACCCAAGAACAAAGAAAGATAAGAAAATCCAAGGGCATAAAATAGGTATTTAATATCAGAGAGGAAAGTCTTCTGGAAATAGATATCTTTCTCTGGTAATGACTGTGGAGGATTTGATCGCTGCCTTCAAGCAGACAGTTAACTTCTACAACAGTGAAATTAGAGGACATGAAACTAAACCTTAGTGTATATGAGAAGACATAATTCAGACTTGAGTTTACCTATTTCCTGTTTGTCAAGTGATTTATATTATCCACCTAATGCCCCTTCAGCTGTGTTTGAGGAGAGTAATATATTTGCCTAAAGAGTCAAGCAAGAACATTCCAAAATAGTACTGAATTCCTGAATAAGACTTTGCACAAAGTTCATATTTTCTATTGAAAAATCTATATGAATTCTATCTTTAATGAGTTCTATTTCAATACATTTATTCTAGTAAGACATTTATATTATGATCCCATTTCTCACCTTAGAAATTTTGCAAAACATGTTTGCAGATTCTTTTGTAGTTTCTTGAGAGGTAAAATGAAGCAAGATTAATTTAATTTTTCTTTTGGGTCATACTTCGTTAATGGGATAAAAATAGGTATAGCTAGTGAATATATAATATCTTTTGGGTTCTTACAAACCCTTTTTGTCAGATTCCTCTGCACGTGCCTGAAAGAAATGGAAAAAAAAAATCCTTTCATATTTAAATTCAATTTAAATTCAATTTAAATTCAATGGAGGTCAATTTTAGCTAACCAGTTAGGACATAAAAAATAGATATTCTGAGACAGTCATCTGATATACCATAATTTACATTGGATTACTTCTATTTTTTTCTTCACCATGGGAACTCCAAATGTTAATGTGAATTTACATGTATAATTCATTTCTCTTCATATATTTTCAGTATTTTCTGTCATCACATATTTTAGGCCAAGACTTTTCAAAGCACTCTGTTTTTCAACCCTGAATATTGCCCTCCAACATTGCGTTTCCAAGAATCTTTCCATTTGTTATTTTCTACAGATAAACTTGTTAACTTTTCATTCTTTGGACTTATGGTTCTAAGCATCATCCCTCAGGGACTCTTTAGAAAATTTTGAGTATTGCACATATGCTTAAATAATTAAATGGCCAAATAATGGTAAGGTTTCAAAATTAAAGGGAAGATTTTGGTCAGAAAATATTTAATTTTGCTACTCTTACATGAAGAATTACTCTGCATAGATAACATCACCTCAGATAAGGGCAGTCTGTCTACACACTTCTCCAAGCTTCATTGATTCTTGAAGACAAGCTAATGGATTGAACTGAGGAGTAGGGTGAAAACACAGCCAAAAGGAGTATCATTATGCCTGGTCACAAAAAGTTTTTCACAGGAGGAGAAATGTTAGGATAAAGCATCCTCCTCCTGTGAAGTTTGTTACTTCAAAGAATTTATATATAAAACTGAGATGTCTGTTCATATTCCTCTTTATGTGGTTGTAAGCCCAAGTAGATTCAGGTACAAGTTTCACACTTAGCCACCAGGCTCCTGAAAGCAGAGTTGATCAGCCACTCTTCCCACAGGAGGGATTCCCCTACAGAATTCAGGATTCACAGCATAACCTACAAGAAGTGTGAATGAGTAGTTGAATTTTTAAGGTTCTTCTCTGGTAGGCAGCGTCTTAGGCTCTGTTAATTTCTGTCAATATTATGTATTTTATGAAATAAAAATTATGAAATTATTTTTTCACAAAGGTTGGATGGTTTTTCTGTGACCACTCAGAAAAAACCTGTCTTTTCTGAGGCAATGTGTGAGAAATGCAGTGCTTATCTCTGGCTTGATTCCACTATGGGAATTGCCTAAAGTTACCAGCAACAGTCTCTACTGTGTAATACCAAAGCCCTTCAAGAGAATCTTATTAATATAGCCTAACCTGAACTAGGCATTAGCTGCCTCACTGAAATCATCTCAGCTGGATGCTAAATCATTCATTCATTTAACGTTTAGGAAGTGTTTTGGTGTGGGAATGGGCTAGATCACACTCTGTTGTGGAAGTTTATGTGTGGTGCCATCTCTACAAGGAACGAGTGCACTTGTACCTCAACAATGCAAGGCTGGATCAAGAGAAGGGGAAACAGAGTCTCCTTTCTCCCCTTGTGAGCACTGTCATTCAGATATGGGATGAACTGGCAGGGGGAGGTTGCCCCCAAAAAGGGGACACTGACTCCTGTTCTCCCCAGCCTGCCCAGAGGCGGTCAGAGTTCGGGGCCTTCCAAGGCTGGATTAGATCTGCTCCCCTTTGTGCAGGCTGTGCCTTCACTGCTAGTCTTTGCCTTAACACTTTGGCTCTGGACAGAAACTTCAGTGCAGAGAGGTCAGAACTAAGCCAATTTGAACTTGAAACCAAATATTTAAATCCTGAGGGGATTCGGGGTGGGGGAGGGGGGGGGGAATGGGTAGAAATGACTGCTGTTGTATAAATACATGAAAACCCATAAAAATATTTACAAGACACAGCTAATCTCAAGATAACATTACTTTGGCCATTGTAAAACTGACTCATCAATATAATGGAGTATATTTCTGGTTACTTTATTTTAACTTTCTTTTTTACAGTTAATATTTACCAAGTCTCTGGGGACTAAAATTACCTCACCCTTTTGCTTCAGGTCTACAGCTGCAGTCTCTTGCCTCACCATAGAAACGCCTGGAATGCAGCGTTGTGTTTCCTTTTCTGTTAGAAAAATAATGGAAGCTGAAGTAGCAACTACCACCAAGACAGAGAAATGCTTTTATAAGTTACTAATTAATAATTTTAAGCCACTTTGTTGAGTGGAATATAGGTGACTTTTAGGTGCTTTAATACCCCAATAGGCAGTAAGTCAGCCACAGTACCTGGTGTATCTTATTTGTCCTCAGAATATAAGCTCATCTGGGCATTCCAGATCAAAAACAGCTAAAATTAATTTTTCATAATTAATCTGGAGAAGAACCACTTGGCTTTTCAAAGCAGCTAATGTTTATAGGGAGATTTCATTTAAAGTTCAACACACAACCTGTAGAGCATTTGACTTTCAGCTAGTTAAGTTGAGCCCCCAGACACTGAGGCATGGAGTTCTTTTAGAAAATCTTGGCCCCTTTTTGTTTTGAGAATTCTCAAGCAGAGTGAAAGCTGTATCTCTCTGAGCCAAGAGCTATATCTTTTGAGCCACGCCAAGAAATGAGGTAGAAAAAGATGAAAAAACTTGTAGTCTTAGAGTTGATAGGGGTTGGCTTTGAAATGGCTTCTGTGATCCTTCCCATTACAGTGCCATATGACTGGAAGGAACTACAAATACTGATATCTTTCCATAGTGCACAATGACATCTTTTTGTTTCTTCTGTTACCATACAAGAAAATCACAGCAACCAAAATGTCATATTCTGTATTTCTTGGATAAAGATTATTTTTATACTTTGCATTTGAATGCAGAAGTGTTACTGATTGCTATTTGCCTTTTGGCAACATTGCTATAACTTAAGCCTAACAAAGTATTACTCAGCTACGAAGACAAGACTTGGACACACAGTGAGTGTTGATATCAGAGCACAGTACCATGGAAAATTAGTTTCCTAGGAACATAAAACACTACTCATTATTTACCTAGTCTCAGAGTTTAATATAGGGAAATGACATATATTACTGTATTAGATAATATGTAACTGTTATAACAGACTATTCTTGTGAGGGTTGCTTAAAGCAAAAGAATGGGGAAAATTATATTATCTATCTATGACTTTATTTCACCCTAGTTAGAATTGGGCCTATGCTTCTCTTCTGATCATACAATCTACAGTCCTCAAAGCTGTAGAGTCACTGTTAGATTGAAGAAGCAGTGCAAATCATATTTGCATTAGAACTGTAGCACTTACCTTGGTCATAGTAGGGTCAACCCCTCAGTGTGCAATGCGGAGAATAAAGTCATGCAACAAAAGGTCTCCTGCTGTTCCCCTTACCTGTCAGATGAATATCGGTGTCAACGAACAAAGAACATCTGCTATTCTTGTAATTCTGCTTTGGAACCACTGTAAATTTCTAAGCCAGTGTATAAAGATAAACTGCAGTTGAAGGCAGACTGGGCTGGCAATTGCAGGGGTCCAAGAGCTGACTCACATTCTTGTCTCAAAAGCAGCAACATCTGTCTAGATGGAGCAAGACAGACAGCTGCAGGCAGCAATCAATTCTAAATTTAATCTACTACATCATGCCTGTTAGAGTATTTTTTAAGTTGTTTTGTTTTGTTTTGTTTTTTTAATTCCAGGCAGAGTCTGTCTTTGGCTTTGCTTTTGATTCATCTTAATCAAAAGCATCTCCAACAATGCAAATTCCTCTTTATTATAGTGGTGGTAACTGTGGAGCAGTGAAGAAATGCATAATGGCTTGTTATAAAATTTCTGCACCCTGGAAAACTTCAAGGTCAGGTTGGATGGAACTCTGAGAAACCCGATGGGGTTGAAGATGTCCCTGCTCCTTGCAGAGGATCTGGACTAGATGACCTTTAAAGGTCCCTTCCAACCCAAACTATTCCATGGTTCTATGAATATTGGAAGAGCTCTTTTCAATAAATATGTATTTCTGAGCCACAATTGTCAATGGGACCATACTATTAGTCTTCTTCATTTTCATCCATCGTAAAAGACAGCACGGGACAGTGGTTTCACGGGACAACAGACTGGATCTCAACTTTTCATTGACAGAAGGAATAGTAAGAGTGACTTTAGCACATCAACCTACTTAATATGTTATATTTTTATTCATTTGACTGGGGCAGGTAGAAGAGGAAGGAAGAACCAAAGGAAATATATTTACAGTACCAAACCAGGATCTCCTACATAACATCAGTACAGTACCTTTAGGTTTGCAAAGCAAATCAGAATAATGTCAAGGAGGGATCATTTTAAGTTAATAATTTAATGGTAAGAAATGTCTCATTGCTTAAACATAACAGCAAAAATGTAGGATCAACAAAGTAGAAGAGAATTTACTCTCCCTACTGTTCAAAACTTTGAATGTTTACAAACACAGTCCAACAAATAAAGAAGTGAAGCAAGCACTCATATCAACTTCTAATTCAGCTGGATCAGATCACTGTTTGCAGCCTGTAATAAACATCTCACATCGAGCTTAACTACCTCTGAAGCAGACAGTACTGCCAACTACTCCATAACTCACGTCACTTACCATGGCTCCCTTGCCAAAACTGTTAGAACATTTCTTTTGTAACCTACCATATTTTAGCCTGGAGGAGGGCATAAAGAAATCACACTCTATGAAATAATATATCTTATTTTTACACAGTCCTGGACACTCTTATTTTGGACATAAAGCATATGATATTGTTTGAACTGGGGCTGAAAGAAAAAAAAAGATCAAAACTAAACTAAACTATTCTGATTTCAATTCAAGCAGAACCTAATTTATACTTGATGCACGTCTATAAATAGATATCTGCTGATTGAATCTTTGTCTCATATTATTATTCACCAGCTAATCTTGATTTTCAAAATTCCATGCAATCATTCATCCCCATCACACTTCTCTGTGGTGATTTTGTCTAATTATTTTAGGTAAAACACATGTCAGATACAGGAAAAATTTATCCAAATAATTTAGAGGAAATGGAAAAGCCAAACACTGGAAAAATATGGAGCTGGGTAAAGCCACTATATTGCTCAAGACTTGCACTGGATTGAATTCTTGTCATCACCAAACAGAAAATAAAAGCATCATCTATTTCTAAACACGTGTCTTGCTGTTTGGAAAACTCAGAACCAACTACTCTTAGCCAAACTCCCAGATTACATCCTTAGTCTCAAAACGGATTCTTACATGTTTTTAGTTTCACTGATGGCTGTACAGCACCTTCCTTGTGCAAACCCTTCTTTTTTACTGGCATATTTGCATCACAAAGATGCACTGCTGGAATAGGTCTGGGATGCAAAAAGACTAACCTTATTTCTCTCTCTGATCTGCATTACATTGCACCCTTATCTTTATCCCTTGTGTCCCAGAATTAAGACAGAGGCTTTGGTTACGTGACCATTTAGCACTGAGCAATAGGTAATATTTATCTTACAGATATGAGTTAATTAGGCCAGGAGCACAGACATATTTCCTACACTGATTCTGGTAAGTTATCAGATTGTACAGGTAAATTGACATCCAGGAATTTCCCTATCAGAAAGTCATATCTTAATTCATTTTCACAAGGGAGCCAAGATAAGGGTGATTTGGAAGAAAGATGCAAGAACACTGTTGAGAGGAGATCAAGGAAGGGGACTAAGATGAAAGAAATCGTGTCTCTGAATTTCTTGACCTCTTCTGGCTTAGACTCTTTTCTAAATATTTCATATTTGCAGCATTTGGGGCTCAGTATCCTCCTTTATGCCTTCTCTTCAACAAAATAATATAAATAAAATAAATAGATTAGAGGAAAAAAGAGAAAATATGCACAAGGCAGAGAAAGACAAGTTTGGCTTAATGAAGTAACAAGACCAGAACAGACGGGGCCCTACCCGTGGCAGGGGAGATGGAATAAGGGGATATGTACGGTCCCTTGCAACCCAAACCATTCTAGGATTCTATTCTATGAAGTAGAAAGGTGGTAACTTTCTCCAGACCCATCTCTAATAGATTTATGATTTTCCTATATAACTTGCAGTCCTTTTTTTTTTTTGCATTTGTCTGGCCTTCCAGAATTATTCACTACATTGTTGCAGTGTGTAATTTGATTTATTCTGTGTAATTTGGTTTATTCTGTTCTTCCCCTGAATGGTTTGTCCCCAGTTGTCAATCCCCAGTTCTCCTCCCCTGTTTCCAGTGTGTTCCCTGTCCATCCTGTTCCCCCCTCCCCTGAGCCCCTGTCTGTCACTTGGCTGCCTCTCCCCTTCTCCTAGAAAGTTTCAGGGAGGGCATCGAGTGGTTGGCTGAGGGCTGAGAGTCCTCTCCCTTATCTCTTCCCACTGGAGCCCCAAGATGTTCGTCATCCCTGGATCCCCCCACCCCCTGTTCCCCATTAGTGGGTGGCTGGGTCCTTCCCTGGGTTCCTCCCCCTGTTTATAAGTTACTGTTCTCCCTGGTAGAGAGGTCTTTTGTTAGCTGTATCCCCTGAGTTGAGGAGCTCCTCGGAGCATCCAATAAACTTGGATTTCTACCCTAACATCAGACTGCCTCTGTCTCCTGCCATCATCTGCAGCCTGTCAGCTGCTTGGGGGCCCTGGCAAAAGGGCAGAAGGACCCAAAAGCGCCGCCTGGCACTCCTGAGCTGATAACAGCTGGGAGTGCTGGGGGTGCTCCATTGCTGCTGCTGTGCCACCAAAGCCAGCCAGGGTGGGCAGCTGGACGGAGTCCAGCGACAGGCACTGCGACACTACATATGTCAATAGATGTCTAGTAAGGATAAAGGAATAAATGCAAATCTTACTGGACCAGATGCCCAAGATGTACTTGATTTCAATGTGTATTGAATTTAATTAACATGACATCCTTTAAATGTGCAATTTTCACACCTTTGTCTAGATACCATTAAGAAAATGGTACATCAAACACATTGCAAGGTAAAAAATTACATGATTATTAGTCCCATAAGGTTAAGTATAATAGTCTGTAGAAAATACAGGACCATGCCATTTGGGCCTTTCCCTGGAAATGGCTAACAGGTGTTCTGCAGGTGACACTTAACACTGTGTAACTTCACCTCTGCCTATACTCTCTGGCACAATTTCAGACAAATTTCTTCAAAAAGATGACACAATAAGTGAACATCAAATCAAGGTTTATTCTTAACAGTCAGACCTCTACTGTTATGCCTGGAATCACCAAACAGGAGATCCTCACTCTTTATGTGGTACCTAGTCACTTGAGATCAAGGGGCATCACAAAGTAACAGCTAGTAGGCAGGTCTGGGGCACCCCAAATTCAGTTCCCCTCACAAATTTTTTTATTAGAAGCTTTCTCAGATTTACCACTTAGTACTCTGGGTAATATATCCATAACTTAGTGTACTCACCATCATGGGGAAAATGAGGGTTACAATCTGAAATTCTTTGATTTAGAACAAGGAAATCTCTTTTAATGTGAGCCCAATCAACAACTGCCTACCAAATTTCAAGCGCAGGACTTTATAAAGTTTCACATTTTATAGGGAAGTAAAAAGCACATAGCTCTTTTGGCCTTACTGAGGTTTGTAGGAGCACCTCAATACCATGAAACAGCCGTGCCCTGGCAGCCAAGAGACTCAATAGTCCTTATGTGTCCTTTCCAACTCAGGATATTCTGTGATTCTGTGAAGTGAATAAAAATTCATCATCAAGTACCTAGGTATTTTTGTTAGCTACCAAGTTACTTTGTCATACAGCAACCACTTGATTATCTCAGTCTACTGAGTTAAAGGACAAGCTTGTAGTTCTTTAATAATCATGACCTACAGCCCAAAGGTTTTAGCCTCATGCCTCAAAAGAAGAAAGCTAAAAAAGTTTTGAACACAGTTTAAAATAACAAAGAAAGCAGTAAGGCTTGTTTAACACAGCAAAACATCCTTCCTCATGTCAAAAAGGGTTAAAAGTTGTCTTGATACAAAGGAATTTGAAGTGTAACCAATCACTTTATATCTATGGAGAATATAGTCCTGTTAAAGTCAAACAGATAGAACCTGATATGGAGAAAAACACTATACTTACGTACAGCAGAATGTCCAACAAAAAGCTTTTACAAAGGAGGCAGTAAAAATCCAGCTGATGCAATGGGCAGGAAACACTGGGTAGCAGAAAGCTGATTAAGTACATGTCAATTGGAAGACCTTTCCTTGGGCATTCAATCACACACAGAGTCCTGGGGAAAGTCCAGAACAAGAGATCTTCATGTGAATTGCCAGGACGGGGAAAAATGTGCCCCTTCCTGGAAGACATGTTGTCAAAGAGTGCCAGAACTACTAGAAAAAGTAATAAAAGAGAGAAAAATAAAGAAGGAGGGGTAAGAAAAATCACAAACAAATGCATTGTAGATCATTTTACTGTGTAGGGATAAGAATTGAAATATGATACAGGTGTGATAGGCCTTAACAAATCATTTATAAAGAGAGAACAAAATAGGGCCACTCAGGAAAGTTCATGTGAGGGAGAAATGACATAAGGTACACTATGTCTACACTGGTATTTAATTCAAGTTGAACAATCTACTTGAATGAAATAAGAACTTAAGCTAGCTTTCCTGAAAGATGATATGGAGGCAAGACCTAACATAAATACAGCAGAGAAGAACAGCATTAGCTTAGCAAAGACACTACTGAGTCTGTTGTTTTTTGGACCAAAACTTCATGTTACAAAAGGCCAGTGTTGAAATACTGAAAAACAGGTAGTTTGTAGATGTCAATTCTGGAGAAGACAGGCTGAATGGGGGATACACGTCTTTATTTTTCCCCTCTCAGAGCAAGAGGGATCTCCCTGCATACTTTTTGCTGACTGTGAAGTGCAAGTACAGAACATCTTACAGGCAGACAGAGCCATCAGACAGCACACAGCTGTCACAGAGATGCTGAAAGAACAGCTACTGTCCACAGAGCAGTGTCAGCTTTCCATACTGTGCACTCCAGCTCTGTGCATTCCAGTCAAAAGGAGATGATCTACTACATATGTCAGTGGACATGTATTTACTTTGTGTCCTCTGCAGTGCTAATCACCAAGGGGAACATTCGCTACTCAGACTTTCTGCCAATGTATCCAGCACACAAATTCTTTACTACTGTCTTCACTAAGAAGGCATAATCTGGATTTCCTGGTAAAATCAGCTAAACATCGAGATTGTCTCTTGAGTCTCAAAATGTGTACTAGTTTTCTTGAAGGCTCTATGCTTGACAATACATGAGAAAGTGAGAATTTCATTCAGGTCATTTGTAGTTCTAGAAAAAAATCTTGAATATCACACCAATTAGTTGGGAAGAGTCCAGTCTACAGAGGTAAATGAAAAAAATCCCAAATCACACAATGACGTTACCAAATTTTTGAGAGGCTGATATGGAAAACAGCAACAAGCTTGTCATCTCCAGAAAAGAAAAAAAATCCAAAATGACGATAAATAGAATTTAAAAATTGTGAATTTTACTAACAATCTGAAAAAAATAAGTCTTAAACTACTTCTGCTCTTTCTTTACAGAAAATATTTTCTAACTTTGTTAGCATGAAGATGCACTTGCTCAGGCAAATATTTGATGGATCTATGTGTCCCTTTCCATTTAGGCTGACATTTTTATCTATCCCTTAGAATAGCCCATTTTTGGGGACTTCACCTCCCAATATCAGGAAGAAGAAAGTGTTGTATGCTGTGAAATAGGCAAAGATGAAACCTCATCCTTAATACTTTCCTGTCTTTCTCCTTAGACTCAAAACCAGTAAATTCACACTTAGAATCTTCTAAAGAATAGTAATGATTATAGCTGAATGGACTTAAATTTTTGCATTATGTGTTCTAATGAAGCAATGGCTGAATATCTGGGAGATTGTTCCTTTAACTTTTACAAAAATGTTTTTACATGGAAAAATGTGCCTGCATAATTTATTCTTTTCTTTCTGAAAGTGTACTATGCAAAATATTTCGGTCGTATATTTCAGAGGGTTGCAACTGCTATTAATCCATCCAGTTTGTAAAAAATGTAGTACACTCTATGTAAAGATGTAACATTGTCAATCAGTACATTATTACCCCAAATCTCTGCTCTAGTACGTAGTCTACCTGAAATTATATTCATCATTGATACTTTTTTTTTTTTTCTTCTGGTAAAGAATGGAATAAAAAATAAAAACAAGAAAGGAAACAGTGTCTGTCCCTCAGTGTTGCAAAAAAAAAACTGCCACATAAGAACGGATAGATGGTGAATTATAATCTGGGCCTGGAGGCAGACCTAACAGAAATGGCAAACTGAGAAACTGGATTATCAGTTCTTGGGTTGCTCTTCCAATGTGGTAATGTTTTTATGAATTAGTGTTTTCATTTCAGTAATAATAATTAAATGTTCAGTAAATGCTGACAAGAAAGAGGAAAAGAAAGAAAA
>WAAE01021400.1:0-15518 GCA_013400495.1 Nicator chloris
GATGGAAAGAAAGGAAAAAAAAATATTTCCAGATGTGTTGAAAAATCCCTGTGTAGGGCACATGTAGGAATACTCTTGATCTTTAGACTCTGAAAATAAACTTTACTGCTCACGCTTAGCTACTGGGAATACAATTGTGTTTTCCTGTTGGGACTTGCCTGAAGACACAAAAAGTTGGAAGAGCTTCTCTAAAAGACTTAAATAGTTTGTTTAAAACTCTTCATAAAGGTGGTGTTGTGAAAGGCCTGATATCTTGGCTGTTTAGAGCAAAAAATAAGATAATAATTATAAAGTCTCCTATCTCAGTTAAAAGTCAGTAACAGCATCTTAATGAAGCAAGCAAGTTGTCCAAACAGACAATATTTTTTCTTTTTGTTAATCATGCTTTATGACAAATTTAGACACTGATGAGATCTCAGAAGCACAGCATAGCCTAAAGACAATCAGATTTGTTATCAGTCTTCATCTACCTAATGAAGGCTTATAGCCCTTTTATACCTGTACAAAATTAAGTGATTCTTTACATCTCTTCTTTTATCAAGTCTGTCTAAATGAATAAAGTTGTGACAAGGATTTCTGAGAGCATAAATGTCTGATATTTTGTATGACTGTCATTATCAAAGTAGATGAACCTTCAACTTATCTTTAGGGCAGCAGCTGGCTTTCTGCTTTCCTTGACGTTCTCTCATATGAGATGAGCAGGATTTATTCACATCTGTGGAAATCCAGCATACGAATGAGAGATATTTCTTGCTGATGGTTAAATCTGCTGAGGAAAACAGAAAAATCAATTGGAAATGCGCATCATGTTTGCTCAGGGAAGGCTGCTGTGTTGCACCCATGGCATAGAAAATAAATAGCTCTTTAGCCTGGAGATGTTGATCTTGAAATTTTTGAGCAATTTCTCCCTCAGCATGTATTCATTCCCAGTCCCACTCAAGGGCTGGCACCTGTAGCTGTTGCTAAGTGGTGTATCTGCCACATGGTGGAAACATAATATTGATTTTTAGGAAAATCAATTCCCAGTTTTACAAGATCAAAACCAGAAGATAGCAAAAGAGAGACTGGACTTTATTTTATAATGATAATCATTATACTATACAGATTCTTGAAAGAGATGCATGGCTAAGAGACATCATATTGATTTACTGGTAATAAACTCTGCCTGTTATGGTTCTAACTGAGCTGCTTGAATCTCTAGATATAACACTATTGATCACAAGCAGTGAGTATGTTCTTATCTGTAAATAAAGAATTCCATTCTACTTTTCAGGCCTTTCAAATTTGTGAAAATGTGGAAAAGCACAAAAGGATGGCAGATGTCACTGCAACCATTTATTTTACAGAGAAAAATAAAAAAGACTGAGTTTTCTAAAAACGATCAAATCTGGAGAGGGATCCTTTGGGAAATATTATTGAAATTAGCTTGATCATTCCAGGTGAATTCCAATCCTTAATAAAAATATAATATTAATTTATTTATCTTTTCTTAGTTAGTGAATGTAGCCCATCTCACTTATTAAATAGTGACCTAAAGTATCACAGAATCACAGAACAGTTATGGTTGAAAGGGGTTTCTGGAGATCCTCTAGTCCAACCCTTCTGCCAAGGCAGGGTCACCTAGAGTGGGTGACACAGGAACACATGCAGGTGGATTTTGAACCTCTCCAGAGAGGGAGACTCCACAACCTCCCTGGGCAGCCTGTTCCAGTGCTCTGCCACTCTCAGTGTTAAGAGGTCCTTCCTCATATTGAGGTGGGACTTCATATGTTTTAGTTTATGCCTATTACCCCTCATCCTGTTGCTGTACATCACTGAAGTGTCTGGCACCACCTTCTTGGCACCCGCCTTTGAGGTATTTATAGATATTGATGAGATCTCTCTCAGTCTTCTCCACAAAAAACAGGTCCAGCTCCTGCAGTCTCTCCTTACAAGAGATGGTCCAGACTCCTTGTCATCTTTGTGGTTCTCTACTGGACCCTTTTCAGTACCTCCTTGTCTTTCTTGAACTGTGGAGACCAGAAATGAGCACAATACTCCAGATATGGTGTCACTAGGACTGAGTAGATGGCAAAGATCACCTACCTCGACCTGCTGGCCACACTGTTCCCAAAGAAGTGAAGTGAGAAAGGCTCTTGCATTTAAAATAACCTATTCTTAGAAAAAAAAAACAATTAATAGGAAATAATAACAACACATACGTTAACCCAACATTATTATACGTATTAGAATATATTTGGGATAATAATTTTTAAAAATATTTATTACACCATTTAAAATATTGCTTGCCATGTTCATAGTGGATAGAAGAAAAGTTACACTCAGAGTAGCAATGCAATCTTAAAAATTTAGTCAAGTCAGGCAGACTGTCCTGTGAAAATACATTTAAACAAGTTTATGAAGTAGTCTAATATTTTATTAGCATAGTTTAACACAGTTTTGTCACATATAGAAACAATCTGAACTATTTATCCAAGCAATAGACATGCTCATATACACCTATCTAAGTGCATTTTACTGTGCCTTTGGTACAATATGGAGATTGACAGCAGTAATATTTTTAAAGTGCTATTCTTTTCCTCTTGAATATCAGTAATATAGTAGCTGACACTATTTTTGAGGCAGAGAATTCTAAATAGCAGCTTAGAATATATTGAGACTGAGTAAAAGTTCCTATCTTCACTCAAATACTGGAGAGTAAATAACGCCAGGATTACCAGTATGTTTTGCTTTTGCTACTCAATTCCAATATGCTTATCCCCAAGCTGATTTCATTTGCAGTTCAAGAAACTTGTAGCCATCCCTGGAGAATAATGATGTGAGTCAAACGATTTTGTATGGCCTGTGAAAAATTTGCTGGTCTTGTATCTGACCTATCAAGTATTGCTAAATAACTTTTAAAATATCCAGTCTTAATTTCTAGTATTCACAAGTTTGACAACCTCTTCATGAAGACACAGATAAAATTTATAAAGTCAGGTCAGCTAACAGTTTTCGAACTGGTTTACTAGTTTGGCTTACTGAAACTAAGCATGAAACCATAGAATCATTTAAGTTGGAAGACAACTTTAATGTGATCAAGTCCAACTGTCAGCCTGGCACTTTCAAGTTCACTACTAAACCATGTTCCTAAGTGGCTTATCTACATATCTTTTAAATAACTCCAGGGGTGGTGACTCAACCACTTCCCTGGGAAGTTGTATGTTTGGGTCTCACCACACATGTATGGTTTTAGGGAGTGGCTATGGGTGATGCTCAGGTTTAGAAGCCACAAAGCAGATTCAATATTTGAAGTATGGTGACTGTTTCTATTAGAATCTTCCTAAAAAGGCAAGGAATATGAAAGAAAAGTACATTGAAGATGAACAAACAGCAGCTACAGTTCATTCTCCATACAGGAGTACAGGGGTTCACATATGTAGCTGTCAGTGGGAAACTACACAGCTCTTACTGCAGAGAGCTTCACCTGAAACAGAGAAAATAAAGTAGATTGCAAATATCTTTAGTGATAATTTCTTTCCCATAGTTTTAGACTGCCTAGCACAGCTGGGACTGTGACATCCAGCTGCACCAGGAGAATATAAATGGGTCTTGCTGATGTGTATGTGTGCCTTTGAAAACCTTAACAGCCCATGACAAAATATTAAGCAACTTAGTGAACATGTAAATCCAGCAGAAAGTTTTCAATACCTTTGATACCATGTAAGACAGGTCTTCTGACAAATCACATTGCCCTGTGACAACAGCACAAATGTAGCAATTTCATTCCCATTCTTTTCTTGCAGAGGGCAACGTGACAATTCCTGCCCAAATCTTGTAAAAATGTATTAGTCTGTATTTTCAAGTCACATGGGTAATTTACTTTCAGCATCAAACTGATTTTTGCTGTTCAGTTTGCCTCTATAGGAATTAAAACTAAGCTGAAGCACAGACTTCAGGTTTTGGACTCCCACAGTAAATAATTCTTTTTTGTGCATTTACAAGTGCCTCTCTAAAGCACGATTCCTGGAGGTAAGCAATTAATGATTCCTAAGAAAGATGGGCTTAGCACAGGTCTTGGCAAACCCAAGAGAGGTCTTCTTTTGGCTCAGAGGACAAAGTTTTTATTCACAAGCTATGAAATAAATCCACTATTGGTATAGGATGCAAGGGAGATGCAATTCTGTCAAGTGGTATTTAATTCATCTGGCAGCAAAGTACTTTTCTACAGAATACCTATTAAATTGTAGCAGCAGGATCAGGGTCTTCCTTGACAAACTGTGTAAATAACTAATCTATTAGGTTATTAATTTGGAGTGGTTTCACACAGCAGAAAAATAAGACATATTTAGTAATTACAATAACTTGAGGACTTGATCCAACTATAGATGTAAGTACTTAAGGGACTTGCAAGCTGTGGTAGGGGCTTGATTCTTACAGTCCATATGCAGTGGTAAACACTATATGGAATTTTCCTGAGTATTGAAAACTCAGCATCTGTATTGCTAAATCATTACAACTGTCCCTGATGCAGTAATTTTCTGTGCCAAACATCATCCTCCTAAACTATTTCCTGCAATAGTTGGTGACTTAGTGTGGAGATAGGACAATTCCCTATTTGCAACACAGTCACTATGATCTGGAGGATATACTATGGCTACAGGCTGGACTCTGAGAGGTTTTCTCAGGATGTTTAACGCTGTAGCTGCAGAAACCAGACTCCAGAAACCTGAATATGTTGCCCAGATGCTGGGAGAGTGGCATCTGAAACAGTCATGCAGAGATAGCCGAAGTATAAAGCAGAGAGAGCAGAGATCCAAAATGCCTCCCTTTTATAGTTTTGATGTTGTATGATTCTTAAGCATCACCATGTGTTTTGGTGCTGAAGCCCAAAAACACTGATATAATATCTGAACATACTGATACAAAATTTCTACTTCAACATTTCTGGTTTTTCTCTAAAAGAGCTGAAAGAAGTGGATGCTTTTCTATTTGATCAAATACCATAGGAGAAATAACAAAGAGTGTTCTGGAAGAAAGTCTATTTTCTACCTACTCAACAAAACTCTATCCCCGTGTATCTCTAGGATCTATGCAGATTTATGGCAGAAAGAGGAACTGCTGCAGCACAATGCTGTTGGAGAAATGAGCATGCAGTACTAAAGAGAAAGATTACAAAAGGTGTGACTAAATTATGAATGTGAAATCGATTCTAAGAATGTGGATTAAAGCTTTAGATACCCTTTTTTTTCTCCAGCTATTACCAGAAAACAAGATTAAAGCAATCTTACTTACAAAATAAGCCTTAAATTAAAAGAAAAAAATAAAAGAAAATATATTAATTAGGTTTTGTTGGACTGAATCAAATATCTTCTTAACTAATCTGTAATGTGTCAGTGTATTCTTAAATGTTCCTGTCTAATTCATGTCCTGTTACTTGTTTATACCTTGCTTATATATTTGTTGGTTTTGTACAGTGCCTCATAAAAAGTTATCCGGAAACATAAAACAGGGCCATTAAATGCTGGATGGTGATGATAATGCTAATAATAAAAGTATCATTTGATTAATTATATCAGTCTTTATTTGCATGAAACAGGCTAACATTTCCTTCTGCATTTTAATAATACAGTAATGGTTATTGTAATGAACTCATTAAATCTAAGAGTCAATATTAATGGACTATGAGAAGGATCTTTATGAACTTCATTGGCAGCCTACAAATAGTGGATTAATATAAAATACAGAATGAGTCAATTGGTTGTATAGTTATGAGTAATCAATTTATATTACTAAAAGCAAACATTTTAAAATACTGGGCTGAATCCTTGTTAGATGTAAATCAATAAAGGGAGGTCAATCTAAACCAGATGCAGTTTTGGAACAGTATTTTAGCAAAGGAAATGTTGTTTGTATTGATAAAAATATTGTCAATACTAAATCATCAGGCAGGCCCCAGAATATGATGATGCTGCATTGATATAATGTGATTTTAATGGATATCTGTATATTTTAATCAGTTATTACTGTGCATCTACGTAATAATTTCATGCAATTTTAATTATTCTATTTCCTGTGTGCATGTTAGTATATACTTTTAAGAAAAAATTCAATTCAGGTACCATTTTCAAACTTTTTTCCAGGCTACAAGAGTTAAACACTTACTTTTCTTATTTTAAATTACAAGAGAGTTAATTTTGTTGTGCAATTGCTTGTGTTTAATAGCTGTTTTAAAAAAAATTATAAAAGCTGTATTAAAACTGGAAAAGCTGACAATGTGGCAGTAATTCAGTTATGAAAATCCAAACAAAAAAGAATTCCTAATTCTCATGAAAAGACTGTCATTCAAACTTTTGTTAAAATGAGGAGTGTCATAATTTGCCATAAAGTGGTTTAATCCCTTTTTGTTATGGCCTTAGCTGGGATGTCCAAGTATTGCACAGTAAGAGTCGTCCTGTAACACTGATGGCAAATAGGGCACCGAATTTCAACACTCTTAGTGCTGCCAAAATGTCTATTTCCTGGATTATGCTTTTCTTAGTGCTCTGATTTGTGCAATATTGGTGTGCCCAGAGACATGGCAAGGCACCCATGAGGGCAATGTGACAGCCAGGTCCCCATGCAAGAGACAGTGACAATCCCATGCATGAGATGGTGTGCCATATAAGCAGGGTTCAGCTTCTCTGTGCTCCCTGAGTTTGCTGGTACCTTACACCTTTGGTGGACTAGAAGCTGGACGTGACCCAGCAACCTGCACTTGCAGCCCAAAAGTCCAGCCACATCCTGGGCTGCATCCAAAGCAGCATGGCCAGCAGGGTGAGGGAAGGGATTCTGCCCCTCTGCTCTGCTCTGGTGAGACCCCACCTGGAACCCTGCATCCAGCTCTTGAGGTGTTCAACACAAGAAACACATGGACCTTCCAGAGCAGGAACAGAGGAAACCATGAAGATGATTGGAGAAGTTTGGAGTTGTTCAATATGGGGAAGAGAAGGCTCAGGGGAGACCTTATAATACCCTTCTAGAACCTAAAAGGGGGCCACAAGACAGCTGGGCAGGGACTTTTGACAAGGACACATAATGATAGAACACGGGGGAATAGCTTTAAAATAAATCAGGGTAGATTAATACTAACAATCAGGAAGAAATCCTTTCCTGTGAGAGTGGAGAACACTGGCACTGGTTGGGAAAAAGAGGTCCTGTTTTCCCCATGCCTCAAAGGGTTTAAGGCCAGGTTGGATGAGGCTTTGAGCAACATGATCTAATGTGTGGCATCCTTGCCCATGCTAAGGGGTTTGGAACTAAGTGATTTTTCAGGTCTCTTCCAATCCAAACCATTCTGTTCATTTATAACACATCCTCCACTTGAAACTTCACCAGCAACTGTGTCATTGCTGTTCACTGTCTCTTCACTGAATTTTTTCATATCTGATAAGTAGTACACCCTTGTAAGACCTTTGCTTTAGACTCCTCTTTCTGGCTTTCTGTGATAAACCGTAGGAACTTAATAACTATCCCTGAGGCTTAAATCCCCCTTTTTAATTTGGTTGAATATTAGCTCATCAGTTAAAGGGTGGAGGGACAACCACAATGCCCATCCCCACCCCCCAATAAGAGAAAGTAATTCTTAGTTTTTTATTAAGTCAAGAAAAATGACAAAAGCAAATAGTATGCAAAATGAAATTTAGACAGTTAATATTTTCTCTCTTTTTGGTTTTTTTTTTTTTTTTTTTTTTAATTACTGTGTGCTATTTTGAAATACAGCTCTGAAAGTTCTCAAAAAAACCCCCCATTTCTTTGTTTTAGCTTTCTTAATAAAATTTGAAATAATGCAACCTTTTCTTCCCCTCAATCCCCTTGACCTGGTTTTGGCTGGGTGAAAACATGAGAACCCTAAGGTCAATAAGGACTACATGTAAGATTTTCTGATCCTCAGTCAGAGTCAGAAGTTCAAAGTGTTCAAAAATACAGAATTTTGACGTGACCAAGAAAAAGAAAATACTAAAATCATCTTGGGATGGGCTATAATGAGTGAATCACCTCAGACCTCCTGATTGTCTCTCTCCATACCCTTGTCTCACTCAGTGGGTTTCACCTTGTTGAATGTATTTTTAACAGGCAAGTGCTAGTTCAAATTGGGCACTCACACATCTCAGCAGCCACAGCGAGTCCCTGCTTGGAGGCAAGAAACGAGCAAACAAACAAAAGGAATGGATACCTCCACCTACTCACACAGTTCTGTCTCTGGAGGATTTCATGTTTTTGTAATGTAGCTCAAGTAGAGAATGAGACGTGAAGAAAAAGAAAAAACAAATAAACCCACAGTATTTTCTGACCTCAGGGACAGTCTTTTATCTTGACAGTGTTTTGTCCTTTCACTTTTCTCCTGGACATTTGACCAAAATGACCAGACCTATGAATCTTAATAATAAGACCATTCTTATTTCATGAGCAGAAGAAACTTTGGTAGCTGATATTTCATGGTTTTTTACACCATCCCAAAATCTGTAAAAATCTGGAAAATTCCTATAAAAATAAAAACAATAACTTATTTCCTTTTACAAAGTTTTGAGGGTTTTTGTTGTTGTTNGTTGTTTTTTTATGTTTTTTGCTTTGTTTTATTTTGGTGGGGTTTTTTGTTTTTTTTTTTTTTAATTTAATCTCTTTGGTGTTTTGTCATTTTGGTTTTCTTTTATTTTATTTGTGAATATTTCACAAGGCACAAAATTTACATATTTGGAAAGATTATATAGGAAGTTTTAATATCTACCAGCCACTATGAAAAACTATACATGCTGATGCCAGCTAGTAAGATTATTTCTTTACTGTGAGTAAAGGGTTTTGTTCCTCATATATTTGAGTAGCAAGGACTCAGTAAATTGATACATTTTCCAGAGATCCACTTGCAGCAGGCATAAGTTGAAGATTTGAGCTAAAGGAACCACAATGTCTCATGCCAGGAGTGTTCATGTTTAGTATGAAACACAGCACCGTGAGGGGCCTGTCCATGCCTAGATTTTAGCATGATGCGACATTGAAATTTTGCTGCCTTGTGCATCCACCCTAGGTGACCCTGTGTGATGCACACAGCTGAGAAATTTGAGATCTAGAACTGCAGATTTCCACTTGCAAATAGACTTGTACCTAGTGCAGGTTAATGCAGTGCTGCACCTTCCTGTGGCCATGCAGTAGCTCCAGTTGCTTCCCTGTAGTATCGGCTTTGTTTCTAGTTATTCTGTCTTCTCTGAGACCTGGTTTGTGGACTGGTGTGGACAGGCTGGGATACACAAACCCCATGGCACTGATAACTTTGATTGAGAACCTCTGTGAAAGCATAAGTAATTTCCTGAAGGACTGCATTAATAAGTCGTGGGTGCTCCTGAGCACAGCCTTATGAGCCCTCCCAGGGCCTGGAGCGCAGAAGCCTCCTAGCAGATGGCTGAGTTGAGGAATTTAGCTGGTTGAATCTCAGGTGACCTTCACTGCTGGTAAGAACCGTTGTGAAGAAGCTGACAACAAGGTCCTACACCACTTTTTCCATGTGAGCCATACCACCAGCTCCCACCTGGGCTACATTGAAGCAGCACTGCAGCTACACCTGCCTTTAGGTTTGTGCCTCCTCTATCTGTGCCTGGTGCTGGGTGATCACTGGGCTGTTTCTGACTCCCAGCATCATTGCAAACCCTGATCCTGACCTGGACTTGCCACTCCTAATGGTCAGGTCACTGCTCCTGCCTTGTCCTCCCTGATCTCAGCTCCTTTTCCTGGAGTCCCCTGCTGCTCCCTTAAAGCCTAGATCTGAAGCTGATTGGTGAGAGAACATCAAGTTTTTTGATCAACACTTCAAGAACTTTGCATTCAGCCTGGCTGCAAAGGTCTGTGGAGGCCTCCAGTGCTACTGGACCATGCTCATCCCCACATTGGATGTTCAGTTCTTAACAGACAATGTGGCATCTCCAAACAGGACTCATTATTACTATTTAAGTATTGAATGGACAGCTTTCACCTGTTAATCAACTTTTATTTATTATTTCACTGTAGGCTATGTTTTCCTTTTATAGACACAGAATGTCGGCTATTTAAATGTTATATTTTGCTATTACTCTCTAACACTGTGGGGTTATGTTATTCCCTGCTGAAGAAAAAGCTATTAAAAATCATGAAGTTGCATGACTTTGTCTTACCCTAGCTTTCTGGCCTTTTCCCAAATGAATCTTTCTTTTCTGATTTTGTTTTTCTTTTTATTCTATGTTTCAAGCTATCTTGATACTGTATCTAATCCTTAATTCATATTTGCAATTCCTTCTCTCAATGGGTATGGGGCAATAGACAATGGAGTTTTGCTATCTTAAATGAGCTAAGATATTCTCAGTTGCTGCTACTCTGGTTTGTCTTTAGAATTTTTTCTTTTCTCATTCTGCTCCTCAGAATCTGTGTGCACATATATGTAAGGTCATTACTGTTTTGTGCTGAAAACTGATAAAACCTTTTCAGAGATAATCATAGGTGGTTACATGACACTACATTTTCCAGCATGCTTTAGTTAGGATGCACCAAAAAAGGAATTTGGTATATGATGGCTAATGAATCATGCTCTGCAACCTTTGCAACTCTTTTCATCTACTATCTTCATGTTTCTGTTTTCTTTGCTCCCTATCTTTCCAGACCTCTGGTGCTGAATGCTAATGATGAAATTTTTGGTTCTACTCTATGCAATTATTCTCAGGAAATTAGGCCTCACATAGTGTATACTTTAAACATGATGATATATACTCACAAATGAATAATAATGATACACAAAGGAGCACAAATTCTGATTAGTGAACTTTTCACAAGCTGGTCAAGAAAGAATAGCAATTCATTGAAAATAGCTTGTGGAAGAGACAAAGATTCCTTTTTTTTTAAAGTCATTTATTGCTCCCAAGAAAAACTGGTTAGAAAATTCTAAGCAGGGAATATCCCAGAAAAACCCCTTAAATTAACATTTGTACAACTCTGCCATTTTAAAATGATGTTCTTCTAAGCAATGCAGCACGAAAAAATGATGGTAGGTGATATTCCTGTTTAGTCGGAAGTGACAGAGCCATTTGATTTCATGAGCAGTAAACAGGACATACGACATCAGTAAAAATAACAGCAACCAACTAGCAGATTCAGCAATAAAACTAGATTAACATAATGGAGAAAGAACATTGGAAGTACGTGTGGAGATTTTGACTTCAGTTACTCTCGTGTATATCAGCGAGTCAGCAGATGTAAGTTAAAAAAACACGCTTTGAAACACCTGAGAAGAGAATTTTGAGTCAAAGTTTTCATTACTGTGATCAAACAAGTAGAGATGATTTAGAGACTATGTTTTAGTTTAAAATGATAAAAAGAATATTTTCCTGCCTAGAATGTTGCAATTCCATTCTCTGCTACAGATTCTGTGTTGCTTTGTAATAAATCTTTATACATTCCAAGACCTTCTGTCTTGTAATGTGTTACTCTTTAAGAAACTCCCAATTTTTTAGGCTCTTCATTAACTTTACTTTACATGTAAATTTTAGAAATTGTTTGCTGCCTCAGACAGGTGGAACATACCACCAGCTCTATCCTGTCACTGTAACCAGACTGTAAATTTTACTAGCTTTACACTCAGTCCTTCCAGGATCACAGTTTGCTCATGTCCTCTGCTGACACAACTATCCAGGGAACATAAAGTATCAAGTATATGATATGATTCAGATATGAAAACAGTGAGGGGGAAAATTATTTCTGAACTTCTTCTCTTTGTCAACTCAGTAATAAAAAAAGAGGACCACAAAGGCTTCTATTTTGCATTATTAAGTCAACTTAAAATTCAGGGTACCAATAATTATGGGAATTCTGTCTAACTTCCATAGCTCTATTCTGATTCAGGCAAAATGACAGTAAAGGACAAAAGAAGTGTAGCATACTGCACAAGAAATGCAAGAGAAGAGTGGAACAGATGGAGCAAGATGACTTTGGTGGTGGCATAATAGGGTTGTCACAGATATTTAAAGAGAGATTAGAGTCTAATTTTGATTTCACCCATTTTTTTTTTCAATAGGTACTGTAGGAGCTGTGGCAGAAACAGAGGGTTTCTTGTTAAACTCATTATTCTTACCCCACAGTAAGACAATAAGAGAACTTAATCCATTACTCTGTTAAATTAATCATCTTTAACAGGAAACAATAGCAATTGTGAATTTTGCTGATGATCTAAGAGCTCAATGAATCATATCAATATATAGTGGAAAATTAAAAATAAAACCAGGCTTGAATCTAGTAACTAAAAAGCCCCATTTTGCTGTTTATTCCATAAAAAAATGATGGCAAAATTCTAGGGAAACAAAAAAGAAAAAGGACAGGGGATGAGAGATCCTTGTGGCTCACTATATGATAGACAGTATACTTGGAAGTCTCTTGCCTTGTGGTTCATCACTGACTCCTTTGAAAGGAAAGAATCTCCCATTAAACATGAAGAACAGAAGAAAAATATTAAGTTCCTCTCCCCATCTTTCAATTCAAGCCCTAAACAAAAAGAAGTATATTTGAATCATAAACATCTCCTCCACACTTGTGAAATGAAGTATTGTTCCCCTGTGTGGAGAGAGAACAATCCTTCACTGCACAAAATTAACTACCTTATCATACTGGAGGTTTATGAGTCTGTCATAGGGTTTTATAAATGCACACTCACTGACTGCTGACCAACAGAAATCACGGATGAGGAAGCTCAGTTGGTGCTGAAACCACTTGGTTCTGAGACCTGTCCAGCAATTCAAGATTACTATGTTCATCTGTATACCAGTGTGTGAATATACAGGTCTAATGAACAAATGAACAGTTTGGAAGGAAAGTTAACACTCTGAAAAGGCCTTCATGTCTCATTTGCAACTAAATTTTTCCCATAGTTTTGTCTATACTTTCACAGTGCAGCATCTTTGCTATTCTATTTCACTACTGCTTAAGAAATTAACCTCCATATTCTCTGTGTTGCATGGTGCAGCCTCCCTTCCCTGGCTTAATGATTACATAAGGCACCTGGACTAAAAGGCAATGACAGAATATGTTATTGTTACTGGAGTATATAAAAAGAAAGTGGTCTTGAGAAAACAGCAATGGGTGTAAAGTTGATTATACTGGGCATGACGAAGACAGGAAGTGTAGAGGTGACACATTGATCTAAGTTTAAGGCTCAGCAGTTTTCAAAAATAACTCTTTCTCTGAGAAATAAGTGATATTAGCAACCCTTGGACACTTTCCACTCACAGCGTGGTCTGAAATTTCCTTACCTGCAGATTAAACGAGAAACCTTTTGCTAATACTCCCTGAGGCCATAACACTTTGCTAAGGCCACTGAGTAGTTAAACCAGCAGCTGCTTAAGGATAGCCTGAAATGGATCTGGACTAGTGAACTAAGTTAACATTTTCAAAAGCATGTATTATATGACCTGGCTTCTTAGCAAGGTCTTCAAATGTGTCTCAGAAAGGTGAGGTGCTTAAATATGCAGATACCCAGCTCTATTTTTCTCTCCTTAGAAATGTCAGTGTACTTAACTTTTATTGATTTCAGAGACATTAATTTCAATGAGTGGACTAGCAAGACACTTTCAGAAAATCCGACAAAGCATCTACATGAAACTTAAAGTCCTCAAATACCTTTGTAAATCTGACCCTTTTGTACTGAGAAATACTTAGAACCACAGTGAAGGGCAGTGGGATTTGGTCTCTGAATTACCTGTGACTTAGACAAGTAGGCGCTTTTGAAAATCCTCAGATATGGAAATGAATTTGTTACTTTATACTCTCCTGTGATTTTTTTTTTCCTTCAACATGAACAAATAACATATACAGGCAGGTGGTTTACAGTAGGATAAGCAGGACATACACACTGCAGGAAAATGGTAAGTAAGAAATGAAAGTTGTGATTGATATTCATCCTGGCTAAATCTGAATAGGGAACAGGACAGTGAAGGTGAATGTACTTGAAAAGAGATATAAAAACTGAACTAGCAACAAAGACTAAGCTTTTTTGTTGTTTTGTTTTGTTGATTTTTTTTAAAGAATACATTTCTTATGAGATATTAAATCCCCAGTAGTGCTGAGAAATGACTGGTTGTTATTCCTGTTGGGTACTAATGAACTAGCACCATGAGAACTTTAATACAAATTGGGGGGAAAATGTGCTTTTCCAACAGCTGCAATTCATTGAAACAATTAAGGACAGATTTCATGAGTCTCAAACCTCCTAATACACAGATGGCTCTTGGGAGGAGCAGGAACTCCAGTCACTCAAGACCATCTTAACGAAGCAACAAGGGATCACAATCTTCACAGTCCACAAGGATCCAAGAAAAGAAGGAATCTGCTACCATTCGTCTGTGTATGAATGAGCTTATTTTTAGAGTTTCCAGGCACTAGCTGAAACTTTTTTTTTCATTCTCCTTACCAGTTCTGAGTTATGACTATACAGAATGAGAATTTCCTTCCATTATCTCCAGTGCATTTGTCTTATACAGAACATAATATTAATTGTTCTGGTGTGTCTTATAGAGAATGTTTCCTCATAGCCATTATTTATACCATTTGGCCATGTGAATGTCAAATGAATTTTCTTACCAACATAAGACTGAAGTCATATTGAGAATAAATTTCACATTCAAATGAAAAGCTTAAGCTTTGTTCACCTTATCTTCAGAACTTATTTCTGGGTCTAAACTCTTTCCTTAAGTTATGTCTTAGTAGTTGATATATTCAAGTGTATCTGAAAAATAGTTGCAAAGAATTTGGGTTGGTAACCAGCTAATTTGATACATATTAATACCTGGGCGGCACACACCCGGGGAAGGTAAGAAATATTTTCTTTAGAAAACCTTATAGGTAGTGCAGAGAATGATTACATCTGCTTCCTTGTAGCCCTGCACGTCTCTGTGTGTTCCCGTAATGATACAACTCTCGACAGAGCTGATCGCTCCTTTTGAGCTTAACAATAACTGCCAATAGAAGTAGAGCAACAGCTATCTCCCATCTACAGTCCTTTGACATCCAAATTTGGATGGAGAATCATCTACACTTTTTCAAAGTCCACCACAGGATCTCCAAAATTTGCATTTGATTAGAACCGCAGATCCTTTCATCTCCTGTGATACGTTCAAGAGAGAAAGTTTCTTCCCTAATTGTGCGATGGCTGTGATATAGCATTGTGCCCACATAATAGTCATATATTTTATTTTAGAGAAAATATAAAATGTTCTCTAGAAAGAGGGATTAGAACAAGTTAATAATGCTTTCTATGTATCTTTCACTGCTATTGAACTATAATGCTGAATGTAAATCACATTTAGGAGTGAGTGCTAAGTGGACTGATTATGTCCTACCAGTTCCCTGTGTTCTTAATGGAGAGGTAAATAGATAATATATAAGCATAAGTCCTCATTTCAGACCCTAAAAAACTTAAGCTTGCCACAGACTACACAAAATTTGTGTAGTAAAAATTTTAAGAAATGAATTCTAGATATGAATGTAGAAAATTA
>WAAE01021404.1:0-14934 GCA_013400495.1 Nicator chloris
GCACTCTCTAATTCCCAATTTAGGATTTTCTGGACATAATGTCTAAAGTAGCAATGCCTCTGGTAGAAGGACAATTTATACTCTGGTCAAGCCGAAAAATATTGCTTGTCTCCTTGAAGGCTCAGAAGGCTGCACATGAGCAGCCACACGTGGTGAAAAAAAGATTCTGTTTATTAGCTTGCTAGAGGAGTAAAATGGTCCTTGAAATGAAAGATAATTAAGAGCACCACCACTAGGCTTGCTTTTTGAAATCCAATCTGCCTTGGTACCTTCTCTCCATAAATTCAAAAAGTAACTTCGGTAATATTTAGAACACGTACAAGAGCTTTTCAAATCAAAGGGAAATGTTTTCAGGCAGAAGCAAATAAACTGGTGGCAGGAAAGCTAGGCTAAACCTACACTGACTTTGGGGTACTGAACTTGTAATCAGGCTTATCTCTGACATGGTTTTGAGCATTCCTACTATTGTTTCTATTCTTGGACATTCACTTTTTAACAGACAGCCTGCATGTCCTGTTTCCTCAGCGTATGATGCATTCTAACATATATAAGCATATGCCACAGAAACATATATGAGATACTGGGAAAGTTCAATCAGGTGCAGTACACACAGACTTTCTATAGTCAAGGTAAATTCATGCTTGGATCCAAGGCAAATAATAGTGCAAAAATATGTCTTCAGAATTCACCAAGAATTGTTTCCAAACAAATTTGAGCATGGACTCATGAATGTGAGGCAAATCTAAGCTTCCATATAGCTAATTTAATTGACAGAATTGCAATTCATATACACTCAGGTTTATTTCACAACTGTTTCAGACGTTCCAATTTTTATCCTCATACAGTTAATGCTAATATAGTATAACTTATAATTTTACTTTGTGAAACTGGGAATAGATCAGATAGCATATGACTATGTCTTTGAAAAAGATAGAGGTGAGAACATTCTGAGTACACTATTGAGTTGCAAAAAGAATCAAAACAGTATAAAAACAATGTCTCTGGAGCTGATTGTCTTCTAACAACAAGGGCATTTTAAATAGACTTGGCCTTATTTTAATTGTACAGAAATCAAGGAGCATTTTAACACGAATTTCAACAGTAAAAGAGCTAGATCAGTATTTCAGTATTTGTGAGATATTTATGAAAAAGAATTTCATATTTCTATGTTGAATGTTTTTTCCTTGCCTTCTGTCAAATGAGGGATTTCTGAGGAATATTTATGGAAGTACCTTCTGAAAAACATGTTAAGGATTTTCAGGAGTTAATGTCTAGCTTTGGAAAAGGTGGCAATTAAACTACGAATTTGAAGTGATATTCTATTTATAAAGTTTTATTCTAGTACTTTGTATTTTATCTCTCTGACATGCTTTGGCATTTTTCATGATGAAGATTTAATAATAAAACAATAAATAAATAAGTTAGGCACCATCTCCCTATGCATTAAGCTCTAGGAGCACCTCCTGCTCTCCACAATGGATTGAAATTGAAATGTTTCACTGCTGTAACTTGAGATATCTAGGAACAGATAAGGTCCTTAAATTTCTGCCTTTTTCTATTTGTGCATATTGTTTTATAATTCAAGTAGGCCTGTTTAAAAGACATTGCAAGATATATATGCTTATATGCATAAAATGAAATACTTGTTCATACCTTCAAAGTATCCATCATTTATAGGCTGAGTCTTCCCTGGTGGTTTCACAGAGAGATGTTTATTTTCATTGTTTTTGAACAACGCCAGGCGCACAGCTGGGTCTAGATGACAAGAACAAGTTAAAATCAAAGGTCAGACCTGGCTCATTCATTCCTTCAAGCAGTTTTTCACCTTTCAATCACTTAATAAATGAAAATACCTTCAAAAGTAGGTTTTATATTCACAAAGGATTACACTTTCTAAAATAAAGCCATATAAATACACATGCAACTGAGAATCAAAGTCATTGTTTTGCAATTTTAACACTGTTGATCTTTCAGCTCACTCATCTGCAAATTAAAAATAAACTCTGAAGCATGTATTTGAAGAAAATATTTTCTAAAAATCTGGATTTTATGCTTGAAATTAAAGCAGAAATATTAACAGGATACATATCAAGCAGTGTTTCTAAAAGCTTTGGGTCAGAATTATTCAGCAGTCTAAATCAAGACATTTCCACCTAAAAAATGTTAACAGAAGCCAGCTTATTTTTGAAGCTACACTTGTAGATAATAAGCTAGTCTTCCTCCATCTTCTATATTAATTGAAATTAAAAAATACCCCAGAAATCTATATGCTGAAGTATGAAATCTTGAATGGTTTCTTAACTGTTACTTTTAAAAGTTTGCAAAGAAGTAAAGATGAGCAGATAATTGTATATAAATCTATATAAGACATGTTCCTAGACTGGCCAAAAAAAAAAAAAAAGTTTAATTAACAAAAGCTAAACTGATGCAAAAACCACACAAGTCAGGAGAGGTGATTTTCACACGTTATTTTCGATGTGAAGGAAGAATTTTTTGCTCGGCACAGGAGGAAAGTAGGACTTTAGGGGAAACAGTGCATTAGAAGGAATGTGAAAATTCTGGGCACAACACAGAATAAACCAGCAATAATGCTTAAAAAAAAAAAAAAGGGGCACTGAAAAGAATGTAGAAACAAAAGCAGATACACAATGATGAGCAAAGTATAGACAATTTTGTAGGTATGTCATGGAGCAAGGTAACATGAGTAACAGAATGCCAAAGAAAGGAGAAAAGAAATATGTTTGACATAGTTAAGAGAACACAGTAGCCCAAACGGATACATCCACTCTCAGAAACAATGAGCCAGAAAAAGCTTGTCTACAAAGATGACTAAAACTGTCCGAAAAGGGCAGAAATTAGTAACAAGGAGAAAAAAAGCAATAGAGCTTATCAAGAAAGCAGAAATGGCAAGGGAAAGATCTAAATTTTCTCAAAGAATGCACATATAGCAAAAATAAATATGTGAGACACTGCCAGAACAGATAGAGCAGGAAAATAGGTTATGGAAAGACTCAAAGAGCATTCAGATAGAATACATTGAAATTACTAGTTACATCTGGTGCTTCATTCTGAGTCTGTTACGTGATCTCATTAGTGTTTATTGAGCGAGTTGATAAGACCATGATAATAATGCAGCAAAGTAAATACCTTTTTTGTCAATTTTTTTATTTCTGAATGAGCAGAATGCCCTATTAACATGGTAGGCAACTTCCTATGAATTTCAACAACAATTTGTAAAGTTGGTTTTGACTAGCCCTCTACAGCTGTAGTAGACATTTCAATTACAAACTAATAGAACATAATGGGATCCTAAGAGCTCAGCTTTTCCCCAAAGAATGGGAAGGTCAATTACAAACCTGGAGAAGATCTCTAATGGGGTGGGGCACTCTAAGAGATAATGCATTGGCAAAACATCTTACAGTGTTCTTGGCCAGCCCAAACTGCAGCAGAATGTGGTTGACAGAATGTTCTTAATGGTGCTGATCTCTCACAAAGCAGCAAACCTGACTAATGAAGGGATCACGGCAAGTGGGGAGGGAGTAAATTAGGCCATGCCTTCTTCACAAGGCAGAATCAGTGATACCTTACAATTTGTTATCTCGAATTGGCTAAGAGCCTCCCTCATGTAGTTGTAGGATGATTATAGCTTTCAGATGAACCCAGAGCATGTAATATTTAAAGTAATTTTAACTAATTTTCACTAGCTAAATTCAATGAAACTATCCAAGAAGCAAAATAAATAATGATTACCTCCATTAGTTTCAAAGATAGATTATTAGAATAATTCTGATAATGGGATAATTTTATTCACAAACTGTATTGCCACATTTGTAGATTCTTTCACTCTGTATAAATGGATAAAGTAGCCTTCCAACTAAAAAAAAAACTGTATCAGACTAATGTTCATCAGAGTAGCAAACGTCTGGCAGAGTGAATCACAGTAAGGCTTGTGATTAAAATATCTTGAAATCGTATTAAACTTTAAAAGTTCTCCTTGAAATTTTAGCTAATAGAAGCTATACAAGTATTTTAAGTATGAATTATTATTGTCTGTTGTATAGTTCTAAGGTACATGGCCATACAAGCCCTGCACATGGATAAAAATGTACAAACAAAATTTTTATAATTGTAATTTTTCTAACATCTAGTACAGTGTTGACAAAAAGACTTCTAACTTTTTCCAGCTTTATGCTAGTTACAAAAAACAGTGTCTTTCTTCAATAGAAGACAGAAGACAAACTGACAAAATCAAATACAACCTCTTAAGACAAAATGCAATTGAAAATTTATGAAGTAATTTTGATTAATTTAAAATAATTCCCAAAACAATATATTTTCTTCTATGTGGGTCTATTAACATTGTTCCAAAATGTTTTAAAAATATCATCTTTCCTTAATACAATCTCCCACCCAATTCTATGAAAACATCAAGTCCACAGTTAAACTATACTAAAGATTTTTGGTGCAGTCACTCAGAGTTATTAGCCCCAAGTTAGATTTCTCAAACATTTCTCAAACTTGTGCACAAAGATAGCAGCAGCAAAGTCTTCCATGAACTGGGGAGGAGGGCAAGTAATGGAAATTGTTCTTCTAAGAGATTTCCATCAGAAGATTTATCTTTGAATCTTTGCAAAATAACTTAAAGAATCTACATGGATTTAACATCATGACAGACTATTTGAATTTGTACCTACCTGGATCACCTCAACCATTGCCTACAGCTCTTCTGTTATTAAAAATGAGTTCTTTTCTTTATCTAGTCCCAAATGTAAGCAATATTACATAGATTACTTCATAATACTAGTGCTTTTCAGTCTCTGAGTGAGCTAGAGAAATGAACTGCATGCATGCTTTGATGACAAGCAATCAAATGTTTTAGATTTCACACAAAGAACTGTGAAAGAGTCCAATAGTTCAAAATCACAAAAAATATCTTCCTGGATTCTAGCATACTCATTTAAATGTGGCTTATCAGATGATGATCTGTGCTCTCAATCTAGAAACCAGGGAAGCAATTTAATGTACATTCCTTGACTGCCTCCAAATATAGAAGTTAAGTTGGACAAACACAAGATATGTTACGGAAACAATATGGAAAGAGTAGTTACTGTGTGATCTGGCACCACATTCCTAAACTTCTCGTTAGTATGTGAAACTGAAAAATTAAAATGTTTGCCATTCATTTTTGTTATGCAACACCTGTAATTAGGAAAACAAACATAATGTGACAACTTTAAAGAGATGATAAGACAAAGTTGTATACAGCAACAGATGCTTATATATAATGTAAATTCATTTGGAAGAAAGACCAGATTTTGTTACATAATGGCATAGCAATTAGAAATCAAACTCATCCATGGCTGGAGTTCCCAGAAGATACTTCTACACAGAACTGACAATCACAACAAAAGCAGCTTTTTTTCTGTTACTAAGAAAATATAGATTAATGGTCATTCATGCAACGTGTAATAAGGAATAATAATATGCCCCAAATTTTCATTCTGACTGTTAAGATGGATTATCTGTTTTGGAGTTGTGCATTTGAGGAAGTTGAGTTTTTTACTGGGTTTTTTTTCATTTTTTAACTAGTATTGCATTGCTGTCTAAAATTCTGAACCCGAACTAAAATATTTGCTGACCTCTATGAAATATCTTTATCCTTGTGTTCTGGTTCTAGTGATCAAGGTCCACTTCAGTTGCTTTTTACGTTTTTATTTTTTTTCCTATCTATGTGGTGCCAAGTATTACCATAGTATCATGGAACCATTATGGTTGGAAAAGACCTCCAAGATTGTTCAGTACAATGTTTGACCAAAAACCACCACATCAACTAAAGCATAGCACTAAGTGCCATATCCAGTCATTTCCTGAACACTTCCAGGGATGGTGACTCCACCATCTCCCTAGGCAGCCTGTTCCAGTGCTTAACTACACTTTCAGTGACAAAAATTCTTCCTGATGTCCAACCTGAACCTCCCCTAGCACTGCTTGCGGCCATTTCCTCCTGTTCTGATGCTGGTTGCCCGGGAGAGGAGATCAACCCTCACGTGGCTACAGTCTCCTTTCAGGCAGTTGTACAGAGCAGAAATGTCTCCCCTAAGGTTCCTCTCCTCCACATTAAACAACCCCAGCTCCCTCAGCCACTCCTCGTAGGACTTTTGCTCCAGACCCTTCCCCAGCCTTGCTGCCCTTCTCTGGGCATTCCCCAGCACCTCACAGTATTTTTTAGAGTGAAGAGCCTAGAACTCGACATGGGACTCAAGGTGTTGCCTCACCAGTGCCAAGTACAAGGGGACAATCCCTGCCCTGGTCCTGCTGGCCACATTATTCCTGATACAGGCCAGGATGCCACTGGCCTTCTTGGCCGCCTGGGCACACGCTGGCTCATGTTCAGCTGCTGTCACCAGCCTCCCCAGGTCCTTTTCCTTTTGGCTGCTCTCCAGCCACTGTTTCCTAAACCTGCAGCGCTGCCTGGAGTTGTTGTGACCCAAGTGCAGGACCCAGCACTTCACCTTGTAGAACCTCACGCAATTGGCCTTGGCCCATCAATTCAGCCTGTCCAGTTCCCTCTGCAGAGCCTTTCTGCCCTCCAACAGATCAACGTAGTATCATCTGCAAATTTACTGAGGATGCCTTCAATTCTGCCCTCTGTCCCCATCCCCGATCATCGAATACGACACTGAACACATCTAGCTCCAATACTGAGCTCTGGAGAGCCCCACTAGCAACCAGTTGCCGACTGGATGGAGCACCATTCACTACCACTCTGTGGGGGCCTAGCCATCCAGCCAGTTTTTAATCCAGCAAAGAGGGCACCTGTCCAAACTAGCTTGTCCATGCGAATGCCGTGGGAGGAAGTATCAAAGGTTTTACTGAAGTCCAGGTAGACAATATCCACAACCTTTCCCTTATCCAGCAGGTGAGTCACCTGGTCATAAAATGAGATCAGGTTGGTCAAAGCAGGACCTGCTTCTTCTAAACCCATGCTGGCTGGGCCTGATCCACTGAAAAGAGCACTTTTTTCCAAGATTAAAAGTTTGAACAAGAAGTAATACACCAGTGTAGGAGAGACAAGCTTTCAGCCATCTTAAAAGAAAAAGAAGTTAACTGAGAGGTTAATATAAAATCCACAGGATGAAGGAAATTCCAAGTTAAGCAATAAATTTGGTACTATTGTGTCAAGACATCTTTAGGAAGCTAAGATTGTTATGAGTCACAGCCACTTAAGCACAGTGAGGTGCCATGATGTGTGCCGTATTTAGATTTTAAATTAGAATTTCTATAGAATATTATGCACCTAGGTTAACAGCAATATTTCTGACATCATGCCAGTTTTACTTGGCTGCAAATTTTCTGGTTTCTTGCCCACACTTCTTGTATTATCTTACTGTATAGTAAAAACAGTTGAAGCAGATACAGCATACATTTTGTGTCACTAAAATGCAGGCCACAACTTTCTTTAACTACATGAACAAGCATACATGACACTAGTGGATTAGGGCATACAGGCCTTAAGGACATTAGTTGGTGGGACTGGTCTGCTGCAATATAAGCTTTGCCTGAATCACTCCCTATCATAAGGCCATGCTACTTTAAGCTCTCTCTCCCTTGCAACACAAACCACATGATTCAGTGCACTTGCTAGTATTTTCCATATTTTCTCTTTACTAAGAAGATATGTGGCCAGACATATGAGGTAAGATACTTCTCAGTTACTTCTACATATCTAGAGTTTAACTTTGTACTTCAGCAAGCCACTCTAGCTTTTGTGTCTAGGCAATGGAGAACTGTAAGTGTTTTTACAGTGAGACTCAAGTAGCCTGTTTTTGAATTATGGTTTTAGAGGAGATTTCTTTCCATAAAACAATGCAAATGACTAACTCAGACCTGGACTTCAATAATTATCAAACAGATACCACCACTATTGTACTAGAAAAAGACAAATGTTTTACATGGAAAATAAAAAGGAATACATTTCCCCACCTGAATATATTAAGGATCAAAGCTGTTCAGGGCTGTCCAGTCCAGGTGAAAACGTTCAGCAGACGTCTGGACAATATTGAAGAGCAACTGCATAACTCTGAATGCAAGCTAGTTTAACACTTTGCATTTGTGGATCTCAGGTCTAAGGCAAACGACTTTGACAGCATATGGAACAAGAAAACACTCTGACAGCTAGCTTGTTTCAAGAAGATCCATCAATACCTTATCATTACCAACAAGTAATGAGATCTTTACAAAGAATGATCAATAGGATATAAAAAATGTTTGGGATTATACTGCAATCTCAACATAAGAGCTATAGGTTTTATGTGAAGAGCTTATAATTTATTTATACCTAGAATCTTTAGAGTTGTTGTTGCTTTGCATTTTCTCAAAGTCTAAAGTTTTGCTTCCAAGTCAGATGTCTAAGTAGATATAACATCGAAAATTGCTTCTTTATACCTTATAATTCCCACTTCTAAGTGGCCGCTGGTTACTTACTTTCTGGAGGGTATGAACATTTATCACAAACAAAATTATTTTCTTGTAGTTAGCATACTTCAACTACTTTAGATTAGAAAGCTAAAAAGGAAACAGTTGTAATTATAACACTGAAGACCTGAAAATCCAAAAGAAATAACAGAAATAGTATTGCTAAAACTTTCCATATGCAGCATCACTAAGTACAAGATAAATGAACCTCATTTCAGTGGAGATGAAGGCAATAGGATGGGAACATTAAAAGATAATGCAGACATCTACTTATTCAGATGAATTTCAATCTGCTTTTGTATATTAGAAAGGATAAAATCTCTCTTGTAATTCCTGCTTCAGTAGGGTTAAACTCAAAGCAATTGCCTGAGTGTGAGCTGTCTCTCCCCAGTTACACTGAAATTGCTAAAAGTAATCTAGCATGAGCTGTACCACACAGAGATCTAGGAAAGATACTGCCAGCCCAATGGGTCTGGTTACAGTTTCCTGATCTGGAGCTGGCTAGCCTCAGGATAAGGTGTATCCACTCCAATTTAAATACTGAGAAGTCCCTCTGCTCTACCAGACCCTCAAAAAGACCCTGATTTACTCTCACCACTTTCAGAGGATGTACCTGATGGAAAATAGAATTATTTATATGGAGATTCTTTTCACATGGAGAATATTTGATCAGGATAATTTTTATTTTTAGCATAAGATGAGAGTTTTAAGGTAAATTGAACATAAAAATTCTTGTTGTGATTGATAATTTCCATTATCTATTTCCATTAATAATTTCCTTACTGACCAAGGAAGGAATGACTGTCAGTGTGCTGTATGAGAAAGAATAGCCAGCCTGGTAACCTTTTTACTGAAAAGAGATGGAGTGAAATATTTTCAGTCACATTTTTTTGGTACGGGAAACTATGCTTTCTGCTCATCTGAAAAAAACCCTGTGGTTTTAATGACTGAGAGAGAAACCCATACAGGCAAGTTATATACACAGGTTATTTTTGTGCTTGATGTAATAGTCAGAAAGACAAAAAAAATTCTGTATGAGGTAGTGTCAAGAGGAGAATACTTGAAACTACAAAAACATTTGGCAGAAGTTTTTTCAATTTTTTTTTTAAACCAGGAATGTACTTTGAGAATATTCCAAGCATTACATTAAAAAGCTCAACACCCATACATCATATTGAATAATCTGAACAAAGTGAACATAAACATATCCAAGAAATCCATTAGAACGACAACAAAAATAGGATAACAAATTTGATATGGTCAATCAGACATCTATGACTGGATTAATTACTAACATAAGACAGACAGCATATGGAGAAAAGAAGATATAACCTAATAAGTTTTATTCATTCAAAAATTATACGGAGCCAAAAAATGGAATATATATAAAAAACCTTAGCTGCACACCAGATACTTATTACTTTTTTTTTTTTAATCAAGTAACATAGTAGGGTACCATGGAAAGCTATCAAGAGTTCAATGTAATAACTTTAACTTATTATCCATATACTCTCATTTCCATGAAGCATGGTTTGGTGATTACATGTCATTTTGTCACCTATCCCTTTTATTATTTTTTTTAACTATAGATAATTTTTTTCATGCTTAGCCTTAGTCATAGGAATGATACTTAAAGCAGAAAAAAATATATAGAAAAAAACCTTTGCCTAAATATATCTGTAGGCTGATTTTTTCCCTTCAAAGAGCAAAGCATTTTTCAATATTTTCAACACTTAAGAGTTTTGCAAAGTTATGCAGGAGACTGTAGCTTGTGATACAAAAAATAAATAAATAAAGGTGCATTTTCTAAAGACCATTTAGTGTTAGGTCCTATTGTCAACAAGGGTCTTAAATGTTTAAATGTTTCTTGTACTAGCAGTGTTTGACTAATATGTTTATTAATATATGCCAGCAAGATTTCTATTTGCATATTGTATTAAAAATTAATGATTCTAAGAAAGGTTCATTGACATTAGAAGCATTTGAGAAGAACCAGAGCACATCTGGATGAGAAGCTAGATAAGCTTTATCTATTTCCACAGTAAATATATAATTTTAAAAAATTAAGGATTTACTTTCATATATATCAAGCTGTTGTCCTCATAAATAGTGCTTGCATAAGTGAAAATTTTAACAAAGGATTTTCCCAAGAAGAAAATACAAGAAGCACAACATGCAGAAACACAAATTCCGTATCTAGAAAAGCAAGATACATGAACAGAAAGAAATAAAATTACTGTTTACCATAGCTGTCAAATATTAAACTTCAAAAATCCAGTAGAATAGTTTTTAAAAGCTAAATATGTATATTTAAACTGAGTTGTTTTTACTGAATCACACTCCACTTTTATTCAAATTAACGTTTAATGTTGTACAAACAAAGTTTTTAAAAGAGAAACATTATTTTAAGAATGGAAAAATTACATCAATTTAACCATTATTTTAACTGTTGACTTACCTAAACTTTTATTATTGTATTTTTTAGGTTTCATTCTATGGGCCCTCTTCAGCATTAGCTGTGCAGTAGAAATATCCTTAAAACCCCTAAGGGAAGAAAATAACTTACTAAATATTTCCCATGTATTACGTTACACCAGCTGCATGTTATTGTATAATACACTTTTCGAAAAGAATAATGGTGTGTAGTACTGCACCATAGTATGAAACTTTCTGAGTTACAGAGATAGCTGCAATCCTTATCCTAACATTGCACTATTGCAACTTATTAAGATAGTTTCCCAGACAGTTACAAAAATAATTACAATAATTTTTACTTTGGTAGAAAACAGAGATTCTTCAAAAGTTGAAGTTAAAAAATAGCAAGCAACAACAGCCAACTATGTTATACCTGTTCATGGAAGTCCCTGTGTAAATAAAAGAGTTTAACATACCATTCTTCTGATATTTTCTCTTCTTTTTCAGACATAAATAAAAATTCATTTTTTTCTTTCCAGTTAGAAAGCTGTGATATTGTTTCTTTCCCTGACCTGGAAACAAAGTATAAGAGCAGTACTGAAAGGTAAGTAAATAAGAAAGGGTCTGGGGTTACACTATTTTGGAGCCTTTGTTATTCTGCAACTTGTTTGTGCCTTTTAAAGACACTTTTGAAGCTTGGAAGTGATATAAAAAAAAAAAAAATCCATTTTAATACTCCATGAAGGTTTTATCTTGGAGAGTAATAAAAGTCTGCCATCAATTTGAAATGTTTACATTTCAATTACTTGAAGCATATTTCAGTCCTTTCACAGAATGCAGCTGTTTAAGAAATCCCTTTTAATCTTTATCTAGTCTTAAAGATCTCTATTTCAACATCTATTTCATAACATATATGAAAAAATAGAAGTTTTATGATTTATAGTCAAACCTAAATAAATAAAATTACACATATATATTCTTATATTCCTAATGATGGTGATCTATTCATAACAACTGAATTTAATATACTTGGTTTTAGAAAGTAGATACATTTTAGGTCCAGTAATATCACATTAACCAAAAGTAGCAAAAGTATCAGAAAATAGCCTCTTCTTCTCATTTTTATTATTTGTCAAATCCAAATGAACTAAATACAATTTAAAACAATGCAATTTAACTTACCTGCTATGAAAATGGAGTTTTTCTGCTGAGTATGAATGTGGTCTGTTAGCACACTGCCAAACTGCTTGTGGTGCTAATGGCAAACTATTTGAATGTCCACTGGAATCTGAAGGCCTAGAAAACTTCTAAGAGACAGAAAAGGAATGCAGCTGATTGCCCCCATAAGTCTGAGTTTAAAATGTGCAGGAAAACCTGAACCAGGATTTGCAGAGTTTATCATTATAACTGAAAGTATTCTTAATGTTGATATGCCTATTAGAGACCTAACTTTCAATTAACTGAATAGCACAAAAAGGTGACTTTAGTTACACTTAACATCCCCAAATATAATAAATGATACATTTATGAGACTCCTTTCTCTTAATTGTAGGAAACAAAACATTAGTAATACTATGCTTGTAATAAGAATACAAAACCCTACAAAAACAAAAAGCCAAAACTTCAAAGTTTATAAAATATCTAGCAGACATTACAGTTCGATGACCTTTAGCTGTTCTGAAAACATTCAGCTGTTGTCATATAATGCAGATCTTAGTGTTTTTAAAGTAGTTTGTCAACTAGCAATTTTTAATCCATTGCCAAATGTGCAGATGAAGCACATCATCTTTTTTTTTCTGCTACTGTGAAGTAAAGTGTTGAAATAAATCCAAAATAAAGAAAAAAATAAGAAAACGAAAGAAAATCTAAAAGAAAAATTGCATCTGGAGATGAGGAAGAAGTCTGAGACTTCTAAAAGTAATTGTGTTTTTAAGTCACTAAATTGTCATATTAATCACCCCAGAACAGCATATCCTTAAGGAATGAATAAAGACTGAAGACTAAGTTGTTTCTGTGACATGTTACCTTTGGCCAGTGCAGCTGGTTTGAGAGCAGGAGTGTTTTTGAAGGGAAACGGGTGGAATCTAGAGTTAGCCATTCCTTCTCTAATGCAGCCTGCATGAATGAGCAAAGTCAAATAGTGCACTGATAAAATTAGTTCAGTTTTGATAACTCTTGCAAAGTCTCTTTTAAATTGTCTTACATACATTGTACATCTTTTCAAGTTGTATATCAGAACGGCCACCTGCAGAGCAATCACACTCAAAGCACCTCTGGAGTTGCTGTGCTGTACTGGTTTCTTTTAAACAAATCAGATGAACAGTGTTGGTTGTGCAAGTCCTTTTTGAGTTTAGTTTTGCACAAGATGCAACCCCTCTTTCTCGAATTCCTGTAATTTTATTCCAACATTGTTAGTAAACGCAAGTCATTAGAAAAGACTGCCAAACTTTGAAAAAATGGTGATATGCCCATCATAGACCTTACTTTCAACTAACTGAATAGGACAAAAAGGTGACTTTAGTTACACTTAACATCCCCAAATATAATAAATGATACATTTATGAGACTCCTTTCTCTTAATAGTAGGAAACAAAACCTATGATACTTGAAGGCATAAGGAACATGAAGGGCTTTGTGTGCTTTTTTTGACTATTTTATGTCCAGATGTAGGTGCCTGATTCTGTCAAACTCGTTTTTGTTGAACTGAATTGGTGAGTAATTTTCATTGAAATTTGAGGTTAAAAAAGTAAATTCTATATAATGCTATATGCTTCAATTACACAGTTTTATTTCTGATGTAATGGATTAAAGGGGAACTAAAATAATGGTTGGAATGCAGAAGGGTGACAGAATTAGTTGCTAACTGGTGTCCTTAGCATTTTAAGGCAGAACTCAGTTTTCTTTCACAAAAGCAAACTCTAGACTTTGTTTCAAACCCAATCTGCATATGACTTGTTTTTCTTACAGATCGTTGAGGTTTCTTACCACGTCGTTTCAGTATATTCCGATAAGTGAGAGAATCAAATCACTCCCACACAGTAAGTAAATACCACTGAAGAATTTGGCTTGACTTGCATGGCTCAGTCATTCAGGTTCTTCTTACTTCAACAGCAAAGAGCCTGGGGTTCATTCTTTTGAACATGTCTACTTTATAAAACTGCACTATCTTTCTCCCATTCATACAATATTTCAGATTGTACTGATTTCTGACCCTGAGAAATGATCCTAAGTCTGGATACCTTACTGTGTAGTTTGAGTAAACAGGACTTTGTACAGTCTTAGATTGGTGAACAAGATCTTCCAAGGCCTTTGAAATTCTGAGAGACAAAAGAATCATATTCCAGGTATTTTGAAAGGTTAGTTCAAGTGCTGATCACACAATTTGGTGGCTCTAAGATCACTCATTTTGCTTCCATTCTGACCAAGTTTTATTGAAAAATAATGTTTGATTTTATTTTCATGTTTTAAAAGGGATGAATTCCTACATCTGATTAATTCCCTGCTTCTGGAATTCCTTGTTATTCATTCCTTTATTTAATAAACCTGGAAAAATCCTATGCCCTCATTATTAACAGATAACCACTCTTCCCTTCCTCAACATTTCAATTCATGATAAATATATAACATTATCCATTTTATCATACCTCCTCTCCTGGGTAGTTGTATATGTTAAGAAGTCTATGTAAATAAACTGCAGAGGTATGCAACAAATAAAAAGTATCACATTCTTTAACTTTTACAGTTATCTACAACCCACTAATTTATCTCTCCTCAGTGATGTGATTATTCTTACGCTGATAACTACTGAGTGAAAAGTCGAGTTTTAGTGAAAATGTTAATTACACAATCTAATCCTAAGCATTTTTTATATGCTCTGGATTACATTCTGGAGCTAAATAATCTTTTATAATATATGATGACTATACACGTAATTAGGGCTGTTTTGAGTCATATTTACATCATGAACAAAAAGTAGTTCTCAGGACAGTGTCAAACTTACACTCAGCTTTGAAGCGCTTCTACAATTAACTGTCCAAACTGTGA
>WAAE01021405.1:854-17916 GCA_013400495.1 Nicator chloris
TTATTATTATTATTATTTCCTGGGTTGTTTCATATCAGTGAAGAATAGAAGAAAAGGTGTAAAAAGGAGGGCAGAATGACAACCCATTAGTCTGATAAATAATAATATTCAAGGCTTCCTCTGAAAGACATTTTGAAAGAAAGAATAAGATATTGCCAGTTTAACCTGATAGAATGCATTGAAGAATGATTGATTTTCTAGATGGGAAAAGAGAATAGATCTTATCAGTCTGATACCACACAGGAATTGTTAGTTAAGAAGAGGAGAAAAGAGAGGATTAATCTGGGAATTATAAAGTGGAGAAGGGACTAAAGGAGGGGTGACAATAGGAGTAAAGAACAAGGATGAACTCAGGTAGAGGGAGGCTGCAACTGCAGTTCCTCAGTGATTGGTCTCTTGAGTGGTTTCGTTAATATTTTCTTTAATAACCTTGAAAGAAATATGATACTGTGTTAAATGAAATATGTAACTTGTTAGCAAAATTGGGCTATCACGCAGAAAGAATTGAATGACCCTAAGTACTGGAAAAATAGGAATAGAATGAAATTCAATAGTAAGAAATATATGGTTGTGCATTTTAGAATTATTAATAACATTTTTTTCAGTAAATCAGAAATTCATTATTTGGAAACGACCAAGGAAGAAAATCTGTCTCTACATGTCACAGATAACTATGTACCATCACGACAGTATGACCATGGAAAAGGAAAATGTGATCCTACAAAATATTATTTGGAGTGTTTTCAGAGGAAACAGGCAGGAATCAATGACGTTGTACAGGGCAAAAGTGAAATGCCATGAAAAACAATGTATGTAATTCTGATCACATACAGTCAAAAAAAGATGTATTGAAACTGGAATAGGTGGGAGAAAGGTACATAAGATCAGGAGAAAATCTTCTTACCAAAAGAAAGAAAATTGGATGTTTATTAATTTAGTCATAGAAAAGAAGGTCAAGAAGGACTCAACACATGTACAAGGTGTGAACACCAAAAAAAAAAAAAAAGGCAGAAAGGATAAGCACAGCTAAAGGCACACTTTAAGACTATCTCATTCTTACAGTTCTACTACAGAGATTTGTTTGNTTAGTCAGGACATGAATAGACATAGGCAAGAAAGGTGAATAAGATTTCTGCCATAAAAATAATGATTTATCTACAGAAAGAGCACAACTCCCAAAAAGTATGACCTATTTTTAAAGTGGAATTTGTTTAATGTATTAAAATTATGTGTTATAGATACCTGTAATATCAGGAGCTGAACTGCATTTCAAAAATTAATTTCATCCTAGTCTTATGTTCTTAAGTGTTTGCTGACTTACCAGTGAGAGACTTATCACCAGCTAATGTAAATCAAAATGACAGATTTCAGCCCTTAGTTGTTCTGAGGAAATCCCTAATCAACATCAACAGCACACGGTATGTACAACTTTTCATTGAATTAGATGTCACATACTTAAATAATTAAAAAAAAAAAGCTTTTGTTTGTCTATGTTCAGTGCCATTGTGCTATTTTGTGCCCCTTCCAATTTTTAAAAGGTAGTTGTGTAGGGTAGGTTAGTAACTGGCATGATTGCAGGTGTGAAGAGTCTGTCACAACATTCTGTTTCAGGACTTTCCAGGGACTCCAGTTAGAGCTATGTATGACCCTTTGGGAAGGTAGGAACCATCTGTTTCTAATGGGATAAAGCTTCTGTTTCTAACCCTGTAGGGCTACAAGATATTGAGCTTACAGTCTTTCTTATATTTAAGGCAGAGTGCATTTTGGAAAAAAGCGTGGGAGAGAGAAGGAAGTAATTCTCTGGTGGTTATTGCTTGAAGTGACTCTGCATTCGAGAACAGCAGAAATAATCCATGAAGAAATGATACAATGCAGGAGAGAATAAAACATTGTGTTAGCTTAATATATTACAGTCCTCCAAAATCAGGACATAGTTAAACTCATGACATGTTTATCACTCACAGAGCTGATTTAACAGTCTAGAAGAAAACTTTTTCAGTAGAAGAAAACTGGTTTTAGACTTTGTGAATTCATGGGGACAGTGTGACAAAGTATTCAGATAGCTGTAGGTACTTAGATCATGAGGACTGAAAAAGATAAGCTTAACTTAGTAACATTTTCAAAGGAAAAAGCTGACTCTGTAAAAAACCCAGTAGGATCTCTATTAACTAGAGAATGAAATTAAGTGAGTTAAACCAAAAAGGTAAATTAAAAAAGTAACGTGAAGTAATGTAAAATGCTATTCCCCTCTATTGGTGCTTCCAGATAAACAGAAGAGGAATCCAGCTGGCTAATAGAGGTGATGAAGGACTGCTCTAAAAATGTGAAGAATTGGTTCTTGCAGGGGGAAGTTTCAGAGATACCTGAATTCCCTGCACCCACAGTGATGTGAGGTGATGTGTGTGGAGGCTTGGAGAGGGATAAGCTGTATGCTTCACTTCAGATCCTGCCACAGGTGAGAGAGCTTTAGTTGCCAATGTTCTACATACTACTAATATTCTATATTGGCAACATACAGACAAAAAGATGCCTCCTTCCACCATTTCATCCTGAAATTAGGATTAACTCTGTTTTCCTAAGATTACAGGAACAAAGGGGAAACATGAATTGCCCTCACCATTGGGCATCCATCTTGCTCATGACTGCCTTTGCCAAAGTGCTGGCCCTTTATACTGAAAGTCTGCAGTAAGGGCAGCCTTAAAAGATGAAGCAGGACAACAGTCCCAGAATAGGGACAATTCATTTCCATTTAGTTCCTTTCTTACCAGATAAATGCCAGTCTTTTGCTTTTGCCCCATGACTTTTAACTGCTTGATTGTAAACAAGCTGAGTGTTGTTTACAAAACCCCACACACCTGAGTCTGGGCACTTTGTCCATATGTGAGTGTTCTGTCCCCTCTTGATGAGTAGCTTAGGACCTAGAACAGGATTCTACCACTATACCTATATCAATCCTTTATAGAAAAATAAAAAAAATAAATCCCAATCAACAGACAGCATGCCAGAGGATGCTAAATATAATCTCATAGTTCATAATTGTCAAGCTTCTCTAAAGGCTTTGACAGAGTTTGGATGTCCAGTTGCACTGACTGGTGTGAATACAATTCTTATATGTGGGCAATTAAAATTAAGCACCCAGGGGCTTTAATCTAAGAAGGAAATTACAGCATTTAAATGCCTTAGGAATTAGACTATTTCAAAAAGTACAAGAGTACTGGATTTCTTTTAGGGACTATTATGGGTTTAAGACAGAGTGCATCTCACCTTGAATTCCTAGACTTGGATTTTCAAAAAATCTGCAAAAAGGTGCACACTAAGAATGGATTTTAATAGTAAGTTGACAAGTTGCCTGCTTCTTGCATAATAATAAGGTCCTGTAAATAAGCTTTATTCACTATAGAAACAACAGAATTTTATTTAACATAATTTTGTTTTATTAAGAAAAATATAAAACTGTGTATCTTTACTTGTGTACACATACATGTACATAATAATAATAATAATACAGTTTTATGACATAAGTTTAAGAGCCAAATAACCTATATAATTTATTTACCACACAGTTAAGAGCAATCCACTTTAATAACTTCTATTTTTAAATACAAGGCAACTAGGAATGGATTAATGAGGCCTAATACTATGAAAGGAAAATTAATGATACATGTGGAGATAATACTTCACAACACAAGCCAGCGGGGGACTGTTCTCCACTAGAAGCCTGGGTTCTGTGAAGGCTCAATGATGCAAGTGAATGCATTATAATATTAGCAGATAGTTACAGTTTGCAGAACTGTAACTGTGGAAAGTCTGTTTTCTTACAGGATATTATCTACAGGATTGGAAAGCTCACCCAAACACCTTTGGTCCTGCTGAAGCCCCTGAGATAAGATCATCTTTCCCAAACATCAAAACAATAATATGCAAGGTTACAAGAAGAACAACAAAATGGTCAGAAACATGGAATTCCTGCACTAAATGAAATTAAAAGAGCCTATTCTAGTAGGTCCCAACCTTGTAAAGAGTTCACATTCCTATGTTTAGCTGTGTGAATAGTCATATTGACTTCATATTCAAAAATCTTCATGGGATTAAGGTTTAAATTGGGGTCAGATGTCTCTGGTCACTTCTGTTGCCCTTCTTGAACTCCAAGGCACTACTCACATGCTCAGAATTAGATGTTTGCAAGGTCAGAGTCTCAGTCTGGAAACGATGAAAGTAAAAACAGATACAATAGAGAAGTACAATGATTAAAAAAATATATAATAAAAAGCTTCTTTTTATATCCAGTTATGAAGATGCTTACACCGAGTTGCATAAAAATCTTGGTGAATGGTCCCTCAGGAACCTATTTCCTGATACCAGTTTTGATTCTATCTCATGAGATTTAGGAAAGGAAATTGGGATAGGCTTGTAGCAGAGATTTGCATGCTAGTCTTCAGGCATATGGCTACTTAATAAGTTTAATAACTCCAAATTCTATACAGTAGATGAAGATGTTTATGTTTCACATGTCCAAATAATCAGGGCACCTAAAAGAGGACATAAAGCCAAAACGAATTGGGCAGATCTCTGGCAGCCTGAACTACTCTAATTGCTGGTCTCGCTGTTTTCTACACTTTTGGGTAGGATTTTGAGTTCCCTCCTTACCCCAGCTCTGGTGTTGCTCCTTTATTGGCTGTATGAAGGTCCTTCAGTGCACCAATCAGTTACTTTGATTGTCTAATTTTCTGTAGATATATTGCGTTGAGGTCATGCAAGAAAATGTCCAACATGTGTGGGTCTCATCTTAGTTTTTTCCTAAAAGCTGCTGCCGGTTTTCCCAGCTGCAGTGATGCCTGTGAAGCTAGTGCAGTAGTTAACACGTTTGCCTAGCACACAAAAGGTCCCAAGGTCAAAACCTAGACCAGGCAGAAACACCACAACCACACACAACTTCACAAGCTTCACAAGGCATCACTGCAGCTGGGAAAACCGGCAGCAGCTTTTAGGAAAAGACTAAAATGAGACCCACAAACATGTATCAGAATCTTTCAAAGGAAATCATAGGAATATCTGACCACAGGGAAGAAAATGGAGCACAGAATTTTCCAGTTTTGGACTTGGAATATTACAAGACTCTTGAAGAGCTCTATTTCATCAGAAATTCCTAAAAGTTATACTCCTTCAAGGACATAAGTATCACTACTGCTGATATCTGTTCAGCTTTCAGAAATATTCATGGGTCTTGGATTAAGTATTAGTATTAAGATTTGTCTTTAATGTAGATTTTTCCCTCCTCTGCCTTCTTTATCTCACCTAAAGAACTCACAATATAGCAAGGAATATATAATTCCCCCTTTACTAAAGAGGTATAAACAATCATCTACCATGTAAATGGAAACCATCTGGTTTAAGAGGGGGGAACACCTACATTCCTACCTGATGAAGATGTTTCAGTCTTTCTGATCATTTATATTCCCTTGAGAAGGGGGTGATTCCACATTGCAGGTGAATGTTCTAACTGGCAGGCTGGCAAATTGTTCTGCTCTACCTCTGGCTCCTCTGTTATTCAATTATTTCCTGGTAAATGGGACAGAAGAGGCTGAGAAACTCCCATGCTGAAATACCTTATCCGTGGTACTCCCAGGCAGCTTGGGTTCAGTCAGAAGAAAATTCAAAATTTAGCTTCCTCACATCTCACCAACCATTGAATTGCCTCTTTAATGTTAGAGCAGCTTTGCCTTTCTTACAGCCTGGCTACACTGGATCTACCCAGGTAAAACTGTTCTGGAAATACTTGTTTTATTAATCAAGCTGAGATTTAAGAAGGATCTTGGCATCTCACTCTTTAATGCTAACAGAATTAAACTATTGTGCATGCCAGGATTAAGTGGCTAGGAGAACTTCACTAATGGGAATTTAGGTGCTCAAGGGTTTAACATTGGCTCCTGCAGCAAGTCGTGAGGTGGAGGGTTGTGAAACCCAGCAGTGCTGAGGAGAAAGGTGTGCTTTACCACTCAGGTATGAAAACCTTGTAGCGTGCATCAATGTTTCATCTGGAGAGCAACCACTTGTCTCAGGAATATAATTAATAGAACACAATATTGCATCTTATTTTTAGGCAAATTATATTTAATAATCAAATAGAGGTGACAGGTATGACTGAGTTCAGCTTGCAATTTTCTTTAGCTACTGTTCATACAAGAACTACTTGAACGACTTGGACTATGAAACAATCACTGATCCCCAGTCACGGAGGAAATTTTTTGTGTGTGGCAATGCAAAATCATTGGGGTTACTTTCTCTTTCCCTGAGCAGTTTTATGGAGGGTTCTACTATGTTTCTTCTTCTGTTATACCATTAAAATCAGTATCCCCATGTGGAAGTATACAACTTCTGCATTGCTTTCTCAAGTATGAACTAACAAAGAAACAGGCAAGAAAATTGCAAGTTATGCTTAAAAAATGCACTGAGAATTTAAGGATATAATCACTGTATTTGGTAAGGTGTTTGTCTATTCATTTTATTGGAATTTAAATAAACTCCAAATATAAGTAATTGAGAAACACAGATTTCTGGAGAGCCAGTGAAAAGTAAACACACAAGTCATGTAAGCACCTTCAAAAATCTCACCCCACAGATGGGATTCATTCCTCTTAGTGCAGCTATGTAAGAACTAACCTAGTCTAAGAAATCTGCCAGGTCTCCTTTTGTAATCATTGCAGAGCAAGAGGCATATCCAGAAGGCAATTTTCTCATTTCTAAGTCTCCATGGAAGGGGAGGAGAATTCCAAGGAGAAGTCTAATTTTCACTTGATCACTCTTAGACAAGTCCTACATTTGACTTTCTATAACACTCAATTCTTGTCAAGATTAAGAGGATGAATGTTTTCTGACTTGTTAAAAACTAATGACCAAAACTCAAGTGTGTTTAATTCACTTCTACTTCATTCCTCAGTCCCGACTCCTACTGGTACAGACCCCTGACATATTGGTCACTGTGCTAAATCACTCAAAATTTGTCAAGCTTAGGATGATTTTTGTAGGAAGTGGGGAGTCCACACTTGTTAAAAGTTCTAAGATGCTTAGGCTGGCATTCTTAATTTTCTCTGTTTTTTCCAATGTATAACAAGGTCAACAGTATAAGACAACATTTAAAAGTTAAAAAGTAAACGTTAGTTTTCATTAATGTATTATTTTACATTTAAGAAAAATGCATATATGTTACATATAGTGCTAATTTTTGCTGTGTTTTTAAAATGTATTTTTCTCAAAATATTCTTTCAAGCTTTTCAGCCCAAAGCAAAAATAAGAGCCTACATATACTGACTGATAATCAAAAATATTTACAGGTGCTCCTCATCATATTCATGCATTGGTTAAAAGCATCCTTTAAAACATTTCTAAGGCTTTGTACTCAGTGCAAATACTTAGTAATAAGTATTTTTGTATAGCACAAAACACTCTCTGGCACTTTGTAATAGCTTTTTCAATCTGTATTTCCTTTGTGCTCACAGCTTCACAGCACTGTTATTTGTGTATATGGTTATATCTGAATCTGGATGCAGCTGTGTGCAGGATTCAGCTGACGGTAGCATAAAATGTGTCTTTTCCAGATTCAGCTGTGACAGAAAGAAGCTCAGCTTTCTATAGCAGCCTCACCAGCACAAGTCAAAAGAGACTTGGATGCAGTCAGTGAGGTGACTTTGCATTCCCGATGGTCTAAGTAGTATATTTAGCATAGGGCTGAAGACCTGTATTAGCTGAGCCACTGGAATCAGGTTGCAAAGGATCCAGGAAGGGGAGTTGAGAAAAGCTGGGGATAGAAATTCATGCTATCTGTCTGTTTCAGGCATGCTCATTTAGTTCATGTGGCAGCAAAGCAGTTCCATCCTTTTTGCTATTTTTAACATGATTTTGAGCAGCCTCATGGATGTCTACACTTGTGTTATTTTCATATTTCTTATTTACAATCTCAGCAAATCTTAAACAAGATCAGACTTTGTTCCTTATGGAAAACCCTGATCTGACCCAGAAAAAAAAGCAAAAAACAAGAGCACTTTATTTTCATCCATTAATGTTATTTATTATTACTGCTATTTCCTGTCAAATCCCATCTTGCTGGTTTCTTTCACCCTGACTGGGTTTCCTCCCCACCCTTGCAGAACTGCCTGCTGGCTGCCTATCACAGGCAGGCTGAAACACCTGGGTGCTCGTCCTGCACAGCTGTACACATGCCACTGCCCAGCCGTCTGCAGAGCAGTCCATATGGCGGTTCCTCCCGCAGAGTGGGCTGACAGGCAGCTCCATCCGAGAGGGAATGTTTGCTCTATAATTAGAAAACATTGCATTAGGATTAGTTACAATAAGAGTAAATCAAGCCTCTGCCCCAAGCCCAACCTCTATCCCAAGTTCAAGGATATTTTGTTTTACTGGTTTGCTTTTAGGGGGTGGTTTTCTTTATTTTTTCAGTTTCTGTACCTTCCCCTGCCACCTGTGAGCCAAAGTGCCAAAATGCCACTTCAGTGGCTGTTCTTGCCGTATTTATTCTGAGTCTGCAAATAGAATACACTGAAAATTCCATTTCAGATTTCACTTTGGTAAGTTTAATTCTAGTCCAGCCCAGATAATAGGTAGGGATGCTGTTGTCTGAAGAGTAAAAAGGAAGAAAAAAAAGAAAATTGTAACATCAGTGATACATGCAGTTTAGATGGCTCAGAAAAAAAGTCAGGTATGAGACAATGACTTAACACCAAATCTAATACCCTCACAAGTTTGTGAGGTCTTCCCCACTTTGCATTCTTTAACTACAAACACCATCAGAGACACTTTGGGATACGGTGGGGAGAAAAGGACTGAGACACTGGGAGAAAGAATAAGGGAGAGAAAATCTCAGCTGATGTAAATATTCACAGCTTCAAAGGGTTACAATGATGTCTTCAGTCAGATAAATTCACCTTGTACTTCCTACAAATGTTCACATTGCTGAGTTATATATTTCCTCACTTCCTCCTCTTGTTTTCTTCCTGAATTTTCACCATTGATTTACCACCTAGGATTTGCAATGTGACTGTATATTAGAGACAACACTATATTTTTAGCCTACATAGTCATGGACACAAGAAAGTTTCTCATCAAAAGAGAGCTGCAAGCAATGTTTTCCCCTCCTCCAGCTCAATTAAGAAACAACATGTTTTTCCTCTCAGTGCTTGCCTTTTATCTATTCCTCGTCTCATGTTTCTCTGTTATTTTTTCTCCTTCATGGAATAGCAGTGGTACTGAATGCTGATGAGATAATGCTGATGAGATAATACTAAGTTTAACCCCATGGACTGCTTTCCCTAATTTCTTCAAGAATTAGAAATATGACCTGGATTTTTGAGGTTCCCTGGTAGCCCACTGAGCTGATACAGATGTCACAACATTCCCACTTTCTCCAGGACCATTTAATACAGTATAGCTCCTGGAGACAGAAGCAGTTGGGAAACAACATACTCTGTGTCAAAAGCAACTGCTGGATGTTATTAAGGCTTTTAAATAACTTCTTATTTGGTTTTCTCTTGAAAAAATGTGAGACTTGTTGCCAAGACAATCATTATTCCATTTAAATTCTTTCTATCATCATTTTACACACACAAAAAAATGAGAGCCTGTATCAGAAAATATTGTATGAATTATTTTTATGGATATCACTTTCTATACCCACTGGGACTGTAGAGAAATGTCCTATGTCTGAATTTGTTTAGCTTTTATAATATCAAATATGGATATTTGAAAAAGGGTAAATATAATGGTATTTTTCATTTTTTTTACAACAAAATGAAAATGACAGGGTATTTGCTTAGCTGTTGATATTGCAACTAGTATATTTGTAAGCATTCAGATTTGATGATATTACTGAATTTAGAAGTTCTACTTCAATTGTATTTATAAAAATTTGAAAGTTGGTCGAGTGAAAGGATTCCTTTCATGTTATAGATAAGTACATTAGTTTCAAATAGAATGTTTTTGCTATTATAATACATACACTCTCTGCAATGTCTGCTATAAACAATAACTTTCTCCATGCCATTTAAAGCTACATATTAATTTCAAAACACTGTTGATTAAAACACACATAATAATGAATGAAAAGTTTTACAAGGCTTTTTTTGTTTCTTGCAGAAGACTGAAAAATGCTCTTCTGAATGGTGATGTTTTCTTCATTTTATAACAAGCATTGATCTGAAGTTAATATGTGTTATCAAAGTTTTCATGAACAGGAGGAAGGAAAGAAGAAAGATGGGGTGATTTGAGTCATCAAGATAATATGAAACTGAGGTTTTAGTACTCACTGAAAATTATCTGAGCATTATGGGTTCTAATTCTTCTTTTTATCTTTATTTTTTAAGATTACTAAAATACAAATCAAGGAAAAGCATAGGTAAAATAATAGGAAAATTCTCAAAGGTGGGAAAAATCACTAAACCAGCACATCAAAATACTTTTTTCCAGGCTCTGAGAGTCTCTTACCATTCTACTTTGTTTTATTTTCTCAAATATCTGCAAATATGAAGTTTTGCAGCTTTTAGACATGTTTTTCGTGCTATATATTATAACTAACCCCATGAATTTGCTCACAAGTTCACAAATCACTGAGCTGAAAAGTATATCAAAACATAGAATAGTAAATTAAATTTGTAAGTTGTAACACTGCTGGATGCACTGGTTATTTGAATGTCCCTTAACAACATTATTGTACCAGATAGCCATCATCTGGTACGAAGTGACATCATTGAATATACTGCTAAAGCCTTCCAAGTACTCTTACTGATTATTGCAGAAAATCCTGTTGACTCTCCTTGCATTTTATCTCAGTTTATGAAAACATTTGTTAACAATAAAATATGTGGACATAGTTATTTGTCTGTGGGGGACCCAGTCATTTTTCAGCATCCTTTCTGGGAGCAATGGGAACACTGCACTTGCTGAGGAGTCTCACTCTTCACAGCAGGGCTTATTGCCAGGTAGAAACTATCATTCTAACTAATAACACAGGATATTGGTTTCAGATACACTGATGACAGATTGAAATCTAATGGTCTACAGGTGATAATGTAGAAAAAAATAATCTAGATACATAGCAAAACTTCATGTAGATAGTGACAGCAACTCTGCCAGCAAGGGAGACAGGAAAAGAGGCCTTCAATACCAATGTATATTTATATATTTATATATATATATATATATATTTATTTTTAAAACTACAAACAGACATGGTCCTTTCTAACAATACCAACAGTGTATGATAATGTGAAGTCTGACACAACTGTATAATTAATATATGTTGTACAGATGTTAGAGAAATTCAACCAGCCATATAGAAATAATGGATCTTTAGAGAATGGAACAAGTAATTGTTGGATTTGATAGTAAAAGCCTACAGAAACAGTTTTTAGAATGAATTTAAACTTTCAGTTTTAGAAAAGGATGCCTGACACCTAATAATTAGCAAACCAGAATCTATGCAGCAAATTATTATAATGTACATATTCATTTCATTAGATTCACACCACCGTGTGGTGTAAAGCGGGAATAATTAAACACCAGATGGTGGTGTAAACTCCAATAGCGAGAGCTTATGCATAATGCATGAGAATGGGATTTACTGTTGTTTTTATCCATTTGGAGCCATTATGCTACTCTTGGACCCCAAACAATGTCTCAGAGAAAAAGATCTCTCTGTATTAAGCATTCCTCTATACCGAACAATTTGTTCATTTGCCTTGTCATATCCTCATCAGTTATCTTCCTGCTCAACTTCCAGAATTTCCGAGAACACATTATTTTCTGGCAGCGCTCGCAAAACTCCTGAGCTTTTCCATCATACAGAAGCACCCGCGCTTACGGGATATCATTTTATGTTTCTGCCAGCAGTATAAAGTTTAAGATTAGGACCTTTGGAAATTGAATCTGATTTTTAATGATTGTAGTGTCACATTTCCAGCCTGAAATACTTTTAAAATGTCATTAACGGATGTACCATTAATCATTTAGAATTTTTTGACCATTAAAATATCTTTTTTTTTTCATTAAAGAAGTAATGAATATGAAAGTGAAGTGGAGACAGGGTATATAGTATATTAATGGCTGGCATGGAGAGCAGATTAGTATGCTTAATTCTCCTTCAGTCATGACATTCTCACTTAGATGTTTATACTGCTCCTGAGTAAAACAATGGCAGTGAGAAAAAACAAATCAGTAGTTCACCCCCTAATCAGTCCTGGTAAAGGAAAACAAGAAAGTTAACACGTGACCACTACTAAATGAGTCAAAATCAGGAAGGTTAGAAATCAAGATATACTTTTTTAACTTCTGCATGAGAAAACATATTCTTGTTAAATACTTTTGGTGCCAGCAACATTCACAGAAGTCACCATCCCTCCCCACAACAGAGCTTCGCTTCGCTCATTCCGTGCTACTGAATGAAAGACACGGAACCTACAGCTTAGTTGCTGCTGGTTAGTCTTTCTTCCCCACATCTGAAAGTTCCCCTTACCTTCCAGTACCCTGTCTGTCTGTCTGTCCAGAAAATGGGAATCAGGGAATCAGAAGGTCCAGCTGTTTCACAGATATAGCAGTTACATGTGATGGCAGCAACTCTGCTGTTATTATTTCTCAGCAAGCCTTGTGAAAGATGTGTGCCTTCCAGCCCTCTTTTGAAATATGAGTAGCTCCATGTCTGGATGACACAGAACATACTCAGAAAATATATGGTGGAGAAATAGGGGTAGTTTTAAGACATTTGTTGTTGGTCAGCTCAAGGGTGGATGAAGCTCTGCTTCCTGTGGGGAAGAGAGGTGGACACACAGCTACAGCTCCTTCCCTTAACAGAAGATGGGATACTATGATGCCCACAGCCCCAAAAGGAAAATTATCAAAAAATTTCTAACTGGCATCAGGTAGCTTTACACACATGACTAAATACATAGTGTACATGATAGTAAGTGCAACAGCAAACCTCTCTTGCCACTAGTTTGGGTTGTCTGAAGTCGCCAGTAATATTCACAAACTAGTTACTGGAGTTAGAATTTGCTTCTCAGATTATCTCATAAGCCTGTGCTTCACTGTGATTCATCCTCTACCTCACTGGCCCTGCTGCAAAGTAGGACCACTCAGAACGAGGATGTAGCAGTGTGTCTTTTGGGAGTGGAGCTTCTGCCCAGACCCCAGTCAGCCTCTCCTGTAGAAAGACTGCTTGGGAGAACTTCAGGCAAAGCAATCGAGCTCACACAACCACACACGCCACAGGCCAGCTCAGCAAGGAGAGGCAGGAAGGCCTTGCACTAGATCAGTTCCAGCAGAGTTTATTCCAGGTGCTGAAGGGGGATCCAGGCAAGAGGGCCAGACCATGTGGTCTGCCGGGTTAAGCAGGGTCTGAGGGCACAGGGGTGGTACCGAGGGCAGGGCAGGGGGTCAGTGACCTGTGAGGGAGATGGAACGAGACAGCCAGGATATCACAGCCAACAGGGAAGTGGGGAGGGGAAACCCAGGACCACCAAGGGCATGGGAACAGGAGAGACTGGGATAGAGCACACTGTACAAGGCACTATGGGAGTCTTCTCCTTCAACCAGGACACGGACTCTATGGTCTATATTTCCAGGGTAGAACTCTGGGAAATTCTGTGAGGGGGTGGAGGGATTCCACAACAGGGTAGTTCAGGACAGAAGATTTTATTTTTTGGTCCTTCTGCACTGGAATAACCCATGACACAATGGGAAAGCAATGTGACCCAGCAAACATTGAAACAGAGCTTTCCAAAGCAACTTGGGTTTCCCTGCATGGTTAAGTCTCAAGCTGCTAGCTCCGTTTTGCTAAAACCAGCTACAGAAATCACAATGAAGTCACAAACCATCTACCAAAGAAGAGTTTATCAGGTTTCACTCACCGCTTCAGCTCCACCTCTTTAGGACACACAGCCTCTGCTTGCCTCAGTGGGGAGAAGAGTCTTTTTCTTTGCTCTCTCTGGATCCCAGTCTTTTGTACGGATAATCCTGAGACCTATAAGGTTCCATGATCACTATTGGGAAGCACCTCAGTGATTTAGTAGCACAGTCCTTTCTCCTTTCTCTCAAAGACTTTTTTTTTCATTTGAACCAGATTTATACAATCTGAGCTTATGTCCACAGTAACACTGCTTTACCTCAGTAGTACACTGGCAAAGAGCTTCTGTGTGGATGCATCTGTATCAGCCAAATAAGTAAGCCCTTTACAAACAGTAAAAAGCATCCACAATCTGTGCTGCTGGTGTAAGCATAGGTGTTCCAGGAGCATTAGAGATTTCTGCCATCACAGCTGTTTCAGCCCTTGCTTTTGCCCCGACTGCAGTACACAGCTGTACTGTCAGGGATCTGCATCCTGGACTTAGAGAAGCACACTAACAGACTAATATTCACTGCTAGGATTATCACTGTTTTCATAGTCCTGGGGTTTGAGTCAGTTGGATTTTTTTTTTTAATTAAATTCCTTTCCTCTGAAGAGTTTTATGAGAGTTGAATCATTTTAGTAAAGCCTAAAGCAAAACAAAATATATAGACCCTATAGAATAAAATATAACCAGAAAATCTTGATTAAGAATTTTCTCTGAGAAGGTTTTTTGATGAAAATTGTAAGTTTTGTAATGCCAAAGTTTCTGAAAGGATTAAGCAAAATTAAAAAAAAATAATTTATCTGGTAAAAATTTAAATTCAGTTATTTCATTGCATTAAGTAGTCTCCTATTCAACTTCCAACTGCTTCAAAATCTTTAATTTCTAATTAATGATCTATTTGCATAAAGGTTTATGGAAAGTACAGCTGAAGTCACTGTGCTCTCTTTAGCAATGGACTAGTTTGAAGACTGTAACCTCTTCAGTAAAGTGCAACCTTTTTATCACAAGACACTAGAGATTATACTAGCCCCTGAGGATTATAATTCAATAATTCCCACAGTCCAGTGTCACAAAGATCTAGAGAAAACACTGCTTTCTCTTGGGTTAGCTTTAAAGATTTTTTAAGAAAGCTGAATATATTGAAATAACACACTTTACAAGTGTAGTTTGCTTGTGCTCAGGGTCCAAAAATAATACAGTCACACAATTGTGATAAGCCTCAACTTGTACTTCGTACCACCCCCTGAGCTCAAGCACAAGCACTGCAGCCACAGTGAGGGGCATGGTGCTGACTCTGAGTGCAGCACATCGCTCTGTGAAGGCCTGTAGGGACAGGTTCCAAGGTCAACATCCCTCACCAAACATGACATGACTATTTCCTAGTGCAGTTTAGTATTTGCCTGCATTTTGCTTATATGGAAACATTCTGCTTGTGAGATGTTCAAACATATTGTCCATTTATTTCACAATTTCCCTTCCTACCCCCATCTAAGCCAGCTTTTCTTTTTTTTTGTTTTGAGATAGAATAAAAAAAAAATGGAAAGTCTGATAATCCATCCAGATACATAGGCCTAGAGCTGACCCTGAGCTAAGCTCAGTGCTTTACATCACCAAGGCTGTGGGTTCACTCCCTGTACAGGCCATCCACTTAAGAGCTGGAGAGGTGAGTCCCTTCCCACTCGTGATATCCTTTGTGTGTGTATGGGTGTGATCAGACAGATTAAGCTCTGAACTGGACTGAAGGATTCCTAGTTCCTCCTCATAGCTGTGTGTGTAAAGGGAAAGGAGAGCATTTGCAATTTTACCTAGAATGGCACAGGACCCATCCCCTGCTATTGCTGCTCCTAAAATAGTGTTCTCTGCTGACTTCCTGGATAAAACAAGAGTTCCATTCTCCCCATCATCTCCTTCGAAAAAGAGCAGAATATCATGTTTAGGGCAGAAAGGATAGAGCTAACCACTGTAGTGTTATCTGTCCTGTATTTACTTTCTTTTAACTTCAAATTTCTACCTATTTCTTACCAAAGACATTCAGAGTATGAAAAACAACAACAACAACAACAACAACAACAACAACAAACCACCAAACTTGTTTATTCCTTTAGATTCCATGAACTTAGTATAAATCTCTTCCAAACTGATAACACTTATTGGGAATTCTTGTCTGGATCTGATAAAATTGAAAGTGTATAGAGACCATGTGGTGTTACAAGACTGTAAGAAGAGCAAATTATGTACTATTATGCAGTATAAATAACATTGGAACAAAGAGGATTTTGGTGTCATTTAATGGCATACTAATAGACATTTTGCAAAATTCTACCTCCCTTTCCTCAGAATAAGACAACAAATGGCAATCATTGAGATGGTCAGGAAGAAAAGCTGGAATGTGGTAAAATGCGTATTTTGGATTAAAAGAATTCTATGGAACTCATTGTTATGGTTGAATCCCTAAAAGAATTTAGATGTGCGTATAGACAAAAAAACCCACATAGCCCTATAGTGAAGAGTGTTAAAACACAACCCAAGCAACTCTTTTGGAAAACGTTGAAATATTTTGGGCTTCAGGCATAAACAGAGTCTTAAAGAAGAGGAAAAAGGGACCATTCATCAGGCAGATAATTAAATAGGGCCTCACTACAGTGTTTTTTGAACTTCGCTTTGAAGACATTGGTATTACTCACAGTTAGGGCTCTTAGATCAGAAGAACAACTGATCAGATTCTATACAGCAGTTCCCATGACATTACTAGCAAAGTTGAAATGGTATCTATTTCATAGGAAATTAATCCACCTAGTTTTCCAGCCTAGCATGAAAGCCAGGCCTCAACAGCTGATTTTTAAACAGGTATAGGCAAATCTGAAGCGACTTTTCTAACTCTGCATGCTCCCAAAGTGTAGAAAATATTTACTCATCCAATGAAATATGAATGAAATATCATATCCTTAGCTTGGGTTCATCCCCTATGGATAGGAGGTAAAGACCATTATAAAATGGTAGAAATAAATTTAGTAACAATCAAAGTATGTTGTGACAGTTTTTGAGCAAAGAGACACTCCTAGCTACTTGTGGACAATGAGTGTTTGCATATCAACTAACTATATCCTAGAATGACATAGGTGGTAGATAGCTATTCACTGATTTCATTTTCTGCCCTCAGATCCCTTTCCTTT
>WAAE01021407.1:5694-29057 GCA_013400495.1 Nicator chloris
AAAAAAAAAAAAAAGAAAGAAAGAAAAAATACGCACATCTGCCTGAAGAATCTTTAGAGAACTTCTCAACCCTCCTGCCTTGACATGTAATGTGTTGATTTCATTCCTTTCCTCCTCCTGTCGTTTCTGTGCCTGCTTCCCCGTATCTCCCTCATTCCCTCTCCACTCATCCCTACAGGTATAAATAACCCAAAAAACACGTAGCTATGTCTGTGACACAACCATGCTGTGTCAGTGTCTGCTGTGCCAGTTTCTTCATCTGCTGCCTCCCCTGCCCCACGCTGCATGTCCAACACACGCTCTCATCATGCTGAGTTGAATAAGGTGGGTGCCCGTGTTTGAAATGAGGCAAAAGCTGAAGCCCTCTGCTGAATCTGAGACCTAGGTTGTAACACTGATGGTGAACAGGCAATTGTGCCTTCACAAGGGGGGACAGAATCCATTTCACAATGCAAATAATGAGTATTAATGAGTCTAATAGAGGCAGGTGTGAAAGTCATTGAAACACCAATGTTGATGATTGACAGTGCTGCCTGTCAATGAAGAAAGATATCTGCTTGATCCTCCTGTGACCAGGCTAAAGGCTACTGCCTTGCATGAGCCTAAAATGCACATTGATTCAATTTCCTATCTCTATCCCAGAGTTCCTTAGGAAACGGAACATTTGCTGAAAAGAAATAAAGCAATCATTAGAAATGCTAGTCATTAACAGTGTGAACCTTCATATTCACCTGCCAAGACATTGGTAGCGACTCAGCAATGTTGTTCCCTGAGCACTGACTGTTGGGTTTTAATTACATTGTTCTATTAGAGCTGTTCAAATCAACCATTTGAGAACTGTCTGGCTGCTGTAGTAAAAAAAAAAAAAAATAATTTGACCTTGACATCTTCTTCCTTCTCTTTGTCCTAGTACTCTTTGGAGGCAATCGTTCATACAATATATATCTTGTATGAAGTCTGTCACTGCCTCCTGCAGTCCTTGTGGGATCAAAATAGCTTTTCTGGGTGTTCAAACTCCTTTATACTGCACTGCACTGACTTTACTCATCACCTAAACACTGATATTCCTGTGGGTGCTCTGTAGAAGTTCTCATGCTGGCATTTCCTATCATGGCTCTACACCTATGAGAGTTTGACCATCATGTGTGTTACTTTCTTCATGCTTTACTACTTTGACTATATATGTCTCTGTTAACACTTAGATTCTGTCTGCTCTCACATCTACTTTCCTGCAATGAAGTCCCCTAGTAGTCAAGTGCAACAGTGTTCCAAAATGTCAAGACTAGACCACCTGTGTAGCTCTCTTATGATCAGAGTTGGTCTGCTTTTCCCTATTCCATCCCTAAACCCGGGCTAATGAAAGGCAGATGGACAGGTTTTTTAGAAGTCAAAAGACAATTCAAGCAGGTCTCCCGTGGCAGACCTCCCTGAGAGGTTACTGTCGTCATCTCAGCTGACATCATCTTGACAGTTAATGAGACTGTCCAAGTTTTAAAATGAAATGAAGATATGAGTGCATTGATCCCCAAGTCCCAAAGGTGGTTTTATAAGTAGTGGCCAATTCTGTCACGGGTCCTCCAAGATACTGCAGCTGGTAATTGAGTCTGAGCATAGAAACAGCTTATTGCAACATTATCTCTTAACAAGGGTTTAAATACCATGTCAGAAGCAACAGGAACAGAGAGAAACTAGGTCTCTAGTAAAAATGTAAACAATTTCATTTATGCTCCCTTTCCTCATAAATAAAAACAAAAACAAAAACAAAAACAAAAACAAAACAAACAAACAAACAAAAAAGTTTACAAAAACAATTATATTAGGTCCTTAAAATTTATCCATGGAATATTTTGATTCCATGGACAACTAATAACTGAATGCATAAATATTTATTTATACTTTAAAAGGCCACTATGCTGTGAATAGCAATTTGGGTAGCTGATGCTTATATCTTCTTCCATACCTCATAATCCTAAATTAGACTCCATGAATATGGTACATATACTAGTCTCTCGTCTTAGTGGCAAAACAGAGTTCATCACGAGAACTTTTGCCTACAAAATATCCTGAGAGGCTTAGTACGTCTGGGGAAGCCATCTCACAGCAGAGTACGATGGCAACACAGGAACTGAAAATACACTTCCTCTGGCAGCATCTCCAGACTGAAATCTTTGGGGTGTTTGGGCTTTGAAAGGAAAAAAAAAAAAAAATCTCTGTAGACACCACATTTGTTTCATGAAAAAAACATAGAGCTCAAACACTAAATTTCTCTGAAGAAACAGCTTGATTTCACACTAAGTGATGATTAAGACCAAAGAGGAGAGGCTTTCTCCAGAACGCAGCCACCCACCCGTCCCCCAGATTTCTTTAGCCAAAGAAGTGCTATGAGGAATAAGATTGTCACGACCTTGTGGAGGAGTCTCAATGAGATCCTTGTGATCATCCTGCTTGGCTCCAAGTCATATTCAGGAGCAATGGCTTCCAGTTTCCTCCACAGCCACATTCCCAAGGACAGTCGAGGAGACCACAAGGAAAATCAGTATTTTGTATAACTGCTGCCTGTGTGCAATATTCACACATATGGCACCCCTTGTCATCAGAATGGTGATCTGTTTTTTTCATTTGTTACTAACAGGAATTCAGTACTGGGTAGTGCCCCTGAGGGGAGGAAAACACACAAAACCCATCACAAAAATAACCTGTGCCTCTGCCATTACTATCCCTTTAGTTATCCTGTCCCTTACTGCCACAAGAGACCTGCCATTAGCAAATTCCCAAACCACTCATTTATTTCCAGGGCTGTGCTGTGAAGCCTTATTCTTCAAACATAACAAATCCAGCAGCTTCATGAGTTGAGCTATTGTGGATTTTTCCCTGTGACTGCAAATGGGAATGGTCTGTACAAATAAAAGCCCAGATCTCTCTGCTATTACAAATAAAAGAGTCTGGGTGAAATATCTGCCAAGGAATATATTTTATGTGTTTTCTTTAACTGTCCATCCAAAAAGTGCTGAGTGATGGTCGGGTGCTGTTAGGAGGCACTGGTAATGGCCTTACATTTATAAAGTACCATCCATCCAGATGGACTCCCAAAGTACTTTATAAACTTTACTAACTGGTTGTTCCAGCTCCACACATCACCTTATATCTATCCATCTGTTCACAGCTATAGCCTTACACAGAACACTTCTTTCACCACTAAAGGGTGGCTATTCCACATTTGGGATGTAGCTGATGTTTAAGCACTCACATCAATGTGGAGTAACAATTCTGTGGCTGAGCCCTTCCATAGCTCTGTTGACTTCAGCATGAATTAAAACTAGAGAGCAGAAAATGAAGCTGCTGAGGAATCAGGTCAAAAAGACACGAGATGATTTTTGCATGGTAAAGCAGAGTAAGGCACCTCGGTGCCAGACTCTGCTTAGATGTTCAAAGTTTACACAGATGTGTGGAGAAGCTCACAAGTTCACAGAAAATCTTGTTTGCATATCCACCACAGAGATATGCAATGTCTCTAGGGATATTACTCTTGGCAGACCTAGACCTCCTAAGGTCACAGCTGGATTTGGGGTGTCTGTGTAAGTTTTCCTATAACAATGCCCACACAGAAGACCCAGCAGCAAGGCTTCTTGTCTGGGCAGTGACATGCCCAACTGGACATCATCAGGGAGTGTTGGCTCTGTAATCTCTCACTGGCTTATTGCAAGAAATTTGCTCAGATTTTCATTGCTGTTTACTACCTGGATTGCTGTAAAGTCCTGAGTTGAAACTACAATTTCACCACACAGAACTGTAAGTTGGTATTTGGGGCTACCAGTTTGCAGTTAAAATACCTAATCAGGGAGTGGTGAAGGTAAAGCCACTCTGAAGGGAGAAGGAGGCAGTGAGGGGTCTGCTGCAAGTCCCTGTGAGCCCCAGGGGACTGCTTGTCTCTCCAGGTGAAGTAGGAAAGTTTTATGCAGTATTTCCTCATCCCAGAAATTGTTTAAACAAGGAGCACATGTGTCATTTTGCACAGCCCTCTGACAGTTCTATTCACATTTGGTTGGGGTTTAGATCAAAATCAGAGTCTGTTAAATTCTGGTTTGCATTTGGCTATAGGAGGCATTTAGATCAGACAGCCTCTGCTCTTCTGAAATATACCCAAAAAGCAACACGATCGTGACTGGTTAGGCTATGATTTTTTTTTCTTTTTAGTCCAGAGGATGTGTTCAGACAACCATCTACATTTGTGTGAAATTAAGATCCATCCAGCACCCTGTAAAAAATCTAAACTAAAAGATTAATTGTTAGCCATGATTACCATATTATTTATTGTTATTGTGTGATGTTGAGACTATGTTTGGAACAGATGGGAATCCAATTAGCTTCGTTCTGCCTTTGTCCGTCCGATGAGACATTAATTTCAGGGCCACTCTCCACCTTGTCTGAATAGCTACGAGAAAAGAAATATGCTCATGGAACTTCGTGTTTTTGAGACTGCTTGTCATATATTTTGTTTTCTCATGAAAGGACACTACTGGCTGCTAAGCAACAGAATAGCTGTGTTTATGTGTACATTTATCTATATATATGCACATACATATGCAGACACAGGGAGTTGTTTACTCAAGGACAAGAGTCCTCAACAGACTGGCTTTCAACTGAGAGTAATTCTATTAATTAGGGCTGCAGATACCATCCCCCTTCTGCTTCCCCCACCTTACCCCTCCTTTTCTTTCCTCTGTTGCAACTATTACTATTTTTAATTAACGTGCCAAAATGTTCACTTCTAACTACAACAAGAAAAGAGAAAGACAAAAGGGCAGAAGCAGGGAGAGGAGCTCTGGAGAGAAAGACAATTTGTTTGACTAACCCTTTCAGAAAAAGACAGGCTTGTCAATGATTTCTCTTCAGGATGGTATCCCATAGCCAGGGGAGGGAGCAGAAAAGCTTTTTAATGGGGCTTTTCTCCCAGCCAGGAATAATCATGCCTACAGAGAAGTCTTAAAGCAGCCTTCTGCTTGGAGGCAGTTCTGTTACACATCTTAGTGGTATTTCTTTTTTTCCTTTTCATCATCTCCTCCTTTTTATTTGTCCTTATATTTTAAGGTGTTATGAATCCTTAGTCTAGGAATTATCTCTCAATCCATCTATATTTTTTGTGCTGTATTGATTATTAGGTTATTTCTCCACCACAAATCCCTATCCCTGGATTTTAAATGTTACGATATTTGATGTAATCCCCATACTTCAAAACTGATATCCAGACACCACAGTAAATATTTAGGGTTCAAGGTTGCCTCTCTGTTCTTCATCTCTGAAAGAGTTTGTGATTAATTGAATACTTGTGAAAGGGGAAGGTGATTAAGCTGTTCGTTGTAGAGAAAGAGAAGTATTAAAGACAATACTGAGATTCAGATATAAACACAGCATCAGCACTGGAAAAAGTGTTGATTGAAATTGGACATGTATGGGTATGAAATATGGCTTTTCATACACAATAAACTCTATGATATACATGCTTTTATTGTTACTGTTTTATTTAAGTTGAATTTGTCTGGGTGTTGATGAAATACCAGGGGAGCTGAGTTCAGGAAAGAAAATCAGCTTTATCTAAAATAATAACGGCTTTGCATTTGCTAGTGTTATCATTCTTCATGGATAATATTAATAAACTAAATGTTTGCCAGACACTGGAAAAAAATGTAGGTTATTGTTGAATCTTTCCCTTCCTAAGCCTCCTCCCTGTCCCTTCCCAAAATATGTGCGAAAAATGAAAAGCATCATAAACTAGTGTGTTATGAGCCCTATCCTTTCCAGTTCTGAGGAGATTTGAGTTTTTAAAGCTTCCAGCTGGCATCTACCAGCCTTTCAAGACAAGCTGCGGATCTGGAGCCCACTGCTCTAGAGGTCCCTGATTCAAACTCAGTGGCTTTGTCAAGAGGGTGGTGACTACTTTTGCACACACACAAATTGGCAGTTTTCTGAACCACTGTGCGCAGAAATCCTTGACTCCTATTCATATGCATCAGGCAGTGTCTCTCATTTCAAATGACATTGGCTTATTTGACTTTCAAATGAGAAAACTAAGTATCGTGAACAGATGAAGAGATAATCAAAACATCTTTGTTCAGGTTTTTGGAAACCGGTTTTGAAAACTGAAACTCCTGAGCTGCTCTGCCAGTTCTCACAATATTTTTATCATTAAAAAAACAACAACAACATTTGTTAATCAGTTTCCTCAGTCTCCTGCCTTTGGAGGCATGTGAATTGGTGCTGATTCACCTTAATAATAATTAAATGTAACTTCTGTTTCTATCACCCCATATTTGTACGAAAGCTTGAACAACATTCACTTTCAAATGGAGAAGAATTCAGAATCCCAGCTACTTCTAAGCCAATCCTCATCACTGACAAGAGTGTTGCAAGAGCCACCCTTGCTTTGAAAGCATTAGCGTAAAATCAAAAGTAATATAAAAATGGCAGAAACACATAATAGTGAAAAACCTTCCTGGATCAGCAACTTTGATCCCCTACCACTGCATGAACTTGTCAAGGTTCATCTTGAACTTGATCTTGTATCTTGCTCCTCACTTTTCCAGCTAGGCTAGGACTGCTTATTTACCACAAGAGATAATCCTCTTCCTAATATCTAGGCTAAATATATTCATAGATGGTTGGTCTATTTCCTCATCCCAAAGAGTTCATATTAATGACTGGCTAATTGTTAATTCAATTATTCTTTGTAATTATTCTTAACTATAAGTTGCATTTTCTCTCCCTTTTTGCATATTTGAATTGTTATCTATGCATATTTACTCTCCAGGCTGTTTTGGTGAGTTTTGATTGATCAGCAAAATCATATGGTGAATGTGTTTCATTTTCCCAATTCAATAAGCAGACACATCTCTGTGAGAAAATGGACTACTCATCTTCCTTTCGTAGTTGAATATATGTCTTGGAATTTTGGTTTCAAGTTATAGCAAAGGATATTCAAGTTTTCTTGAATATTCTTTGGTATAGAGAACCATTTCACTGTTCACAGAAAGTGCACAAAATAGGTAAAGAAAATGTTATAAGCAACTTGGTCCTGTCCTCTGAAAATGGAATTTACCCTCTCGCAGGGCTCTTGCTGTGTTATCTTCTATAAATGGCTGCATTTCAGCAATGTCATGCACAAATTTCTTATTAATTCAGTGTCCTGTAAAGTACCACAGGACAATTTGGGATGTCGTTGTGGGTATAGTTTGGTTGTGTCTAGACTGGTATTTTCTAAACTGACACCAGGGAATAGAATATCCTCAAGATAATAACATTTCATAAGGATGGGTGGACTGTCAAGATGAGAAGGTCTAGCAGCATTTCCTAAGGGATTTCAAGGTCTTTGCCAGGCAATTCCAGAACTCCAGGCCTTGTTTGCTTATGTTTTGGTTTAATTATCTGGAGTGAAAGGACATCTTTGCTTTGTATTTGAACAGTGACACATCACCTGCCCTCTCTAACCTCAGCTAACAGCATTATCTCCTCAGGTCAAGTGGGAAAGGCCAGTGCTCTTGTTGCTGTGGGTGACAGGTTCAAACCCTTATAATCATCCATGACAGCACTTGTTATACTTCTTTTTTTATGAGAGTTTTTCAACCTCTCTCTTTCAGCTCCTTTATACTGCAAGTCTTTGGTTCTTAGCTTTCATTTTACATCATTTCCCTTATCCTTCATCAGCAGTCTTGCATTTCAATGTTTGTATGGCTTGAAGAGTTCTCCTTCAGCATTTAACTCACATGCTCATGGTCAAATTTTAAAATCCATGGGGTTAATCCGGGTTTAATGTAAAACCAGAAGCACGTTACAGTCCAGTGCAAGCACACACACAGACCTCTACTGCTTGGCCTCTTTTCCTCTGGCCAGCAAGCTGGAGAACGACACACAAACACAAATGCACACACCTCCAGGGCACAGACATATCCTGTTCCTTCAGCTCTATCTTCAGCATTATCAAAATTAACAAGTAGCCGCCTTAATCCTGCTCACTCATCACAAAGACCTCTTGTTCCTGCGGATCTGGATCCACAGCTATTGGCTTCTTATCTTGGAGGCGAAGTAAATAAAAGAAAGGCAAAGGAAAAGAAAAGACACCTTTCTACTCTTGCATAAGCTTCACACCAACCTTCTTCTTATTGATAAGTGGCTTAAAGCACTGTTTGGAAATGAAAAAGTCACCCTGGTAAGATAACCTCTGTCCTTGGCAATTCCTGGCAAATTACTGTGCATCTCTGACTGGACACAGTTTCTCTTACTTTCGGCTCAGACTGGGGCAAGCTGACACTCTGGATCACAGAGTGAGGTACCCCAGGGTAATCCCTTGCACTTACTAATAGTGTTTTATTACTTGATATTGGGCCTTCTCCCCAAGTTTCTTTCCTGCCATCACTTCTGAGTTTTGTTTTGACTGGCATTTCCTCTGCCAAGAGCAGAGAAAGGCATAACATGTGAGATTTGACATTTTCTAGCCTGGGAAGAAAGGACATCTCGGGAGCTGCACTGGCTGGCAGAGCTCCACTAGCTGGTATCTGGTCTGAGCTGTTGCATGGAGAGACACCAGGCAGGATGTCAGTACAGAAAAGAGAGGAGATGCTGTAGGGTATGAGGGCAGTGGAGAAATGGCAGCTTTGGTGAAGGCTCTTCCCAGGAAAGAATGAGAGCCCAGTTCCCTTGGAACTCAATGTGATGTAATCTTCCTGTGGAAAATGAAGTTTGACCATGTGAATCAAGCCTGCTACTTTGCAGTGGGCGAGGAGATTTTGCTGCCTGTGCCACCGCTCCACAGCTTTTCTCAGGAGGTAGTGTGTTGTATTATTGTTGTTCCTGCTGCTGTTGTTTTAATCTTTCACGGGAGATTATATAAAACAGCCTTTCCATGAACCAGAACACATCTCTGGGGAATATGATGACAGCATCCATATCTTAAAAAGCCATAAAGTAGAGACGCACTGTAGAAAGTAGTCATTCCCAGTAATAAGTGCAGTATGACATCCAGGAAAGATACTCTATTGTGACAAGTTTGAACACTAGTGCAAATCTGGAGAAAAGTACCTTTAAAACCACAGATGTTGCCATGCTTGGTATTTTAAAGGATTTTCCTTCTCTAAATTACTCCTGCAGCCAGAACAAAGTCCATTAACCCTTGGAAGACCATAGCCATTTCCTGATGCTCCCCAGCTGTGAATCTTAAAACTGATTCCTCTTCAAGCCTGCATCACAGACATCCTCCCTTAAAATAGCAGCTCCCCTGCATTTTGCAGGACTCATACTTTCATGTACTCCAGCCCATGTGGACCCTGACCTTGATGGGTGAACAAGCTGATAAAGGGTTTTCTTCTTCCCTGATCTCACGCAGAGATTAATTTCTGGACTATATATAGTAGATGTGAGGCCCGATAACAGGCTTGTTTCAGGTCTTGCAGGAGCTGAGGCAGGAAGAGAGGATAACCAGAGTTCCGAGTCACAGAGGGACAGAAGCAGCCTTCAACTTTCCATTTGTAAAGTGTCCTGCACCTCAGAACAGGACACTCATTAGCTATTGCTGTATTCATATCTGGAGGTACAATCCTGCTGCATCACCCATGCTGCAGCCCACAAGATAGTGTGGGAAAGAGTTTCCTTGCTGTGCAACTCCACTAATCTGTTAGGAGAATTCAGGCCACTGAGCTTTAACTACATCGGGCCACACTTTCGGAGCTGAAATGCCACCTATATGCCTGCAGCTAGTCAGGGAAAGAACAAGAGACTCCCAAGTGTGATTGAGACTGCCTGAGCAAGTTTACATGCAAGATGCTGTTTAGAGCAAGTGAATGGAAAGCCCTGGGTACAGTGCAGGTCAGCCTCTCCAAATATGATGCTGTGTGCCTCAGTTTCCTCTCTCTGATCAGTGTGCAAATTGTGCCAGCAGCCACTGTCCTCAGTTAGGTTTTATTAATGAACTCCAGGACCAATAAGTCAATAGATCCTGGAGAAGTGTCACTATTACAACCATCCATGACAAGGGAAAGCACATTCCCAAGCAGGGACAGTGTGGAAGGCCTAATGAACATTAAGCAGATCACTTGTTCAGCACTGGCTTTGTCGCTGCTGGGCAGCCTTGTCCTGACAGAGCTCCTGTCCAACCAGGGACATACATCCATTCATCATTAGTCCTAATGCAAGCTTGGGAGTTTTAAAGCCAGGGCTAAATCAGACCATCTTAATTTACAGGCTTAATGCATTGCATATTATCCATATCCTTCCTATGGGATTTATCTTGATTAAGTGCTAATTTGTAACTGGTGGTATACCCAATGAAGTGACTGATGAGAAGGGTGCCTGGGTTGAAAGTCTGTGTTTTGGCAGCAGTGTGGGCTGGGGATGGAAACTGCTGTTCCCACTGCAGACACTCAGGCAGGCAGCACATTTTATGCCCATCCCCATCAGCCTCACAGGCAAAGTGTTCAGAAGGGTTTAGCTTGGGTTATTCTTCAGCTGTGATGCAAGCCATAAATCTGCAGTGGGAGAGAGGACCAGTCCTGTAAAGGTTTTTGGCTGTACTTAAAAAGTCAATGCCCATGCTGTTGTGTAGCCCTGTGTGGGCAGGACAGTGCAGGTCACAACAGGCATGGATGCTTCAGATAACCAAGTGCAGGCAGCTTTTTCACACCCTGACTGACACATCTTCTGTTGCCTATTGGGTTCCTCCTGTCTGTGCCCACAGCTGAGCTGCCTGCCCCATCCTCTGCCCTGACACCCTGCCCAGCCCCTACCTGCCTCACTGCTTCTACTCAGTGTTCACCAAGAACCAGCTGAAGTAAAATGTTGAGTGGGTGAGACCATTTTAGACTCTATCACAGTCCTGATTTGACCACAAAAAGCTCGCAGAACCTAACAGCAACATTAAAAAGTCTCTTTGACACAGGCAGAGCTTTTCCAAGGAGCTAGGAAGCTCCTATTTCAGGATAGTTTTACTTTGTTGACCTTCATTTTGGAATCAGAAACAAAATTTCCACCTTCACCAGACACACCAAATCTCAGATCAATCTATATCAACATGTAAATTTTACAGAGTTTGAGGAGAAGTGACCTTTAAGCAGAAATGGATTCTCAACTTTTGCTATCACAGTGCTGGCATTTCACTAAAATAGCTTTTATTTCATCTGGCACTTTGGTATCTGAAACTGTGTGTGATTCTGTAACCATCCACCCCCCCACCCCCCCGCCCCCCAAATCATAAATACACACTGAATATATGCCTTATAATAAGTCTCATACACAGAAACACACATACAGAATTCAGGTCAAGCTATTTCATAGTCCTATTTTATAGAAGTCTCAAATGGAACTTCACTCAAATTTCTCTGATGTCATAATAGCAAGCCCAGGGAAGGCATCCAAGAGTTTTAATTTATGTTTTATGCTGTACAGAGGTGTTCCCAAATAGCATTTCTCCTTTTGGTTGTTTTTCCTAATGCTGAAAATAGTGGACAGTTTCTCAGCTGATGGGTACTGCTTTCTTTTACTTGAGTAACCAATGACAGCATTGGAGGAGGAAGGGGGGCTTTGTGTAAAAAAGAAGTTAATTAATTTTGGGGGGTTTAATCTCTTTTCTTTTGTACCAAACTATAAAACAAAAATTCTTCAGGAGCCAGAACATGTACCTCCAGTAATCGAAAGAGAGGCAAGGATCTGACTAATAGATATTACGTTCCATTATATGGTCTTGAAGTCAATAAACATTAGGTTACCTTCATGCAGTGAAAAAAGACCAGATTTATTAAAAAATCTTATCTGGAGGGTTTGCATTTCAATAGGATGTGAATTTGCATATTTTAACAATAACCTCCCATCATTCTGTCTGATCTGTGCTCAGTTGGCCATACAGATCACTTTATCTTGAATAGATTATCACCGGTTTAATAAACCCTTCATAATATGCAGGTATAACAATGGTACTTCATTGGATAAAGAAGGTATTAAAGTTCTTTTTCTGGAAATAGGGGTGGCCCAGCTAGTGATTAACTTTATACCTCTGTACATCCCTGTGCTGAATACCGATTGAAGGAGAGTATTCCCATTATTCACATTCAAAATGGACCAGCTCTTCAGAGCTCCTGTTAACTCCTCCTTGCCCATGGCAGCTGTGCAGAGGTCGGAGTTAAGAAAGCCAAGACTGCTAGGGATGTTATCTCCAGCAGTGGCCACTGCCTGGGACATCAGGAAAAGCTGACATTCTTCCCCCAGGCTGTCTCCCACATGTGCAGGATGATCAGTGCCAAGATGTCTCATGAAGGAGGCACCATCTCAGTGCTAGCTGGAATTAGGATCAATGCACTGCTCAGCAAAGGGCCAAAAAGGCTTTTAGGCAAAAAAACCTTAGATAACCTGTTTTCAGTTACAAATCAGCATTATTCGTCCTTGTCTCCTCTCACAGGCTTTTACTATCACTTCAACTTTCCACACAGAAGTTAATTTTCCACTGTTTGCCCTTTACAAGGGATGAGTGCATCCCACAGCTCCCATGTTCCAGAGAGTAATCTCAAAATGTTTGGTTGGGAGAAACACACTCAGACCCTCGGCAGGAGCACCAAGGAGTCTCTGCCAAACCACAGGGCTGCCTTTTGCCTCCTGCAGTTTCCACGGAGACAGACTATTATTTACATATGCCTGCAGTTCCAGTCTCCTGACCACCCTTCTCATGAGACACAGGGCAGAGCATTAGTACCAGCGCAGCAGTGACGGGGGCAAATATAATTTTCATGTTGTCCTTCAATTTTTGATTTCTTCATTTTTGTTTCTTTGTTGACATTTGCACCCTGACTGGAAAAAAAACCCTGATACTCTTCCTCTCCCGGGTACCCAGTATGAAGCAGGCAGCTGTGAGTGTTAACTGTGCACACACACAGCCTAGACAACCCGCAGGCTATTGTGGCATTAAGCCCGAGCTTGTAGACCTTAATGAGAGATAATGTTTGCTCAGGACCAACTCTGTGGTCATGCAGCCTTGGGATCTGGGCTGCCTCACATCTGACCAGCTGGGAGCGCAGGAATAATGAATTTAGGGGCTGAGTGTGCATGCGTGTATGAGAAATGGAGAGTATGTCACACATGCATTCCCCAAGACACTCCTGAGAGCAACTAGAACTTTTCACACTCTCTCCCTCCCCTGTTTTCTTTTTCTCTGCTCAAGCTGTGTTCGTGCCTGCTTTTCCAAAGCTCCCATCAGGAGACTTTTGCTTCACAAGAGCCAACATGCCATTGTGCTGCCTGACAGTGGGAGCACAGCAAGGCTAGTGAATAATGGAAAGTTATTGACCTATAATAACCTGGCATTATTGACCATAAATGATTTAGTTAAAGTGCACATACACACACACACACACACACCATCTCACGTGAAGGAGCTGAATTTTGAATTTCCTTTGTTCAGCACTGGCTCAATGGATCTTGTCACAGGGGCATTTTGGACTGCCATGAAATTAATGTTAATCAAAACATCTCTGAGGATCCTCTAAATAAGATTATCGTGGGGAACAAGCACAATACCTGGAGCCAAAAGCAGATTGTCCTCAGCCTTTACTTGAGGCTCCATGAGAGCACAAACCTTTCATGAACTTCATCAGAGTTCACAGATTTTAAGGCTAAAGAGGACAATTTTCATTAAGCAGTTTGACCCCTGCCATAAGGCAGTTTAGAGACTAACTAGCAGGACCAAAAACCTGCCACCAAACCAGAGCACAACATTCAGGGAGAAGGAAAAACATCCACTTTTGATGTCAGACTTCCCAATTTCCTATTATTTTTTTTATTTCTGCTGAGCCAGCTGTTCCCCTCCAGAGTGCTGACATCAGGTCCTTTGGAGTCACAAAGTGTCAGTCGCCCTTCTGGAAAGCATACTCAGGGCTCGTGGCTGGCCTCAGTTGTCCCTTCGGGTCCACAAGGTCAGGCATCACCCCCAACCCGCCCTGATGAGACCACAACACCTTCCTGTGCAGGTATCTGAGCTGGTGAGCTTGGCTGGGTCAGATGAAGATGTGAGTATCTGTTTAGCTGAGCCAGATTTCTGAAGCAGGTACGACCCCAGCCTCTGGCACAATTGTCATATGCCCTCCTAAGATGTCCATGTTTGTGTCAGCATCTGAATTTTGTGCCTGGCCCTTATTATGGAAGGTTCCTGCCCAGCTTTTGACAGGTGAAACTTTGCAGCTTGGACTTGTTCCTGATTATCCATCAGTGCTCTTCAAACAGCCATAAAATCTCCTCATGAGCTTTGTGGGTGCTGTTCTTTATATACAAAACAGCCATGCTCACTGTGCCTGGCTTTCTTTGTTTTCTCACGGTCAGATGGACGAGAGGAAGGATTGCTTTGGTTTCAGGTATGCCTGACTGGCAGTTCTTGAGAGAGGATGCAAGAATAAAATTTTAGCTCTCAATGGCACTGAGCTGTGGTAAGGAAGCAGCTGTGAATTGGCATTTACAGCACAGAAAAAAGTCACTGTGCAGGGATTCCAAGATCAGGGCAATATTCTCCTACTGACTGCAGCAGGCAGTGGAAGCACCTGGAGCCACTCTGCAGTCCAAAATCACTACAGACAGGCAGTCACTGAAGTCAGAGGTGCGATCCAGTCTGTGTACTGAAGTAACTAACTTTTGAGTACATTTTAAGTACCTAATGAAGCAGGCTTCCCGGAGTAAATCCTTAATTTCTCCATCTAGGAAATTGGGTTTGCATTATTTAGTTGTTTAAATTTAGGCAGCCAAGAGCTCCCTCTGGAGGTCTCCAAGCAGCCCGTTCTCCTGCATGGGCACGGCCAGGCACTTGCTTCAGAAAGGCAGTTTCAAGGTGTACCTGTGATTTCAGCACAAGCTAAGTCTCTCCACTCAGGAAACAGGCTCTCCCTCAAATTTTCCCATTTTTCCTCTAGTACTTGAGCTAAGTTAGGGGGTAAGGCCAGCTGGAAAAGAAAAACTGGGCTTCTTCCTGAAGTCAGTCAAGGCATATGATATTCTAAGGTAGATCTGCTTGTCACAATGAGCAGTGGCAGCAGCACAGTGCCTTATCTGTGCTTGCCCCTGAGACCAGCCCAGAATACCTGACTGTAGCAGGATGTGAACCAGCCCACAACTTTTTCAAGGAGGGCAGAGATGGAGGTGCTGACCTCCTAATTCCCTCATGGAATAGAACTGTGTCTGGGGAAGTTCAGCCTAAACACTGGGAAAAGGTTCTTCACTGAGTGGGTGTCTGGTCACTGGGACAGGCTCAAAAGAGTGCCAAGACTGTCATAGCTAAGGAGCATCTAAACAATGCTCCAACTCATATAGATGAGTGTTAGGTACAATACAATGACCATTATTGGTCCCTTACAACTCGAGATTTTCCATGATTCCACAGCTTTCAGCTCTGTCCATCCCTCCTCTCTGTGTAAGGGACTGTTATACCAGCATTATCCCTGCCTTGATACCTTGGATTCATAAAGCTTCTAACAAATATAAATTTCCCTTTGCACACACCCCATTTAATCAAAACCTTGCTGGTTTAAGCAGTCTGTTTTATTAAATTACCAACCTATGAAGCCATTAACTCAATTAGAAGCAGCAGTTCTGTAGTCTTCAACAACCAAGGGGTAATATTGCAGTGGTAGACATAATGCAGGTATGGCATGTTACAATAACAGTGAGAGCTCATATAGCATCTTAAAACTTTACAATTTTGTGGGAATAGTATCTAATAATCCTCACAATGGGCCCTGAAGGTAAAGATTACTGTCTAACCCCTTTTTCCATGGAGGAAACTTAGTGGGGAAGGAGATGATAGGTAATAGACTTCAGAAAAGTGTAAAAGGTCATATCTTTCCATAGTCTGCATTCATAGTAAGAAGATTCCCCAAACTGCTGCTTTCCTTCAGAGCAAATCAACACCAAGTGACCATTTCTGCCTGTCTTGTCTCCGTATTGCAAGGTGTAATGGGTTGAGTTCATTTAAAAAAAAAAAATTTGGAAGGCGTAGAGGTAGAAATGTAAAAGTAAACAACACCAAAGTATTACTAAAAGTTAATATTAAAAGTAAATCACACAGAAATAAAGATGATAAGTAGGAAAAGGAGCTGGACTTGATCTGAATTTGAAAAAGAAAGTGAGAGATTTAGGATCAGTATATACATTTTTATCAAAATAATGAGAGAAAAAGCTGAAAACAGTGAAAATCAAATAATGTTACTAATAATTAGCATTGCCAGCCATAAGGATGCAGCACTCATAAATTATCTCAAGAAATCCTGCCTGATAAAATAATATAAATAAGAGAAAAATTATTTTCACATTTTTGTGTTCTTTGAGTGATATTTTGAATATTAAGGATTTTGTTTTATTCTGGAATTAAAATTCTTGTTAAAAAGTTGCTCAGGTCCAGAAGTTGAAGATTTAAGGAAAGCACCATGCATCAGGAGACTGATGGTAAAGCCCCAAAAGCTAGAAGCTCTGACAGTGCTTCTAATCAGGGCTAGATCAGGGCTACCTTTAAATGCAGAAAGGTTTTAATTTTACCCTTATTCAAAGAATTAATGAGTAGTTTATTTAAAGTAGACTATTAAAAATAAAAAAAAAAAGCCCTATGATTGTTCTCAGTGGTGATAGCTCCATTTTATCTCCTTTCATATTTACACCATGTAGCACCCGATTCACACTGCAGAGAAAGTACAATCTGGCCCAAATTTTCAAATATTCTCAGCACCCAGTGGACCAAAATCTTTTAATTATCTGTCTGTGCATTTGAGAACACCCTGCATTTGAAACAGAAGGCTCGTTAAGTAGCGTGATTTCTTGCTCGGTTTCCCCCTCTGCATTTTTTTTTTTTACTCCCTGCATCCCGTCTGGAGACTGTCTCTGCGCTGTGATTTCGGACAGATCCTGCTAGGAAGCACAAGCCTTGTTCTCCTCCGAGCTGGCTCAGACATGCCAGTGTTGCTTAGGCTTGCTCCCCGTCTGCCCAGGAGCACCAGAGCCCAGGAGCCCAGACACGCACGCTGCAAGAGGTTAATGGCCACGGCCGCCAGAAAGTTTATAGCTGGACTCCTCCTGTCTCTGAACAACGCTCCCTCTTCAGTCACAGGACAAGGGGAAGGAGAGTGCTGCTGGATGCATTTCCTAGTGAGGTCCCTCTGCTTTCCCTCTTCCAGCTTAACCCAACCTGAACACTCTGTGCGAGCGAGTGAGGGGGTCAAGCTTGCAAGCACGTGGGAATGGGGGTGATGAGGAAGGGAGTAAATAACTTCAAATAACTTGGAGTTATTGGCTGTGATGCCAGAGGTGGCACGCTGCTTCTGGCCACTAACACATGTGGACAGGTGAACCTTTACACCAAATCAATCATCATATTTATTCTAATTGTATCGTAATAGTCCCCCAGGAGCTCAGTTCAAATGAGCTTGACATTATTAAAATTTTAATGCCCAGTTTTCATAGCTGAATGAATATTTAAAGGGTATGTCCCAGGCTTAAGTTATGATGATGAAGAAATTAATGGAATGTCTTGTTTAATGCTTTGGTACATGTTGATGCAAAAAAAAAAAAAAAAAGAAAAAGAAAAAAAAAAAGAAAAAAAGAAAAAAAGAAAAAAAGTGGTTGTTCAAGGCAGAAAAGAAAGAAAGGCAATATTTAGGCATAATTAGAAGAGGAGAGCATCAGTGATGCATTAGTATCAGACACCAGTTTGTTGGATAGCTCTCAGCAGAGGGGAAATATTTATCTTTCAAGAGGGGGGGAAGTCAGGGTGCAGTCAGGGAACAGAAGACATGCAGCTCCAGATGAAAGACAGACCAGAAACCAATCTCTGGGAGTCTCTGACCACATCCCTACGTAGTGGAATGAGTTTGCTAGCCTTTGTTGCCTGAAACAAAGAGAGAAAATCACCTTTGTTACCCAACTAGGGTGTTTGTTTATTTTAAGTACCCAGATCAACTTTGAAGGATGGCATAATTAATCAGCAAGACTCATCAGTCTGGTAATTATGTTACAGATAATTGTCAAAACATAGGACCAGATGATACCAGTTATACATAGATGGGAGTGCGAGGTAACTCCTTTTTTTTGCACTGGAGGTCCTGATACAGCCTGAAACTGGTACAGAGAATTGCACTGAGGGTCTGAAATCTGGAATGATTGTCGGATTTTGTTTCAGTGTTTGTATTTGGGGTTTTTTCCAGCCTTCCGCCCTTTTCCCAACCCAAAAAATATTTCAGAATCTATGGATTTTTGGTTTTCCCCTTTTTGAAGGCTCTACTAAAATTTGCAAGGTTCCAGCTTGTCCTTATTCATTTACTGATAGAAATTGAGGACTAACTTGAGCATCTGGATGGGCTTCAAATCACACCCTGTATGTACTTCCTAGCTGTGAAGAGGGGCAGGAGAAAAAGGTAATGCTCTAAGTCCCTTCACAGAAGACTTTCTCTAAAGGGGCACTATCAAGATTAAGATAATCTTATTCTTCCTCTGAGTCTTTCCTTGTTTGTTTTCTTTTTTGTAATTTTTTTTTTTTTTTTTTTTTTTTGCCAGCTCAGGAGCTGCAGCCCTGACCCAGTGCACAGCTAAAGGGGCTTATCATCACAACACAGAAAGTGTTCACACATCTAGTTTGAGGTGTGATTTCAAACCAGCTTAGACAAGTCAGTGGATAAGGTGGCATGGCTGCTGGGGGTTCTTCTGCTAAAATGGAACTTGTTTCAGGCTGTCTAGAAAAAAAATAAACTTTGTTCGTTAATAGAACTCAAAGGAGAGCACAACCATAACACCTAAATAGCATAAGGATACACCTTGAGAAGGAAATCCTTGTGCTTCAGGAATGCCAGAGCGTTCTGCTTGGAATGAATTTAGGTCTGGGCCTCCTGTGGCTCAGAACTGAGGTAATGGACTGCTGTCTGTTAACCTGAAGCAAGCAGATGACTTTCACCTTCGAAAAAAAGGGAAATTAGGGTAGGAGGAAGAGAGTGAACACACTAACCTTGGAAGCAGGACCAGTGGTGGGGGAAAAACACTTTCTGGCTCAGGGTGGATCTAGCACAGCACCAAGGAAAGCCCTGCTCCCAATCTTAACCTGGTGAGAGCCTCTTTCAGTTCTTGGGGAGACTGTGAACCTACCTGCACATTTAGATCAGTGACAGAGCCTGTATTTCATGGTCCTGGCAGTGGGTGAAAGCAGCTAGTTAATTTACACAGCTTACTCAGTTGTTTGTTAAACGGCAGTGCTGTGGAAAGCATTTCTCCACAGGCAAAAGGGCTGGCTGTGGTTCTTATCTTTATGGCCAGGCATACAAAGCTACAAGCACAGAAGGTCTAATCTTCTTGGATGGATGGTGGCCAAGGTCTTTTTGCACTCAAAGCACTGAAGTCAGTGGAGCTTGGCCTTGCCTAAAGACTGCAGAGTCGAGCCAAGCAACCATTAGTGGCAAAGGCAACGTTTGGGTCTTGCTTCAGAGGAAGAGATAAAGCCTAGAGAGGGAAGAGCACAGCAGGAAAGTTCCAATAGCCAGAGGCCATGGGCTCAGGATAAGGCAGAGACAAGAGCAGATGTTCATCTCCTGGTGAGGGAACAAGGGTTATGTCTACAATGCCTTCAGGGACACAAGTCTCTGACTGGATGGCTGCCCTGCCCATGTCTGTGCTGAGGAGTCCCCTGGGCTCTGTGTGACCACAGTGTGCCCCACACGCAGAGAACACCCCACCTGCCCAACAGACAGCAGCAGAATAGCACCAAGAGCACCTATGGGATCACGGGGGTGTGAGGTCTGAGGGGAGGGTTTCAGCTGAGAGGTGGAGGGAGAGAGATCCACAACCAAAAATGCCTTAGCTGAGCACTCACTGTAAAACTGATCCGGGACCCTCAGCACATGTTCTCATCACTCATTTAAATGCTGTGATGCCTCGTACATGCATTTAACCATCAGGATAAGGATCTGTGCTTGTCAGTGAAACACTGTCTTGGTCATATCCATATGGACTAATTTCATATGCTGGGGAAAATGGAGTGCTCAGCTTGGAGGAAAGGGAGACCTTGTCACTCTCTAAAACTACCTGGAAGGGGATCATTGCCAGGTGGAGGTTGATACCTTCTCCCAGATAACCAGTGACAGGACAAGAGGAAATGGTCTAAGTTATGCTAGGGGAGGTTGTTCAAAAATTTGTAGATGAAACATTTGGGGGCATGGTTTAGTGGTGAACTTGTCAGTGTTGTATAAGCAATTGGATTTGGTGATTCTAGAGATCTTCTCCAACATCAATGATTCCATCATTCTGTGACTACGCTGTTGCTCTGCTTTGAAGTAGTTTGGGATCCCAGTGTCTAGTCTGAAAGAGAATGAGGTCTCTTTCTACGTAATACGTGCTAAGTTGGCTAATAGAAAAAGTTAGGGATGGAGAAGAATGATTTTTAATTGAAAGTGTATGAGTACATTTTAAAATTGGGTGCAAATTATCTTGAAATAAACTCAAGAGGGAAATTAGAAGAAAGATGGAGTTGTGGAAGAATTTTTCCTACTGATACTAGAGAAGAAGGGAGGAAAGGACAGGGAAAAGGCTGACTTGGTTTTATATTAGGATTTGCTGTGTTTATGAACAGAATTTCACATTGTGATTGCTCATCGTATCAGCAGGGAATGTGATTTAATGAGCAGTATGTTCATTCAAGAGTTATACCTCTGATACACATAGAAATAAACCCTTTTATGTAGCTTAGCATGACCAGAGGCCCAGTCCTGGGACCCTTTACATGCTTGAGTATACTCACTAAATGTTCAGGGACTTCTCACTCATGTGAGGGGTCTGGGGCTACAGAAAGTCATCATCTGGGGCTAAAGTCATCATCCACAAGATACCCTTCTTTTCCAGGAAAGAAAGGTCAAGTGCAGGAGCCAAGCAAGGTCCATGTGTGCAATAAACACCCACCTGGGTGATCAGGGCATCTTCTTCTTTCTTTAGTCACTAGGGTACTGTGTGAGGGAAAATAGACCTATCAAACACCATTTTTACAGTGTGACTGCCCAAAATTTTAGGGAATGCCCTCCTGTCTCTTTCACATGCAGATCTGCATATGAAACAATATTTAGAAGATGTAAAAAAAAAAAAAAAAAAAAAAGAAAAAAAAAGAAAGGCAGTCCTGCCTCTCTCATTTTGGAAAATGAGGCTTTGCTCCCAGCATCCTGTGTTTTGTCCTCAAAGATGCTGAAGACAGAGTTGTCTCTTTACCCTATCCCACTTCATTTAGAGCCAGAGACACCATAAGATTGAACACTACATGCTCAGCTACCCCAGAAACAAACCAAATGGTTTGTTGTATTGCAAAGGCTCTAGTTGCCCATTAACAAGGTTAGCAGTTTCTTCAAACTCAAGCCCAAACTGTTGTGTGAGGAAGAAGTTTTGTATTTGAAGCCACAGGCTTGTGCATGTGAGCATGAACTGAACTGGAGCCCCTCTAGGTTTATCTATACACAGGAGAAAAGGAGAAAGATGAATCAATAGTTAGATAGATGGGCTATAATGTGCTTTATATCATATTTTCTCTGAGAAAATACTCTCAGAGAGCAGGGATGGCCGGTAGCAATCATTCTCAGGGGTAGGCACCAGAGCATTGACTGATTTGGAAAGGTCAGAAACCTTTGAATGTTTTTTTTTCATATTTCACACATTGCCATTTCAGGTCTTCTCATCTGTTTGTGCACATATCTATTGCACACGTCTCAACAGGTGGGGAAGAGGGTGGTGGGGAGGAATTAAGAGTCCTTGACCAAGATGAGGTTTGGGATAGCCATTTCAGAGGCAATGCATTACTAGCAAGGTTAACCTATGTGATTTAGTTTGGTGGGGTTTTTTTAACAAACTTTCGAAAATTCTTCCTCTCCTTAGTCTTTCATTAATCCAACATTGCAGCAATTCAGAGTGCCCACAGTAAATGTGCTTAATGTGTAATTGCCCATCAATCCATGCAAACACAACACTTACCTCTATTCCCATGAGGACAGGTTTTTGCTCTATGCATTACAGCTGAAATAGACAAATACAGGAGTCTACTCGTGTAGCTAACCTGTGGTGAAGAAATCTTCCTGATTTTGTAACATTTGGAGAAATTTCCCTGAGTTGAGCACCTGAGCCCTGACTTCGTTTTTTTTCTTCAGAGAAAGGAGATTGCTTTGGATTCATGCTTATGGCTATCTAGTTTAGATCACTGTAATTCAATTATGTCACTCAGAATCAGGTACAGAGTGATTTACTTGAACTTTGCAATTACACATACACAATTCAATTGTTGGTGATTTTCTTGGCTTTTCCAACTTTGACACTGATATACTTTGCATTTCCTTAGGGCCCTCTATCAGGGCAGATTTTGTTCAATGCTTTAAAAATTATGACCCACTCCTACAAACACATTCCTGCCAATACCTTTGCTCACATAAATAGCTGTATTGAATTCAGAAGAATTACTATTGTGCACATGGCAGACTCAAAAAAGGCTCATGGCAGACTCAGTTGGCAGAAATGGTAAAATGAAATTTGTCTTAGTATTCTGGGGAGATATTTTAGACAGAAAAACCTGTCCCACCAATGAAATAAATAGTGAACATATTTTCTGAAAATTTCACAGCAAATATCAAACTATTCCTAGCTCCAATTAACATCTGAGCTACATCATGAGACCATTAAGAACAACATATTATTTTTAGGGAAGAAGTTGCTCTGGATGGGATTTTAATTTTTTTTTTCATGAAGCTAACCAGCAACTACAGAGATACAGGAGTGCCCAATAAACATTTCCTCAGACCTGGTAGCTGGCATCCTTCTTGATCAGGTCACAGCTGAGTTTCATCATTGATTTAGGGGGCTGATGCCTGAACAATACCAAACACAACACAACATCAGTGAGCATGAACAGTTTGCTATTTGCCTTTATATCTGTCCACATAATTCAAGCATAGAAATGACTGAATGTTTGTTTGTTTGTTTGTTTGGTTGGTTGGTTGGTTGGTTGGTTGGTTGGTTGGTTGGTTGGTTGGTTGGTTGGTTGGTTGTTTTAAACCAGAATTTAGATACTTTTTTTCCCATCAACCCCCTTCACAGTACATGATGATATCTTTATCTTCATTAAATAGAAAAAAAAGTTGAGAAAGAGATAGACATAATAAAAAAATCACCCAGAAACCCGGTGGAGAGCTGGAAACAGGCCTTGCCAGAGGTTAGCACTTCTATTTTTTTACACTCTTTGGAAAATCCCAGAAACATAGGCAGCAGAAATCCTTTCATTATGGTTTTTGATACAAACCAAAGCCCATAATGTTCCTCAAGGAGTATTCAATATTTTTAAGACTTCTAAGGATGGTAGA
>WAAE01021408.1:0-48200 GCA_013400495.1 Nicator chloris
GGAGAGTTCTGTGTGTGCTGGGGCTATTGGGTTAGAGAAGTTTCCTTGTGCAATTTTCTTCCTAACATCTTTCTGTCCCAGAATTGCTGTTGTGGGTTTTGAGGTGTCCTGGGCTGGATTTTTTTTTTCTCTTTTTGCCCTGCTCCTTTAGCGTTTTTATGTGTCTTTAGGAAGGTGGTTGTCGTTTTGGCTCCCGACCTGTTTTTTGTTTTTTACAGCAGTTTTACTGGGGGGAGAACCTCTTTATCTCACTGTTCAGAAAACTTTTTTTTTTCTGATAGAACAGCAGCTCTGACTTCTGTTTTCTTTCTTCTTCCTTCTTTTCCATCAATAAAATGCAATTTCAGTCTCTGGTTTAGAATTTTGCATATACTTTCTCTCATGCTTTTACACTTGTGCTGTACTTCTTTAACATTTTGCCCTGCAACTGCAGATTGTGATGTCATGAGATGTTTGTATAGCCCTCAGTTTCCTAAATACAGGTTTGTTACCATGTTTTGGTCTCCACGTTGGTGCCGTTATCCTTCTACTGCTGACATCTTATGGGCAGATTTCTGAGAATTATGTGAAAAGAATATGAGAGTGAGTTGTAATCAAGTGTTGACTGGCAGGATCTCAAACCCCTCAGGCATAAATGTTACACCAGATGCTTTGTAGCTTCAACTTTGGAACATGCTCAAGCTCCCTCAGCCACAGGGATACATTTCTTCCATTAAATACAAACAGGAGGTGTTTGCTCTTTGCAATGAAGACTTCAGCATTTAAGGGAGATTTATTAAGCATGTGTTGCCTTTTCTTGTTTATTCCTGGGGTTCCCAGCTGTGAGTTCTTCAGCAATAGGAGCACAACCTCAGCAAAACCTGGTTTTACTCATGTTTGTTGTGCTTCTTGGCCAATCTTAAAGAATTCTCCAAGTGGCAGGGCCCCTACTTGCTGAGTTTTAGGTACTGTAGATAATAATAACTAAGCAAAAGGTAAGTAGTTTATAATAATAAGATAATGGATAATAAGTAGTAGCTCAGAGAGATGAGCACTCACCAGCACAGTTCCTTTTTTACCTGGATAAGGTCTCACTGTAAAAATCCTGATTTTTTTCCCCCTTTCATGTCTAACTTTTTTCTAACATTGGCATTTTCTTTTCTAAAGCTCAGTGCTTCTTTATGACATTGCTGTCTATATCCACAATGTCTCCTACACTAATATTTCAAAGCAGAGGGTTGGCCTGGACTAAAAAAAAAAAAAACGGAAGGGATATCTTAAGGGTGTGCTTTTCTGTGGCAAAACTGCTCCCCGGGGATGTCAAGTGACCCACTTGCTGTCCCTGAAGGCGACAGTAGAATGGGTGGGGGACTTGGGCTCCCACCTCTGCTGTGAGAGCCCAGACACTCGTGGGTTCTGCAGCCTAAGCAGGAATAGACAACCAGTGGGTACTGAACTGCCTGGGAAGTATTTGAAAATCACCCTCTGCTCCTAACAATTTGTCATTATGGACTGGGGGCAATCCCTGAGTGACCATGTACAGCAGAAGAGGTTGATGTGGCTGGAGAGCTGCTGGTGTTTGGGTTGTGATGCTGAGAAGGGAAATGGCAGGGCTGGCTGAGTGCCTGGAGGAGCCACAGCCCGGGGTGTGGGCAGGCAGGTCTGCCTCCTCCTCTTGCAGGCACTCTGCTGTGGCAGGAGGGGCAGGAGGGCTCCTCAGAGCAGGGGAAGCCCTTTCTCCCTCAGCCCTGCACATGTGCCATTGTCCCTGCTAACAATGGGGAGAGGAGGGAGCGCTGGAGCTGGTGACACAAACCCCAGGGCAGGAGCAGCTGGTGGCTGCTCAAGGGAAGCTCTGTGTGTGCAGCCACAGCCGCTGCCCTGCCAGCACTGTCTGGGTCCCAGCCCGGGCTCCTGACAGCCTCAGGGTGGGACTGAGCCCTGTGCCGTGCTAGAAAGGGGCAAAACTGCCTTTATTTATCGTGGAATCATGGGATATCCTGAGTTGGGAGGAGTAATTTGAATCCCCACAGCACAGCCTCAACAGTCCTACCCTGTGCATCCCTGAGAGCATGGTCCAAATGCTCCTGGAGCTCTGGAAGCCTTGAGGCTGTGACCATTCCCTGGAGAGCCTGGTCAGTGCCCCAGCACCCTCTTTTCCTAATATCCAACCTAAATCTCCCCTGGCACAGCTCCAGCCATTCCTTCACTTCCTGTCCCTGGTCATCAAAAAGCAGAGATCAGTGCTGCCCCTCAGGAGGTAGTTGTAGACTGTATTTAACTGCAGACTGTATTTAACCTGCCTCTCTCCAGAGTTTGGGGCTTCCCAGCTGTGAAGAGCAGGGAGACCCTGCAGGCAGCTGCTTCCTGTGGTTCCTCTCTGGTGCTATCCCTGGGAACCTGTGTGGTGAGAGTTAACCACCCTGGCCTAATGGTTCTCTAAAACATAAGGAATGCTAATAAACACTTTCTATTCACTAAGGTCCAGCAGATAGGAAGAGAATAATCAAGGAAGCTTTCTGTAACTGGCATTAGTCATCTCTCCTGAGACAGAGGGAAAGCTTGGCTGGGGATGGGCGGCAGAAATGGGCCTGTGCTCTACACCTCTTTTTCTGTCCAGCATCTCCTGGGAGGCCCCAGCAGGTTCTTTTCCAACATGAGTAAGTTTCCCTAAAACAAAGAGGTTTAAGGTTTATCTGGGAATCAGTTCCTTCTTGGGGCTTCCAATGCTGCACATCCTGTATCAGCCCCCACAGGTACTCCCCATTTTAAAGGGCGTGAGGGTGGTCATGTCACAGGTGTTCAGTAGGTGGTGGAGAGGAGTTTCACCTCCTGCAGTGGCAGCTTTTCCCAATTCCAACTCTGGCCATGTTTGCTCCCCTCCAAAGAGCCCATGGGATGTGGCACCTTGCAAAGAGCTTGGAATACAGGCCCTGTGGCCACTGACCCTGCAGGTAAGAGACAGGTCTGCAAACTGAGCCAGGCGTTACTTGCGAAACCTGCTGGGCTCAGCTGGCAGAGATGCCTCTCCTGTCCCCAGGGATGAGTCTCCCTTGCAGCTCAGCAGAGATCTGGTTTACAGGGCATGGTGCAGAAAGCAGCTCTCCCAAAAAAAAAAACAAAAAACCAAAAAACAAAACCAGCCCCTGCCAAGAACTAACAGGATGCAAGGGGAGGCAGTGAGGAGGAGGCTGGAGCAGGCAGCCAAGCACCCTTCCCACTCAGTCTGGAGAGCAGATGGAGCAAACTAAGAGCTCTCTACTTCAGTCAACCCCCTCTTCCAGGCTGAGCTGGCTCCCACAAGGATTCCCAAGACTTGCAAAGAGATTTTAGTGGTCTTGGGCTGAAGGCAGGCAGAGATAGTCACCCACTCCTCCAGATAGATATCAGGCTGCAGGGACAATGGCTCTACTCTGCTTGGGCAGGACAGCTCCACTGCTGGGCTCTTGTCTCGTGGACCCAGTAGGTTGGGAAGGCAGCAGTGCAGGTGAAGCAGGGATTTACTGGGGAGGATCCTACACTAGTGAAGCTCAGTGCTGGCAGCGTCCCAGAGAAGGCCCCTCAACAACATCCCCACTTTGGGGCACTTGTGTGACTGGTTGTGAGCACAGAGCTGGGAGCTACAAGGCAGCTCCAGGACAGTGCAGCAAACAGGGAGGAACAGAGGGAAGGAAGGGAGGTTCCTGCTGGTAAGTGTGTCAGTGCAGGGCTGGAGCTGATTGCTCACAGGCACTCCCTAGCCCTGATCATTGTTAGAGATCTTCACTCTCTTGGGTTTCTCTTTATGCAGGACACAGGCATGAAGTGGGTACAGACTACCAAGCTGGGGCTCTGTGCCAGCCATCTCCTTTGCCAGGCTGATGTGACTCCAGGCCAGTGCTGCAGCAGGAGTCCTGCCTGCCTCTGTTTTCCCTGGCTCTCTGCTGTCTAAAGGAAGCAGGGGAGCACAGTCTCCTCCACCCCTGCTCTGTGCAGCACTGCCACAAAGCCCAGGGGCTTCATATCTGGGCCGTGCTACATTTAGCATCTGTGGGGCCTTGCTGGGCTCCCGAGGGCCATTCTGTCCCTCCAATCAAGGCCATAGCTCTCTGTAGCCTTCCTTCCTTGTCCCTCAAAGATGGGGTGGGAAGGGCTTGGGTTTGGCTTAGTGCAGTGAGGAGTAAACCCTTAGCAGCCGTTCTGTCTCTGGGGCAGAGGCTGAGCTGTGAGCATCAGTCACTCCTTGGGCTGTGATCTCTGCAGCTCCACCGATTCCCAGATGCCCTCGCTTACTCCCCTGTGTTGCAACTCCCCAGCTCTATTGGCCTTGGGGAGGGTGTCAGGGGTCTCTCCACAGCACAACTGCCCCCAGGTCCTCTTGTCCATATCCTTATATCACCTATCCCTAGCAACTGGCCGTGTGGGAGCAAATGGTTGCTGCGTGGGCATTGTCTTGAGCAGGACCCAGGGTGTGCTGCTGTGCTGTGATTCATGAGCAGGAGGGAAAGGGAGAGACTCTCCAATTCCTGTGCTTGGGATAGGCTTGAGGGCAGGGCAGAGATGTTCCTTTTGGGAAGGATGTGCATCCCCCCTTTCTCCTAGAAGGGTATCTCCTGCAGCAGGATGTCCTTGGGCAAGGCCAGGTTTTAATTGCTGCAGCATCACCAGACACCCGAGTCACGGTGCTCCTCAGAGCCTCTGTTCCCAGCCTGCCTGCTGCAGCTACTGAGCTATTGGGAGCAGTGAATTTCCCCCACAGGCCCTGGCTTTCTCTCCAGAGAGGATCCAGGGGCAGTTTGGCTGCTCTGAGCTCCCAGGGGAGCTGTCTGTGCCCTGCCCCTGCCTGCTGGTCCGTCTGTCCTGCTGCATCCACTCGCTCCTGCTGGTGTCTGCACTGCTGTGCTGCACTGTGCCTGTTTGGCTGCCTCCCTGTCCCTCGTGCTGTCTGTCTCCCTGACTGACACCTGCCACTGCAAGCACTGCCTGCCCCCCTCTCCATTGGTCTGTCACTATTAGGTTTTTCTTCTCCCCACCCCTTTCCTCTGGCTGCTATCCAGAGGCCTCTGCATTAGGTGTGACTTGGGTGCTTTTCTCTGGTTTATGGATAGCAGCCAGGCTGCAATCTGCAGCAAAAGGACTATCCAGAGGGAAAGGCTCTGCAAGGAGCCTCCTGCAAACACCTAGGCAGGACAGTGGCTGCCAGCACTGCCCAGAAACTGCATACTCACACCTGCCTCCACAGCACCACAGCCAGAGACTGAAAAGAAGGCCAAATCTCTCACAGTGGGACTTGGGCCACTGCATGCCTCTAAAAGCCAGTCGTTGGAGCTTGAATTCCCTGGTTCCCTGTGCAATAGCTGGGGTCAAGGGTGAGGATGTGGAGGAGACACACCTTGTGGAGATGTGAGGCTAAATGTGAAAAGGACCGGTGTGGGTGTGGTTACATGTGCTGCCCCACATCACAGCTGTGTTTGGATGTACACCTTGTGCTTGCAATTTTTCCCTCCGACAACACTGCAGCATGCCTCGTGTCTGTCTCTTTGCCTTGCATCCATCTGCTCCCAGTCTTGGGAACTTTCTCTGTTGTTTTGCTAAGCCTCTCCTCCCATCCAGAGCCAGCCCTGCCAGCCTGAGCCGCCCTGAGCCGGCACTGTGGTGTGTCATTGTGCTGCTACAGTGCCTTCAGTGCCCTGCTGTCACAAGGGTCAGGCCTTTGCCCCCCTCATGGCAGCACACTGGGACCCTGCTGAACACTCCCAGGGCACCACAAGCCCCCTGGCCAGCTTAAGTGGCTGTCCCCATTTGGGCCAGCACACCTGCAGCCCATGCAGTGAGCGAGCAGCCAGAACCAAGCTTCTGTAGAATTAGCAAACCCCCCTGCACAGCTAGCTTGCAAAACCTCAGCACTCGAGTGTCACCTGGGATCAGGTTCTGCTGGAGGAGAACATGACTTTTATATCAACTTTCCCAGTGTCAGCCCTTTTAGCAGAGCCCAGCCAGGGGTGTGGGAGGAGGTGAGGGCAGGGCAGGCCCTCCTGTGTGTCTCTGTGCTTTCCTGGTATACGTCTGGACCCAAACTCCCAGGGAAAACAGCTCCCAGATGCTGCCCTCCTCTTCTGTCATAACCTTCCCAGAGGGCAGTGAAGAGGTCTTGTCCTAGGCTGCTTTTTGGATCCAAAGCCATTTTGCCTGTGCAGAAGCAGCTCTGCTAATCCACTTCCCAAATATGCTGATAGGAGCCTGTGCGGAGCAAAACCTTGGTGAGTCCTCACTGTCACCAGACCTGGGCCTAAAACTGAAGGTCTGTGTCCAGTGACATCACAGACAGAGCCTGCAGATGTGACACTTGGGCCATGGCTTAGCAGTGGATTTGGCAGTGCTGAGTTAGCATTGGACTCAATGGTCTTAAAGGTCTTTCCTAAATTAAATGATTGTGATTCTTTGATTCGGCTGAGTGTCCTGCCATTCCCACAGTGATTTCCCACATGGAGCAGACCTGTGTCGCTCAGGCCTTGGTGACTTGGTGCAGAGTGGCTTCTTGGAGCACCTGAGCTGAACTCATTTGGTGGCAGAGGATGATACCTGCTCCCTCCTCAGCAAAGCCCACGCCAAGCTCCTTTTCCCCTTCTCGACCATCCTCCTTTCCCAGCAAAACACCTCCCACGCTGTCGGGGAGGATGAGGGTTTGGCAGCTCTTCCGCAAAATGATGTTCCCATGGCAATGAAGATGTGTCGCCCTTCCCGAGGAACATAAGGGGGGCCAACGGCACCTTCCGCATCAGTGCGCGCCCCTTGTTCGGGGCGGGGGCGTCCGAGTCCCGCAGAGGCAGGGCCCCCCCGCACCGCCCCCCGCCGCAGGGCCGGGGGCCGAGCCTCAGTGACGCCTCCCGGTCCCCATTCGCTGGGTCCGCCCGCCCAGCCCTGCCCAGACTGCGGGAGCGCCGCGCCCACAGCCCGCCGGGCAGCCCCGGACAGCGCCGGCAGCCCCGCAGGCAGCGGGCAGCACCGGACAGCACCCGCAGGTAGGCACCGACCGCCCCGCAGCGCCCCGCACACTGCCGGGCCGGGAGCAGCGGCTGGGCTCGGGGCACAACGAGGGGCTGCGGGCGCGGGGTGGGTCCGCAGCCGCCGGGCGCGGCGGCGGCACCGGGAGCATCTCGCCCCTCGCCCGGGGGATGCTCGGCCGGACGGAGCGCGCTGGAGGAGGGGACGGGCTCAGCTTGTCGCCCCGGTGACGCTGCCTCGCACCCTCGGCTCGGGACTGCGGCATTCCCGGTGGGCGCGCCCGCGCGCACGCCCGCATCGCTTCCGCGCTCCCGCTCCGCGCTGCTGCAGAGGGGGAGCTCGCCCACCCCGAGCCCTCCTGCCCCTCTCGAGGGTCGCCCGATCGCTCTTCCCTGCGCACCGCGTCGCCATGCACGCCCTTTGCTGGTAGCCACCCCCCGGCATAGCCAGGCTCCTGCGGCTCTGCGTTTCCCCCAGCCCACCAGCCTGGCTCTGCACGCCCCCGTCCCCATCCCCGCAGCTTGTTTGTCACCCTGCGCCTGTCACACTGGTGAGCACAGGGGGTAGGTATCGCCATGGTGTGACCCCGAGCAGGTGGGGACTGAGCCAGGAACTTTGCCCTGTAGGAGCTGGAGCCCCTCGAATGCCACCGTCCTCCTGAGCCCTGTCCCTACGCCAAACCCCTGGGATCATGCAGGAATGAGAGTCACCTGGCTTGCTCAGCTCCCAACACTGCTGTCAGGAGAAGAGGGGTCCAAGGGCTATCAGCCCAGAGCCTAGAAAATCTGAGTGTTTAGGCACGTAGATGGGGGGAAGACCTCCCTCTCTGGGAGCTTCTTTGCATTGATTTTCTGGAGAAAAGCCAGGCTATGACCTAGATAGTGTCCCAGGACATTCAAAAAGGAGCCAGTTGATGCTGGGAAATGAGAAGGGAAGGGACGGGGGGACAGTTTCTAGGAATCCAGAGGTTAAAGCATTTACCCAATTGGCAACCTCTTGGTTGTCAAGATCAAACAGAAGGGAATTTTTCTTCCTGGCCAAGATTTAGGTTTCTGGATAAAGAGATTTTTCAGGGTTTCAGGGTGAGCAAATGGGTTTGGTATTTCCTCTTAAAATGTTATATAAAAAAACCAAAAATTGCTAAATAGAAAAATGCAGCTGGCTGTCGTACAGGCAATTCCTAGCTCTTCCCTGGATGCTTTGCCAGGCTCAGAGGGAGCAAACTGAGGGTCTGTTGTCCCCTCTGCCAGCCTGGAGTCACGAAGGGCTAGTTTATCAGTTTCCCCTCTTGGACCTGGCCCCATATGGCCAGCCTGGAGGGCTGATTGCAGGGTGCTTGTTGTGTCCTTCAGCCCGGCGGCTGCCTCGCTGCTCCCCCACCCTGTCCCTCCATTCCGCATGTCTGCGGCTGGATTCCCCACGAGGCTGCTTGGCCAGGCTGCAAACCTTTAATTGATTCCTTGTGGCTGCATTGGGCCGACTGGAATCCGCAGCCCTGGTGTTTGGATGGCACATCACAAGCCCCTTACCCACACACACAGCCTGGAGAGAGACAGGCTGACCGGGCAGGGACCCAGAAAGTGGATGCTGCCACCCAAACCCCTTCCACCCAGTGGCCAGGCAGGCTGAGCTCAGCTCCTGGAGCCTTCGTGCCATCCTTCAGCGGTCTTGGCTCCCTGTCCAGCTGCTGTGTCCCTCTTCCTCGCTGCTCTTGGCCCATTTCCCTCACTGCATCGCAATGACTCATCCTTGCTGAGCTCACCCGCTGGAGCTGCGGGAGGACTGGTGGGGCGGGCGCCCACCAGCCCTGAGAGAGGGTCCTCACTTGGCAGCCCCCTCGCCGAGAGCCACAGACCTCTGGTCAAGGTGTGCAGGCACTGGGGTGCAGCCTGGTTTCACCTGTCTGAACCTTGGCTGGCCATGGGGCAAAAGGGGGAGGAGGCAGGACATGCAGGCCTTGCTGCAGGTCTGGCCACGGTCATTTAATGTCTGCTGGGGGGATCTGGACAGGGAAAACAAAGCGTGGATGGGGCATTGCCACATGAGGATGAGCAAAGGTGATGCTGGGCAGACGCACAGTGCCTGGTTCCCCAGCTGGGTGCAGTGCGAGCCAGGCTCTGTGCAGTGAATCAGACTGGTGAGGAGGAGCAGACCCTAGAGCATCGTTTGTGCAAGAAGGGCAGCCTGCACCACCGAGTGCCCACATCCATGAGTCAGTGGCCTGGCTAACTGCCTCTCTCTCCCCCTGCCCAGATTTCCCTGGCACAGACAGCCCCCACTGGGCACCTCAGCAGCGAGATGAACCCCACCGTGGGCATCGCTGTCATCCTGACAGGTACATCCCTCCCCGCTCCCTGCTCGGCCCAGAGCAGCCTGGAGGCTGCATGGGCATCCCCAGAGCTCGCTGTTCCCTGTCCAACCCCCTCCTGCCTCTCCCAGTCCTCCAGGCTGCCCACTGCCAGATGATCAAGGACCTGAGTGCCTGCCTGCTGGGCCAGAACCTGCGTGTGGACTGTCGCTATGAGAACAAAACCGACAACCCCCTGACCTACGAGTTCAGCATCACCAAGGACAACAGGAAGCACGTCATCCACAGCACCATCAGCGTCTCCGAGAACATCTACCGGAGCCGAGCCAACGTCACCATGCACAAGAACCTGGTGTGCCTCCACCTGCAGAGCTTCACCACCAGCGATGAGGGCATCTACATGTGTGAGCTGAGGGCCACCAATGACTACACCGGCAACCAGATAAAGAACATCACTGTTATCAAAGGTGAGACAGGCAGTGGCACCTGGCATCAGCCCTTCCCACCTGCTCCTTGGCTTGGCAGGGCCAGCAGAGAACACCACAGCTCCCTGTGGTGTCCCCACATCCTCCCTGAGCTCCATAAATGTGTCCCGATCCTTACATGCCCTTCAGGTGGGCTTCATCCCACAGATGGGCTCACTCTACCCCATCTCACACTGCCTTTCCTGCCTCCCTTGGGTCCCACGTCAGGCACATTGCCTAGATATCCTCCCACAGAGAGGACAGTGGGGATCCTCCACACCTACATCCCACAGGAGCAGTCCTCCAGATGCAGAGACCTTTGTCTCACCGGGTCCCCATCCACTTGTCACCTCAGTCAGGCACAGGCAGGATTATGCTTCTCAGTGTCCCAAAAAATCTTTGCTACTACACGCTGGGAGGGAAACAGGCCAGGATGGGACATGCTGCATTTCTGTGGCAGAGCAAAGGCAAGAAGTTGTATTCCAGTACCACTAGAACACCCAGCCTGAGCCCCGTTCCTGACGGATTTCATCGCCTCTCTTCTCTCCCTCCCCATTCCTTCTCCTCACAGACAAACTGGAGAAATGCGCTGGCTTCAGCCTCTTGATCCAGAACACCTCGTGGCTCCTGCTGCTGCTCCTTTCCCTGCCTCTCCTGCAAGCTGTGGACTTCGTGTCCCTGTGAAAGGCGGAACACGCACACACACACACACACACACAGCCAACACGCACACACGCACGCACACACCGAGCACCCCAGCCACCCCGCCTTCCTCACAGCCCCTGGAAAGAGAAGCTGAAGCGTCTGGAAGCCGTGAAACCTCTCTGTGTTATCTCTATTTAGCCGTGTATCTAACGCTAACCACCGTCCCGTGCCGAGGCCCGCCATCCCACGCACACATGCCCCGCTCCGAAGCATGGTGGCTCTGCTAGGCAGCGTTGCTTCTCCCATCGCGCCTCCCCCGCTCCGTAGGCTGGCTGGTTTGCTTGTGCTGGGAGCACTGGAGGCCTCAGCCTCGCTTGTCCCATCCCTTTAACTCTTGGGGTTTGCCTGTTCTCAACCGGGGAAAGACAGCGGGATTGGCAGGTAAGAGAGAGGGGTGATATGAGAGAGTGCGGAGGGTGCCTGTGGTGGGTGCTGTGCCCATGGCACCTGGAAGTGACAGGGCTCTTGGTGTCCCCACCCGCCCTGCCTGCCAGGTGAATGATTCCTCACCCTGCTTCTCTCACCCTGAGCTGCCACGGCTGGGAGAGGGCACAGAATGACTCCTGTCTCCGTGAGCAGGGGAGCCATGGGATTGCTGCTGGGCCTGGCAGGCTGGGAGGAGAGAGGGGAGCAGGTCTAGGAGACACCATGAACCCCCCCTGCCTCCTCAGGATTCCTCTGGGGCCCTGGGAACGGGCTCAGTGCAACCGTGCCTCGGCAACAAGTTTTTCCTAATCTGTTTCTTACAGCTGAGCTGGAAGTGAGGCCTCCTCCAGACACCATCTGGTACCTTTGGGCTGCCCGAGCCAGACACACCACTCGCTCTCCCCAGGGACCAGCCCTTAGCTGTGACGAGAGACTTGCTGCCAGCACCAGGGGAGGCAAGCAGAGCCTCTCTGAGCTAGCCACAGCCCCACTGCCCTCCCCAGGGCCCTCAGAGCTGCACCGAGGCTGGCTGGTGGGGAGGGGATTCCTCTCTGGGAGTGTGACCCCAGGGTCTCTGCAGGGACTCCTCGGCACCGGCACCTTGTCTTCCCTAAGGGAACATCTGGGGACCCCAGTCCTTCCTCATGGGGAGGCAGAGCAGTCTTCCTCAAATCCCACCGTGCTCCTGCGAGGAGCCTGTGTGCCCCCTCCCTTCTCCCTCCTCCCTTTCAGCATTTCCCCGGCTCCCTTTAAGAGCAGCAAAGGATCTAAGGGCAGCCCACAACCTCAGTAAGGGCAGGATGGTGCCAGGGGTTGGCGAGAGCAGGGACAGGGGTGGCCAGCACAGCTCAGATCTGCCAGCCCAGGGCTGCCTGGATGCCCACGGGACCCCGAGGAGCCTCACCCAGGGGAGGGCACAGGGAAAGGAAGAGACAGGCAGGAGCATTCAGGTGCATGGGGTAAACCCCAGCTGTGCTACCCGTGCAGCCTGGGCTGTGCCACCACGGCTGAGAGCAATACACAGCAGCTGCTCCCCACTCCTTGCTCTTCTCCAGAGCTGCTTCCTACCCCCGTGCCCGTCCCCTGCCCATCCCTGCCTGCTTGCTTGCTGTCTAGTGCTGCTGAGGCCGTGCCCAGCTGAGGCCTGGCTGTGCCCAGCTCCCTGGGCGTGCTGGTGAGCGCCGGGGCAGGCGCAGAGCCCAGCGGCAGAGCACGGACGCGGCTCGAGTCTCATTTTTTGGTGAACATTTGTAGTTGTTTCCACAGCTTGTCGTCAAAGGAATTCTGTTAAGGGAAAAGGGACAAAAAAAAAAAAGGAAAAAAAAAAGAACCCTATGAAAAGCAACAACAACAACAACAAACCCTTATCATCCAGGAGTGTTCCTCTGTCTGCACAATAAAACCCTACCTAGGTTGTGTGTTGGAGCCATGGGTGCCCGTGTGTGCGGTGGTGGGGACAGGGGCTGTGTGGGGACAGGGGCTCCAGGACCCTGCTGAGAGGTGCAGCCCCCCAGGGAGCCCCTCTGTGCCTCCAGCACCCCAATGCCTGTGGGAGACAAGCAGGCAGAGGAGCAAGACCTGACTTTCCTGGGCAGGGCAACTCCCTCCTGCCCACCTGGAGCACGACCCCTGCACCCAGACCCTTTGTCCCCACACCCATCCCTGTCCCTAAACCCCCGGCTCCATCCCAGAGGCCACCTACTGCCCACGGTGGTGGCAAGGAGGAAAAGCAGGGGACCAGGTCTGGTCCTGGCCCATCCATCCTCTGGGATGGGAATTGCCAGGGATGGAAGTGGCCGTGGGAGCGGGGCTGGGTGTGCACGTGTCCCAAAGCTCCTGTGCCTGGCACACCAGGGTCGTGCTGCAGCCCCTGTGCCCACACGCTGCCTGGGGGGCTGCCAAGGGCTCCCGTGTCCTCTGGAGCAGACATACACTTCCCTGCCCAGGGTCAAGATGCCACCCTGGCACCAGGAGTCACCAGCAGGACCCTGCCACCACCCCCTAACACCATTGGTGACCCTGCGCCACCTCCCAGAGTGACGCCCCGACGCGTCCCTCCCTGTTTAAGGGCTGGAGCCAGGCGGGAGGGAGGGAGGGAAGAAGATGCCACCCTAATTACATCCCTCCCCATTATCCTCGGCAGGTGCTCGCTGAGTCACGGCCACGCAGGTGCCGTACCCTGGGCGGGTCAGGCGTCCCGGAGCGGTGCCCCGGTGTCCCCATGGATCCACGAGGGGTGGCCCCCCACACCAGCTGCCCCATGCCCACCTTTGCTGAAGGGTTAGGGGGCTCTTCTCCCTACAGCTCACCCAAAGGGGGGCAAAACCCAGTCCAACTCCTGCCCTCACCCTGATGCTCTATTCCAGACCTTGCTGGAAGCCACGACCACTCCTTTTTTGTCCCTCCCTGGCCCCCACACACCAAGTTGTGTTCCCCCCCCCCCGCTCCCTCCCTCTATCCTTTCCCTCCTGGACCACACCTCCCTCCCTAAATCTCTCCCTTCCTCACGCTTACCCTCAGTTCTCCATTCCCACAGCCCACTCAGCCTCCCCTCCCGGCACCCCCTTGCCGTGGGCCACCAGCCACCCCCACCCCCCTGGTTCACGTCCCCTTTAAGCCTCCCCAGGCTGGAATGCGAGAGGAGCATTTCAGCGCCCTGTGAGGTCAGATAGAGACACTATATTTATCTGGCCGGTAACCTGAGCCCTGAATTTCTGCGGTGGTGTTTTTACGTGGCCCCACAGCCCTCGGGCTCGGCCCCCTCCGGCCACTGCGCTCCCTCCCGGGGTGAGGGGCTGGGCCGGGGGTGTCCTGTCCCCTGCGAAGGGCTCGGCTGCTGCCCATCTCCACATCGCCCATCTGCGGTGCCAGGGGAAGCTCCCCAGGGAGGCAGGATCAGCCCCGAGGGCATCACCGAATGCCTGGCTGGTCGCCCCTCGCCGTGCCCTGAGCTGCCATCGGCCACCCGCGCCACATGCAGGTGAGTGCGGGGCGTGCCGTGGGGACACCGCCCCGGGGAGGGGGACACGGAGACAGGCAAAGCTGCCCCCCTCTTCCTTCGGCTGGATAAAACCACGGGGGAAGAGGTTTCTCTCCGGGGAGCAGGTTCAGAGTTCAGACACAAAATCCTGGCTTTCAGCTGCCCTCCCCGGCACCCTTCTCGTCCCCCAGCGTGGGCAGAGCCGCCTGCTCGAGGGTCCCCTCTTTTTTTTGCCACCCACGGACGTCAAAGCAGTAACTTCTGCCCCGGGTCTCATGTCAGGGTCTCTCGTGGGTTTGGGGTTTCACTGCCAGGGGGGTGGCCCGGGAGCAGCTCTGCAGCAGGGTGGGGATGTGTCAGCAGCACGGAGCGAGGCCAGAACTCCCAGCCATGTGGTGTGAGCTTGGAGGGTTCTCAGGGCTGCCAGGGGAAGGGCCCTGGCCAGGCTGGTCCCGGCTGGATGAGTCACCTTGGACAAGGCCTGTCACTTTGGGGGGTGGGAATGGTGGAGGGCAACGCAGGAGCCGGGCTGTGACAGAGGCACTGCAGTCCCCGTCTGTCAACAAGGGTGACTCCAGTCCCTTCCAAACGTTTTATGGCACATTCCCCCCGAGGCTGCTTGGGGTCACCCTTCCTGGAGGGAAATGGATACCTGGAGGCTTTCTGTGCCTTGTTTCCCTTGGGGAATGGGCAGGAGGCTGTCCCGCCCCGCTGGCATGCTCAGCTGGACACAGAGCCCCTCAACCCCAAACCACTTGTGCTCTGAAGCGTGCAAAGTGCCTCACACAGGGTCCCCTCTCTGCCTCCACCACTGCAGAGTCCTGAGAGCTCCCACGTAACCTCCAGGCTGGGACATTGTGTCTCAGGGGACAGGGGACACAGCTCCGAGCCTGCGTAAGCGAGAAGCAGCTGTGCTGTGACACCTTGGATGGAGCCAGCGCTGTGTAAGCTGAGCTGAGCCCTCTCTGGGGCTCCGTGGCCACCGAGGGGAACAGCTGCCACCGGGCACGACAGAGGGGACACCTGCCACTGGGCACGGGCAGGACAGCAGCTGGGGACAGAGCAGGGGCTCTGCTTCTCTGCCTCCAGAGTGAAGGTTTTGCCTCCTCACTTTTGAGCTTCCCACTAGGAAGGCTGCCAAAGCTGGAGGCCAGGGCAGGACTCCCCAGCACCCTGAGCAGCCCCATGGTGTCCCACTCCCACGTTGTGGCACTGCTCCTGCCTGGCAATGTGAGTGCAGACCGGACATTCCTGTGCCTCAGCTTCCCCTGACACCCCGGGAGGATGATGAGGGTGCAGGGAGGCCTGACTCAGCCGTGCCGGCCGCAGGGCTTTGCCAGGCAGCAGGAAAGCTCAGCACAATGACGGGTAGGGAGGGGCCAGGCAGCCCAGGAAGCGCTGGGAGGAACCGGGGTTTTCTCACACCCCCTCAGCTCCTCTGGCTCCTGGCATGCTCCGCTCTCCCGCCGCCCTGGGGTCTGCTCGGATGTGACAAGGGAACTTGGAAGCACAGGCAAGCCTGGCAGATGTGACATTCCTCCATGGTAAGGCCTCTCTTCCCAAGGAATGGGGTAGCTCCCGTGTCTGGGGCCGGTGCCTGTGCTGACCCTGCATCCCTTCATCAGCTCCTCCGCATCCCCAGCGCAGGTGCTGCCCTGTGGAGACCTGTCCTGCTGCCAGGAGCACCTGCTGCCCTCCTATTCCCAAACTGGTGCTCTCCTGGTGCTGCTCGTGCCAAGAGAGAGTGTGGGCACCTGGCAGGGGACGATGGCGTGGGGCTGTCCTGGCACTGACCCAAGCCAAGATCATCTTTGCTGGCAAGGAGGTGGGGAGCAGGGGCAGTCCCTGTGCCAGGCTGCTCCGTGCCCCAGCAGGGCAGGCAGCCAGGCATGTGCTCTCTGGGAGCCCAGGGGCTCTGTCAGTCTCATCCTGGCACTCGAGTGCCAGTCCCTTGGCTGGGGTCCCACTCCCTCTGAGCAAAATTCGCACTGTCTGTGTCAAATCCTGACCGGCAGAGCCGCGCTCCTGGTGAGGGCGGCCACAGCCAGGCTGGGAAGAGCCGGGTGTTTCGTGGAGCCCTTGCCTGGGAGCAGATTATTCACCCTTCAGTCTCAGTTCCCAAACAGGTCTGTGCGCTCCACCTCGCTGCTGCTTGTAAATATTTCCCTCTCCGCTGCGGGATGCTGTTCCCTGAGCAATAACAGCAGCGGCCGGGATGCAGCCGGGCTGGCTGCAAAGCCGGGCTGCCAGCCAGGAGCCCACGGGGGCTGCCTGCTGTCTCTCACCACCTTCTCCTAAAAGCATTCCACACTGAGCCTCCGGGGCTCTGAGCAGGAGGCTGTGTCCCCCCAGGGCGAGGCAGGGAGTGACCGGCTCTTCTTGCCGGGATCCAGCGCCTGTCCCCGAGGCCGGGTGCACCCTCGGTGCTGCCGGGGCCGTGCAAGGGACGGGCCGGGCACAGGCTACGGCACCTCCTGCCTTGGAGCCGGGCCAGAGCCCGCCCAGGCTGGGCTGGGAAAAGCCTTTGAATCAGGGTCATCTCCCGGGTGACTGGAGACTCTCAGAGCCACATGAGCCACTGTCCTGCCAGGGTAGGGACAGCAGTCACCCCGGGAGCTGAGCACCAGCAGCACCAGGGCAGAGGAGCTCGGCTGGGGTCCTGCCTGCCCCAGTGCCACCCACAGCCCCAGCACAGGTAGGGATCCAGCCGTCAGCCTGCCAGTGTGGGTGCTGAGGGCAAACTCTTCTCCAGCTCCTGACAGCCCGTGTTTGGGGGCTGCTGGCTGCCACCCTGCCCTGTCCCTGCTCCAGGCTGGCTCTGTGTGTGCTCTGGGGGCCTCTGTCCCTGTCTCTGTGTGCTTCTGTCCTGCCCTGTGTGGGAGCCACCAGCTCACTCTGGGGACTGAGTCCTGGCTCTGGCCAGCTGGCAGGGGCAGGGCTGCCACCTCACCAGGAGGACTCTCGGCTTGAATTACTGCTGGGGGCTCATGGGGCACAGCCATGGCAGGGACACAGGAAAGCTGCTCAGATGCTGACCTTGCCTCAGTTTCCCTCTCACTGAAATGCCAGCCCCTTGCCAAGCCCCAGCGCTCCCTGTGAGTAACCAGGGGAAGGTGCTGGGCTGGCTGGATTGGTCTATCCCACCTGCCTGTCTCAGCCAGAGCTGGGCCTGAGCATCATCCTGTGACCAGGCCATTGCCTCCCACCTGGAGGAGGCACTGGGCAAATCTCTCCAGCCCCAAGAGTGGGACAGGATGGTGTGGCAGGGATGCCAGGGCTGGGGAAGAGGTGACTGCTGCAGTTCCTTGGTGTCTGTAGGGATGTTGGGTGTCTCTGGCTGTGCCCTGGGGCCCCCTTCTGTGGTGTGAGGTGCCTGGGGGCATGGGATGGCACTGCCAGCTGGGTCCTGCTGTCCCAAACTCTCCTGGAAGGCTGGCAGGTGGCAGAAGCCATAGCCACACTGTGACCAACAGCCCCTGGATCCGCTGTGTCTCCCAGGATCTCAAGGAAGGCAGGAGCTACTGGGTGGGAGCTGGTGGGTGCCCTGTTGTGCTGACCAGGGCCTGTAGAAGCTCATCCCTGGGCTCTTCCCTTGCAGCCGATGCCTCCAGGACAACCTGCTGAGCCCCAGCCTGCAGCATGTCCCAGCTCTCCTCCACCCTGAAGCGATACGTGGACTCCTCCCGCTACGCCGAGACCACCTACAGCAAAGTGCCCAGCGGCTACAGCTCCTACAGCTCCTATGGATCCACCCTGCCCACCACCTACGCAGACAGCGACAAAATCGGCTTCAAAGCCAGCTACCTGCCGTCCCCCCGCTACCACCACGCCGGGGGGCTGTCCCCCACCAGCGGCTATGACAGCAGCCGGCTGTACCCCGACCCCAGCATCCGCCTGAGCCCCTCGTACATCCGCGCACAGCCGCACCCGCCCGGCGCCGGGCTCAGCGGGGGTGCCTGCTACACCTTCACCGGCACCGCCGGCAGCCCCACGGGCTACCTGCCCTCCACAGCGCCCCTCAGCCGCCACAAATCCATCAGCCACTCGGACCTGGCGCGGGAGTTCTCCGGGCTGCACACCTCAGACAGCACCTACCTGCCCACGGCCGGCGCGCTCAGCACCCGCAGCCGGCCGGAGCTCGGCAACCTGCAGGGTCTGTACCAGGCTGCCACTCACTCCGACTATGTCCGTGGCTACCTGGAGAGCTACGGGAGGAAAAGCCACCACGGCAGCCTCTCCACCGGCCACCTCAGCCCCTCTCAGGCCACCCTGCCACCGTCGGGCACCCGCTGTGCCAGCCAGCCCTGCGAGGGGAGCGATGACCACTGCGACGTGTCCGCCCAGGACCCCACGGTACGCGGGGCTGGCTGGGGGTGGGGGACAGAGCTGTGCTGGGGGGGATGTGGGCCGTGCTTGTGGTGAACTGGGGAGCCAGAGGCACCCGCGCCCTGCCTGGGAACCTGAGCGTGCTGCTCCGTGCCTCAGTTTCTGTGTGTGACCCTCTGAGATGCCCTTGCAGGCGCAGCAGTCCCGGCTGAGCTGCTGAGGCAGCCGTGTGTGGGCGGGTGGGTGTCCCCTGAGGGGCTGTGCTCGCAGGGGACGGTCCCCAAGAAGGCAGGATCAGCCTGTGCCCAGGATTGTGCCCCGCTGCACTTTCTGCATGCATGTGACAGCATGCAGGTGATGGCTCCGGCCTCATGTGGGGCTGACGAGGATTTCCTGCTGCCTCATCCCAGATAGGGAAGGTGACATGAGCAGGCTGGGCACTCATCCTGCTGGGACAGCTGGTTTGTCTGGTGCTGGCTCTGCCATGGTGACTTAGTGCCCAGCGATGCCACTTCCCTGGCGCCATCCACTGCTGCCAGTTTGGGGCCCTGTGGCCCAGCCTGTGTGGCAGCAGGGGGTTCCCCATGGCAGTGCTGCTCTGGGCAGCACCCCACGTGCTGGCAGGTACTCGGTGCCCCGCGTCCCCGTCGGTGCCGCAGTGTCCCCAGAGCCCCAGCCGGGGCCGGGAGCAGGCACCGCACACGCAGCCCGTGCAGGGGAGCAGCCTGGTAATTTTCCACTCAGGTTTCTTTCCAAGATCTGGCCAGGCTCTGCCTGCATTGTCTCCCGCTGTCTTTCCAGTCACCCTCCATTCACCCATGGTCTGACCTGCCCTTTGCTTCCCTGTGTCTCTGTCCCTCCATCCACCAAGCCGCGAGAAGTCTTGTCCTGCTCTGAGGGAAGCAGAAAAGAATCCCCCAGCAATCTTTCCCTTTGAGGCCAGTGCCCCCGCATCCCTCCCTGTGCTTCTTCCCCAGTGCCTTCCCTCACAGAACCACCTTCAGCAGTGCCCTGCCATGCTGTGGGACCCACGTGCCTGATGCCTGGCCCCCACTCCTGGGATGAGGGAGCTGGCTGGGGAGTCAGGGCAGTGCAGGATCAGTGCTGTGGAAGGGAATTCCTGCCTCCCCCTCCCACACCAGGCCCTGGTGGGGGGCACCAAGGGGGGATCCAGCGGCTGCTGCAGCCACTGGCTCTCACAAAAGCCCACACTGCCACCACAGGGTCCCCACCCCATGTGCCCACACACTGCTGTGGTGGGGTGCCAGCCTGCTCCCATGCAGGGCAGCAGGGGCTGTGCAGGCCCCAAACCACAGCCCCGTGGTCTGCACGTGAACCCAGCCTGGGCTGAGGTGGCAAAGGTGGCACAGGGTGCTGGGACAGACACCCATGCCAGGGCAGGCAGGGTCAGTGACACTGGCTTAGGTTTCTTTGGTACTTTGATGGGCACAACTATTTTCCACTGCTGTGGTTTATTCCCTTCTCTTTCCCAAGCTGGGAAGCAAATGTCCCGATCGTAAACCAGACGCGGGTGCCTGCGGCCGTGCCAGGTGCCGGAAACAAGCGCAGGCTGCAGCCCCGGAGCTGCCATCGGTTCTGCCCCGTTGCCCAGCCCCGAGGGCAGTGTCAGCAGCACCCGCTCCTGACGCAGCCAGGCGACAGCGGGGCTGGCCCCACGCCTCCTCCCATCCCTTTTTCCACCGCCGCCTTCTGCCTCTGCGCCTCAGAAACCGCCATCCAGAGGGGTTTGCAGGCAGGAGTGAGGGTGTCTCCGTGCGTCCCTACCCTCACCATCACTTCGTGCCTCAGTTTACTGCCCCGTGGGCAAAGTGAGGTGTGTGAAAGTGCGGTTTCAGCGAGCGTGTGCCTGCGGAGCTGCAGGGCCGTGCTGGCTCCCGGGAAGGGCAGTCTGGCGGGGGGCAGGACTAGAGCTGTGCCGGCCCATTAACCACCCCGGGTGTACACAGGGTCAGAAGGCCAGGGCCACCCACAAAACCGCCGGCAGCTCTCCGCAGTCCCATCCTGAGCAGCTGACGTCCCTGGCCCGCAGCCAGTGCTGGCTGGCCTTGCCTGCAGCCACGGTGCCAACCGGGCCTGTGGCAACCTCTGCCCGTGGCAGAAGGTCACCGCTGCAGAGGGGCCAGCTGAGGGCATGGACCTGGCTCTGGGTGATGCCTTCCGACCGGGTGTCCCCTTCTCTCTTCCACTCCAGCCTCTCCCTCAGAGCCTGCACGCCGCTCTCTGGCTTGAGGGGAATTCAGTCCTTGGCCCGGGGCACTCAATGTCACAGGGGCACGAGGTTCAACACGGGATGTTGTGAGCCACCCTCTTGCCACGGAACCGGCTCTGCCAGCACGGTGCATCCCCACGGGGAGAGCTGCCCCAGCTCCTGGCACAGCGCTCAGAGCTGGCTGTGCACCAGTGCCCATCCTGCCCCCACGGTACCCACCCGCGCTGCCGGGCAGGGTGGCAGGAGCCCTGGAGTTTTGGGGAGCTGTGCCACAGCCTGGAGGCCCGGGCTGTGGCCCTAGGCATGGCAGGGCACCCACGCAGGCTGCAGGAGGACAGTGGGGTGTGTGCCCCGGCGTGCACACCGTGTCCCCGTGTGTGTACACCGTACACAGCGCGGGGTGTGTACATGTACACACGTGTAAGCGCGCGCAGGCCCCGATTACGACAGGCCTCCTGTTGTGATGCAAAAGAGCCCTGGCCCTGCAGATGAATAACGCTGCAAGATGCCTCCTCAGATATTTTTGCTGGTGCCAAAAATAGTCTCCTTCCCTTCTTCCCTCCCCCCGTCCTCAGCCAGCCCCTCCGCTGGCTGTGCCGAGCTCTGCTCGACAGGGAGGCTGCAACTGCAGCCATCAGGAGTCGGCAGCCCCTGCCTCTGGATGGGGGTGTTTTGGGGGCTCCAGAGGAGGAAAGGAGGCTCTGCTTACAGCCCTCTGGGTGAGCTTGGAGGCTGTGCCTCTGTCAGAGCAGCCCAAACCGCACTCCCTGCCCTGGCTGCCCATGGAAATTTCCCTGAGCAGGCAGAGAAACACCTGGGCACGCACAGCAGGGCTCCGGCGCTCGTCCTGCCGCGGTCAGAGGGGTGAAGCAGCAGGAGACGCAGGATAGGACGCAGGACACCCGGGCTCGCTGCCAGTCTCCGCATCTGCCCTTGCTGCAGGAGAAGAGCTGGAGCCCTGCCCGTGCCGTGCCTCAGTTTACCGAGGGGAGACACCAGGTGGGGTCTTTGCTCCACGGAGGAATTGCGGGGAGTTTTTCCGTAGTGCAAGGCACTGAAATATCCTCTAAGCTCAGCGCTAATGCATCCCCCAAAGAGGGGGTTCCCAAAATGTCACTGCCTGGGAACCTGGCATTGGCACTACAGGAAAGGCACATGCCCAGAAGCCCCACACCCCTGTCTGTCAGCCCGCAGCCCCTCTCTGGGTACAGGCACCCCCTGCACCCACATGCTGTGGGGCTGTCCCACTTTTACCAAGGCAATTTTGGCGAGTAACCCCCGGCTGGGGAGCCCCGCACCCTGCCCATTGCCTGCCCGGAGCACAGCGTGGCCGGACCGCCGGTGCCAGCAGCCCTGGGCACGCCGAGCTGGGAGCACGGGGGGAGCACTGGGGGGGCAGGCGCTCCTCCGGCTGCCGCCCGTCCCCAGTCCCCCATCGCCCCCGCGGTGCGCGCACGGTGCCGGTGCTGGGGTACGGAAGTCCCTCTGAGGGAGGTGCCGAGGGGGCACCGCGGACCCCCGGAGCCGAGGCGGTGTCGCCGCCCCGTTCCGGAGCGTGTCCCCGGGGCAGAGCCGCCCCTCGCGGGCCCCCCTGGCTCCCGGCGCGCTGTACCACGCGGTGCGCGGGGGCTGGCCGTCACCGAGCCGTCACCGAGCCGTCACCGAGCCCGGCTGCCGCCTCTCCACCCATTTGATGTCAGAGCCGCTCAGGTGCCGTCAGCCCCGCAGCCGGCACCGGCTCCGGCCCCGCACGCCCAGCACGGGGGGCTCCGCGCCTGACCCCGCGCCCCCGCCTGCAGCCGGCCCTGGGCGAGGGCAGCCCGGCCCGTGTCCCCTGGCACGCCGCTGCCCGCGGCTGCTCCCCGCCGTCCTGCGGTGCCCGCCGGGGCCACCATGAGGGACTCGTACACGGTGACGCTGCCCGAGGAACCCCCCGCGCTCCCCGACCTTCACAAGGACCTGCGGCCCCGCACCTCCATGCCAGGGTCCCTGCTGGTCTCCACCTTCGTCGGGCTCGTCCTCAACAAGACCAAGGTACGAGATGCCCGCAGCTGCCATCCCCCGGCTTGGGGGCAGAGAAGAGGGCACCCCTTGCCCTCCCTGGGGAGTGTGGGGTGCCCTGTGCCCTCCCCCGTGCCCCAGGGTGAGGTGCCCGGGGGTGGGTGCCCTCCCAGCTGCCCGTGGGGACGGCGTGTCCCGGTGTCCCACAGGGTGGCAGGGAGCAGGTGAACTGCACGTGTCAGGACACCTGGGTTCCTCTCCCAGCCCTGCCCTTGCGGTGACCTTGGCCAGGTCCCCGTGTGCCACCACAAGGAAGGGTCTGCCGGCCACACTGAGCCCCTTGGCAGCGTCATCGGAGTGAACTTGGCTGTCCCCAGAGCCACAGTGCCGGGACAGATCTCTCCTGCAGCGATGGCAGAGCAAGGGGCAAGGAGGGCAGGGTCTGGGCACTTATGTAAGTCTGGCTGCTCTGGTTCTCCCGCTGCCCCAACAGGCTCCCGGCATGCAGACCTGGATGGGGCAGGATGGTCAGGATCTTGTCCCTTGTCCCCATCGCCTGTCCCTTGTCCCCGTCCTGCGGTGCAGCCTCGGGGAGTCCCCAGCCATGCCGCGTGAGCCAGCTCTCCTTCACTGCCTCTGAGCATGTCGTGTCCTAGATAAAGCCCTGTACGGGAGAGGGGGATTAGCTGGAGTTGAGTCACCCAGGGGAGGGAAATCCAGGGGGGGAAATAACACCTCGGTGCACACAGGGCTTGTGCCACGCTAGGGGAGCACCTGGCACCCCCTCCTCAGCTCCAGCCCTCCCCTGGGGTTGTTCCAGGCTCTGGGAGGACAGCCTGGGACCTGGCTCTGGGGGAATGCAGGATCTGTGGGGAGGTTTGCACCCACAGGGGCAGGACTGGCCGGTCCCTCCTGGCACACGGCGGGAGCTGCCCATCCAGGGCAACTGGACAAGCACGTCCTGGTGGGGATGGCTGGGGCACACTGGGGCAGCTCCCGGGGGTTGCTGCTCTCCCCTGGCACCGTGACCTTCCCTGGGGTGGGTCTGGGGACTCGAGCAGGGCCTTGGGGTTCAGATCCTCCAAGGGATGATGGATGTAGGTTGTTGGGGCGCAGGCCCACCTCTCCTCCTGCCATCTGCTCAGGGACCAGCACCAGCTCAGCTCCTCCAGCCGTGGCGTGGCACTGACCTGTCACACCCTGCTGGCACCCTGTGCCCAACTAAGCCTGCCCCAAGCCCATGAAGGCACCAGGGAGTTGCCTGGCGCTTTTGGACAGCAACTCCCCAGCTGGGGAGCCACATCTGGGGACACCCCTGTACTCTGGGCACTGCGGGGGCACCCGATGGCACAGAGGGCAGCCGGTCAGTCTGGCAGAGCCACGTGTGCCCACACAGGGCAGCCAGGTCCCCGCTGGTGCCGGTCCCTGCCGTGGTGGGTGATGCCAGCGCCGTCACTAAGGAGCACGTGTAACTGGATCTGGGTTATTTTGGGCTGCTGTCAGGGCTGGGTGCTCAGCACCTCCCACACACGCACCAGCTGCTGCTATTTCGGAGCTGCTGGGCCCCCTCCCCTCCTCTCTCCTCCTCTCCTCCTCCTCAAGCCTGAGGTGGGCAGCTGGGGCGTTTGCCTGAGGATCCTTAAATCCCGGGCATCTGGGGGAGCACCATCAGCAGTCTGACCCTGCAGGCCCTGTCAGACCCTCACCCTCCTCCGGGGAGGTTCATGGTGCTGCTCCTCTGTGCAGGGCTGGGAACAGGACCCCTGGGCTCCCATCAGTGCCCCCCACCAGCATCCTGGGAGAGGGGTGGTGGCACCCCTAAACCCCTCTGTGCTCTCGGTCTCTCCAGAAAAGAGTGACGAAGCTTCCTGGCCCCAGCATCCAGCTGCCCATGCCCATCATTGCTTTTCCCGGCTCATGGAGCGCCTGGAATTGCCACCCCATGGCAGAGGTGCAGCACAGCCAGGGCAGCGAGGGGCTGGGAAGGCACCACTGGGCACACAGCCCTGTTCCCCGGGCTGGCTGTCGCAAGGGCTGGGCTTGCACTTTCCCAGGTGGACTTTATCCTGCAAAACAGCTGTGCCAAAGTCTGGGCTGCACTTGTGCAGGGCGTCCTGGAGGGGATGGACACCTGGCGTGAACCAGACAGGCAGTGCCAGGGCACTGTGCTCCTCCTGCAGCGTGGGGCAGGCACAGGGCGCTGCCATGCCTGTGTCCCCAGTGTCCCTAGCCTGGGCTGCCAGCCTGACCTGCAATCCTGGGCATGGGGCAAAAGTGTTGCCAGGCAGGGAGAACTTTGAGCCCTGTGTGTTGCCCTGGGCCAGCAGGACGCGGCAGGCCAGCCATGGTTTGTCACCAGGCCCTTGGGCCAGAGAGCTGCTGGGTGCTGGCTCTGCCCATGATGTCACAGCGGGATGGGGCCTCTGCTTGCCCCTGAGGGTCTGCTCCACGGGGAGGTCTGTGGCACCATGGCCTCGCTGGGCTGCCCACAGGCATGGCCAGCCCGCCACCCTTCAAGCCCTGTTCCCTCTCTCTGCAGAGCTCCAAGGCCGTGCAGGGGCTGACCGGCCTGCGGAACCTCGGCAACACGGTAAGTGTGTCCCCAGGCCTGTGGGCACATCTGTGGGGCAGGGGGAGCCCTGTCCCTTCACCTCGCCCCCAATACCCACACCCAGCTCCCTGCACCCCTCTCCCCACGGTGCTGCCTGAGGAAGAGCTTCCCCTGCTCCTCACGGCTTCATCCCCGTCCTGTGCCCGCCCGCCCCAGGTGTCCCCCTGCCACGGCCTGCCTCCCTCCGCTTCCCGTTGCCATGGTTTTCTCTTCTGCCTCCCCCAGTGCTTCATGAACTCCATCCTGCAGTGCCTGAGCAACACCAAGGAGCTGCGGGATTACTGCCTGCAGAACCAGTACCTGCGGGACCTCAACAACAACAGCCGCATGCGCACGGCGCTCATGTCAGGTAACTGCCCATCCCCGGCCCCTGGTGGCTGCGGGGGCTTCCCTGCAGCAATTCCTGCAGCACATCCCTGCAGCACATCCCTGGGACACCCCACATCCTGCAGGACCCCCACCCAGAGCTCCGAGCTCCTCTGGGTGCCCGGCCAGTGGAGGATCAGGCCCTGAGACCCCAGAGTGTGGCCCTGAGCTTGTCCCCTCGGGGGTATGGCCGTGCCACCTCCACTGCTGACCTGCCTCTCTACCTGCAGAGTTTGCAAAGCTGATTCAGCTGCTCTGGACCTCTTCCCCCAACGAGAGCGTGAGCCCCTCCGAGTTCAAGACGCAGATCCAGAGATACGCCCCACGCTTCGTCGGCTACAAGTAAGGGGGGTGGGTGCCGGGTGGTGGGGGGAGCTGAGCCCCCTGCAGCCTCTCACTGGCCATGCCCCGTGTCTTGCAGCCAGCAGGATGCACAGGAATTCCTGCGGTTCCTGCTGGACGGGCTGCACAGCGAGGTGAACCGCGTGCTGGTGCGGCCGCGGGCCAACACCGACACCCTGGATCACCTCCCGTAAGTGCTGCCACTGCACAAGCCCCAGAAGGGTTCACTGCCCGCAAGGCCAGCCCAGGGACAGTGACCACACGGGTCCCTCTGGGCTGGCTGGCGGGGCTGGTGTCACCCAGGCCATGCTCAGTGCCCTGCTGTGTCCCCGTCCTTGCAGTGACGACGAGAAAAGCCGGCAGATGTGGAGGAGGTACCAGGAGAGGGAGGACAGCCGCATCAGCGGTGAGCAGGGCTGGGGGAAGGGAGGACAGGGCTGGGCTGGGGGCAGGGCAGGGAAGCAGGGGTCTCACCCTGCTCTGTCCCACCCCACCAGACCTCTTCGTTGGGCAGCTGAAGAGTTCTCTGACGTGCAGCGAGTGTGGCTACTGCTCCACAGCCTTCGACCCCTTCTGGGACCTGTCCCTGCCCATCCCCAAGGTGAGGGAGCCCCAGCGATCCCTGTCCCACACTCCCTGTCCCACACTCCCTGTCCCTAACCGTCACTGTACTCCCACAGAAAGGCTACGGGGAGGTGACACTCATGGATTGCCTCCGGCTCTTCACCAAAGAGGACGTGCTGGATGGGGACGAGAAACCGGTACGGGGCAGGGGGGCCCCCCGGGGCAGGCTGGGCCACTTCCCCTCTGTGCTTGTGTTGCCAGGACTGGGGGCAGTGCCCTCACCCTCCTGCTTGTGCTGTTTGCCTCCCACAGACGTGTTGTCGCTGCAAAGCCAGGACAAGGTGCACAAAAAAATTCAGCATCCAGAAGTTCCCCAAGATCCTGGTGCTTCGTATCCTTCGGGCAGAGGGATGGGGACAGGGGCTGTCGTGGAGGGGAGAGATGGGTTATTGCAGGCTCCCCTTTGTCCCTTTGGCTCCTTGACGTGACCCTCCAGACCTGAAGCGCTTCTCCGAGGCCAGGATACGAAGCAGCAAACTCACCACCTTCGTCAACTTCCCGCTGAAGGACCTGGACCTCCGGGAATTCGCCTCACAGAGCTGCAGTGAGTCCAGCCCCTGCATGCCTCTGATCCCAGCCCCGAGCTCCTGGTGGCTCCTGTGCCCCTCGTGTCCCCAGCTGGTGGGGGGCAGAGGCGTGAGGGGTGGGAGGCACGGAATCCAGGCTGCTGGAGCTGCTGGCATGGTGGGGGGCTCTGTGCTGGCACTTTGTGGGGCAGCAGGGCTGAGCAGCACCCCTGCTCCCCACAGACCACGCCGTTTACAACCTCTACGCCGTCTCCAACCACTCGGGCACCACCATGGGGGGACACTACACAGCCTACTGCAAGAGCCCTGTGTCCAGCGAGTGGCACAGCTTCAACGACTCCCGGTGAGCCTGGCGTGGGACAAGCGAGCAGGGACCCCCTGCTCAGGGCATCCCGTCCCCACTGCTCACTGCTGTCCTCTTCCCCTCTCCGCAGCGTCACCCCCATGTCGTCGAGCCACGTGCGCAGCAGCGATGCCTACCTGCTCTTCTATGAGCTGGCCAGCCCGTCCTCCCGCATGTAGCCAGCCCTGCCTCCCTGGGGACCCCTGTGCCACCCCTCAGAGCCGGCTCCGCCAGGGTTCGGGCATTCGGCCCCCCCAGAGCAAGGGGGAGGTGAAGAGGAGACACCCCCGAGGTGGCTGCAGAGGGAGGCTGGGGACAGCCAGGATCAGAGCCCGGGCAAGGATATCCCAGCTCCGAACTGAGGAGGGCAGCTCGTGACAGGACAGGGCTCAGGCAGCTCAGGCGCCTTCTGATTGCTGGCATTTGGTTTTTACCTCGGGGTTTTAGTTTATTTTTTTCCTTTTTTTTTCTTTTTTTTTTTCTTTTTTTTTTTCTTTTTTTTTTTCTTTTTTTTTTTCTTTTTTTTTTTCTTTTTTTTTTTCTGGTGTGTAATAAAAATCCTGAGCAAGGGACTCTACAGGAATGGGGCCACCTGTCCCATTGACTCAACCAGGACCTCTGCTCCCCTGGGACAGCACCCGGAGCTGGGGACCCAGGAGAGCCTGACACGTCCCTCCTGGCCTTTTGCCACTCCTGTATCTGCTTGGCCATCCCAGAGGATTTGTGAACTGCTCCTGACCTCCTCCCGGCACTTCCAAACCTCCTGGCAAAGGACTCCAGCCCTCCGGTGGCCTCCGTCCCGTCTCAGGCAGCACATCCCCTGCAGCTGCCCCACACACACTCCTCAAAGCAGCCTGAGCCCGGGCCCAGACTCACGGACAGGAGGGAGGAAAACATTTTGTGGAATTTATATGTATTTATAGTGGACTTTGCTTCAGCCTGGAGCCCCCCGCCGCTTCCTGCCTCTCCAGGGACTTGTGTCGGGGGCTGCTCCGGGTAGGTTTTTACCTGCCTCCTCATACGACGGTGCCTTAAACCATTTAGGGGAGCGGGGGGCCGTGGGAGAGGGAGGGGAGGACAGTGGCTTTCCGGGACCATCTGCAGTCGGGGCTTTTTTTCTCCCTGTGATCAGGAGCCCCCCTGGGTGCCCGGGGACCCGCCCTGCTGCTCTGTCCTCCAGCTAGCAAATGCCAGTGGCCTTTTTAGCCTTTAATTTATTCTCCTCCCCGTCCTGCCTTGCCTGAGGTGCAGCGGGAGGAGACACGGGCACCATCCCAGCCCTCGAGACAGCTCCATCCAACCCACACCCGGCCGGCTTCACCCTCGCTGCCCTGCGGGCACGGGCTGAGCGCTGGCACCAGCACCCTGCCCAGCCTGGGGCATCCCAGCGGGGCTCGGGGGGGGCAGGACGGGAAAGGGGAGCTGCCCGCGGCAGGAGCTGGGCTGGGGCAGCGATGCTGCTTGGCAGGTGGCTTGTTTACTGTGTAAGCAAGACGGGTGGGAAGTGTCTCATACAAGGGAGACTCGTGCAGGAATAAATTTGAGCTTGAACAGGGCGTTGGGTGCGTGTGTTTTGTCTCTGGGTGGTCTGGCAGAGGGTGGGGAGCTGCTGCCAGTGGCCACCCAGGAGCACCCCTGGAGCAGGAGCACTGGGGGCTCGCCTGGAGCAAGGGGGATGGGGGTGCAGGTGGCAGCGCGTGGAGGCAGAAGGAGCCTTTCCAGCCCCACGGAGCTCGCCGGTGCCCACACTCTTCCCTCAAAACCCCTGAACAATGGCTCCTTTCTCCCCTGCTTAGGGACGGAGACGGGCATTAAGGGGCAGCGGGAATGCAGGTGGCAGACCCAGGCACCCAGCGAGGGCAGGAGGGACACGCTCAGCCCGGGCTCCCCAACACAGCCCCTTCAGTGCTGCCCTGAGCACTGAGGAGCCTGGAGGCAGCTGGACAACCAAGGTCCCGTGTGGGGACCCCTCCAGCAGGGTCCCTTGGGGACGGGCTCCCAGCGGGATGGGCGTGAGCGCTCATTCCCCTTTAAGACGCTGGTTCTCCGTGCCAGAGCCTGACCTCGGCATCCTCAGCTGAGCTGGATTAACGGGGCGAGGGGGCTGGGGCCTGCCGAGGGGGCTGGGGCTGCTGCCTCCCGGGGCTCCCCGCACTCCCGGCACGGCGGGCATGGCCCTCGGGTGGGCTCCGGCGCCGGGCTGCCACGTGTAGAGCGGGCACTGCCACCACCCCCGCCCCGGAGCGTGCAGCAGGGGTCCCCACGCCGCCCCGGGGCTCATGGGGGCAGCTGGGGAGGAGCGGGCGGTGGGGTTGGGGGGCACAGGGCACTGGGCAGGATTTTAGCCAGGCTGCGCCGGGAACCGCCTGCTGCCATGAAGGACTTCACCGAAATCACGCTTTGCCCCGAGGCTCTGGACAGCAGCAAGGTAAGGCTGGGGGTGTGGGCGCTGCTGATGGTCCCCGCGTGTCCACCCACGGGTGCCCAGGGTGCCACCCGCGCTCGCTGTCCCACAGACCGAATTCTGCAACCCCGTTTTTGAGGGCGAGGAATCCCGGGCGGCACCGAGCGTGGAGCACCCGCCAGACAAGGATGGGACCGGCCCCGCACCACGCCGGGACGGCCTCGGTACCAGCCCGGGGGTTTGTACACACCCCCTGCCCATGGGGCTGCAGGAGCGGGCTGGTGGGCTCTGGGGCTGCTCGGGGACACGGTAGCACCGCGGGGACAAGCGGTGGGGACGTGACCGGCGAGGGCTGAGCCAGCCGTGCAGGGAGGTGGGGGTATGGCTTAGCAGCACGCCGGCTCTGCCCGCTGTCCTCGCCTCCAGGCCAGCAGTTCTGGGCACAGGTGGGCTGGAGGTACCGCGCCGACTGCAAGTTCACCTGGCTCTGCGTGGCTCTGATGAGCACCATCCTGCTCTTCCTCATCGCCCTCCTGCTCGGCATCGTCATCCACCGTGAGTGCCGAGCTGGGAGGTGGCTGTGACTGGGGTGGGGGACACAGAACCGGCTCAGGGTGGGAGAGGGGCACACAGAGGACATCCTGGCATCTGCCCGCTGTGGGGAGAGGGTGACCCCATGCAAAGGAGCAACGGGGATTTCTATGTCTGTGGGATGTGGCAGTATCACCGTCCCTGGGAGAGCCGTGTGCGATCCCCTGGGAGCTGCACACCTGTGGGTAAGGTGGGAGCCCCCTTCGTCAGAGTAAAGGCACTGCCCAGGGCTGGGTGGGCTTCCTGAGCCCGTTCCGTGCAGCCGTCCCTCCCCGCTGGGGCTGAGCACTCCCTGCTCTTCCCTGGGCACAGAGCTGACATCCCCACACCCACCCGGCACCCCGGCCACAGCCCTGCCTGCCCGTGGCACTGCCACCACCACAGCACCCATCCGAAGGGACCCCCCGGCACCCAAAACTGCTGCCACCCCAACCGAGCGCTGGCTGCCCACGGCCCGCACAGCAGCACCGGGTAAGTCCCGAGTGGGGCAGTGTTTTGGGATGGAGGTGTCCTGCGCCGGCTCATGCCCACGTTGTTGCCTCGTTCAGCCTGCGGAGGGACCCTGCGGGGCCCCGAGGGCTCCTTCAGCTCCCCCAACTACCCCGGCCCCTACCCCCCCAACGCCCTCTGCATCTGGCGCATCGAGGTGGGCGCCGGCCTCGCCATCCAGCTGAGGATGGAGACGTTCAGCGTGGAGGGCACGGCCTCCTGCCTCTTCGACCGCGTGGAGCTCTACGAAGAGCAGGGCACCGGTGGCACAGCCCCTGCCCCAGCTCGGGGGAGCCCGACCAGGTAGGGCCACCTGGGGAGCGTGGCAGTGCAGCGGGGCGGGGAAAGCGAGCCGTGCCAGCCCTTGCTGTGCCCCCAGGTTTTGTGGCAACGTGGCACCCCCGACCTTCAACACCGACTCCAACCGCCTGCGGGTCACCTTCGTGTCCGACAGCAGCGTGGGCGCCCAGGGCTTCAGCGCCCGCTACCGCGCCGTGGCCCCCGCCGAGAGTGAGTGCCCAGGGCACTGCCGGGGTCCCTCACCGCTGGAAGGCAGCGGGGAGAGCCAGCGGGGAGGGGAGGGTGCCCGGTGGAGCACCCCCATCAGCCTGGGTGTCTGTGGCTGCGTGCAGAGAGCTGCGCCTGGGACGAGCATTTGTGTGACCAGGGGCGCTGCCTCCAGCTGGGCTTTGTGTGCGACGGCTTCCACGACTGCACGGACAAGAGCGACGAGGCCAACTGCAGCCTGAAACACAAAGGTGGGCGGGACAGACCCCCACCTGCAGCCCCCAGCCCCCGCGGCACCCGGGGATGGGCGGGGAGATGGAGGGAAGGGGAGAGGGGCAGGGGTAAATCTGCGTGTGTGTCCCTCCAGAATGTGGGGGGCCGCTGACCGCCCTGGAGGGGCACTTGTCCACCCCGAACCACCCCCAGCCATACCCACACCAGCAGGTGAGAGAGGGGGTGCTGTGGGAGCACGGTGAGGGTGAGGGCGGGCAGGGAGGAAGGCAACCCCGGCCCCGGGGAGAGCTGGGGAGTGCCCCTGCCCAGCTTCACGGGTGTCGCCGGCTGCCCCCCCGCCCCGCAGTTGTGCCTCTGGCAGATCTCGGTGCCCCTGGGCCACGTCATCGACCTGCACTTCCACAACTTCAGCCTGGAGTCGCACGAGGACTGCAGCTTCGACTTCGTGGAGGTGCACGACAGCGCGGGCACGGGGACCGCCAGCCTCATGGGCAGGTAGCTGACACCCCCAGGCCTGCTGTGCCGCCCTGGCGACACAGGGGCCATGGCTCACCTGGGGAAACTGCGGCATGGGCGGGCCGGTGGGGAGGAGTCACCAGAAGGTGGGGTTTGGGGAGGTGCTGGTCAGCCCCCTGACCCCATTCCTCATCTCATGACCTCGGCAGGTTCTGTGGCCACCAGCTGCCACCCACCCTGACCTCCTCACGGCATGTCATGACGGTCCTCTTCGTGGCAGACGAGGGAGTTGCAGATGATGGGTTCTTTGCTACCTACCAAGCCCACAATGCCACAGAGAGTAGGTAGCCAAATGGGGGCACAGGCTGACCGGGGTGGGTTGTGCCACCTCCGTCCCTGGGGGGCTTCAAGGCCAAGCTGGATAAAAACCTGGGAAAAGCAGCTCTTGTTCCACAGCTGACCCTGCTTGGAGCAAGAGGCCCCCGGGGCCCCTTCTCACCTGATTCACCCTATAACCTTATGGCCATGGGGAAGGGCTCACCTGCACAGAGGCATGATCCATGACCTGAGGGTTTCCCCCAGATAACCCAGGGAATTTGGGATCTCCCTAAGCTGGATCTGCCAGATCCCCTGGCCAGTGACCTAGAAGAGCAGACAGGGGTGGTCAGCATGGGAACATGCTGGCACCTTGCCACACCCTGCCCTCGTCCCCTTCCAGAGACCTGCAGCCCCGCGGAGTTTTCCTGTGGGAACGGCGAGTGCCGGGCGCTGGAGTCTGTGTGTGACGGCTGGCACGACTGCCCCGACGGCACTGACGAGCTGAACTGCACCGGGGTGTCCTACCCGGCCTTCGGTGAGTGCCACCCTTGGGTGCCCCTCCCAGCACCCAGCCCCCCCGGGGCCAGCTGGCCGCGGGGCACATGCTGGCACAGCCGATGGGCAGCACTGCCGCTGGCACAAGTGAATCCCCGCCCTTGTGGCAGGGTCTGTCTGCGAGCCCGTGGAAGTGGAGATGTGCCTGGGGCTGGGCTACAACACCACCTCCTTCCCCAACATCTGGCTGGCCATCCCGGACCAGGCGGGAGCCGCCGAGGTGCTGCAGGACTACCAGGTGAGCTGCCCGGGGGCTGCCCTGGGGCTGCCCTCACCCCGCCCCGCGGGGCTCACGCCGCTGTCCCCGCTGTCCCGCAGACGCTGATGGAGCTGGCGTGTTACCAGCACCTCCGCCTGCTCATCTGCAGCCTCTTCGTGCCCAAGTGCACCCCGGACGGGGGCGTGCTGCAGCCCTGCCGGGCCGTGTGCCTGGCGGCGGAGCTGCGCTGCCAGCAGTCCCTCGGCCTCCTCGGCATCCTCTGGCCCATCAACTGCAACATCCTGCCCGACTCCAACGACCCCGTAGAGTGCTTCCAGCCCTGAGCCGGCAAGAGGAGAGGAGCCTGGGCTGAAGCCACCCTCCCCACTCCAAGTGTCCCTCCTGTGCTCTTCCTGCTGTAAATACCCAGCTGTTGGGGTGGCCCCTCACCTGCCCTGGGGTCAGCCCCTCTGCCCAGTGCTTGGCTTGGTCCCTGAATGCCACGGGCTTGCCCACAGCTCCATGTCCCTAGAAAGCAGGTGACATATCCTGCAGGGAAAGGCTTGTGCTGGAGGGGCACGAGGGAAAGGGCTAATGCTCCCCAAACGGAGCAAGGCTGGGCAGAGGTGAGCCAGGCTGCATGCACAGGAGCCCAGGGCTGCCCGTGTCCCACAGCCCCAAAGCCAACAGAATAAACAGCGTGAGCAGCTGACAAACCCAATGGAGCAGGTGACTCATTTGGGGTCTGTGTGTGGGTGCTGCCAGATGCTAGGGGAAACTGAGGAATGGGTGGAGGGAGGGAAGCCAGGGATGGGGTGGGGGATCTGGGCAGGGATGGACTGGGACAGGGGAGACTGTAGGGGTGAATGAGCAGCTGGTTGTGCCCTCACTGGGCTGGGGCTTGCAGGGTCCCAGGGAGATGGATGGGTCTCAGAGGGGGTCCAGTTGGTGGCCCCATGGTGCAGGGAAGGGATCCTGCCCCACCAAGAGCAGTGGCCCTGCTGGCTGAGCTGGCTGTGCTGGCTGAAGGCCACCCTGGTAGCCACAGGCCTGGCAACACCCACGGCCACAAATCAGTGTCCAGCTGGCCAAAAACAACGGTCCCTTCACACCTTGGGAGAGAGGAGACAAGGCAGCTCTCTGCCACCACCCAGCCTGGCTGTGGGTATCCAGGTCTGGAAGGAACATTTGGCAACGTCACCAGCTCCAGTGCAGGCTCTGGCATGGGGAGGAGAAAGCCAGCAGTGCCATCGTGTTTCCCACTGCCCTGAGAATGTGGGGAAATCCCCAGCCTGGCTGGGGTCACTGGGATCAGGACCCACTGGTGCCAGTCTGCCCCTGTACCCAGCATGGCACTGCCACTCCCACCCAGCTCCTTCGCTCCCTGCACGTCCCAGCTGCTGCCGGGCACGGGGACATCCCCCACCACAGGCCCGCCCTGCTGGCCAGCGTGTGACCGTGTCCCTTGGACGCACTCGGCGCTGGAACAAGTTGAAGGCGAGCCGGGAGCGCCTCGAAAGCTTCGCCGCGTGCTCCGCGGTCCCCGGGGCCAGCCCTGCCTCCTGGCACGGGCACAGCGCTGCTCCGCCCGCGCTTCCACCTGCCCTGCACGCTCAGCCCGACGTGCTGGGACCGCCCAGACGGATCCCGCGGCTTCCCCTGCATGCTCCCAGGGCTGGCACTGCCAGGCAATGTGTGTTCTGCCATCCCCTTTGCCTCAGCTCTGCTGCCAGTCAGGGCACTCGCACACCCTGAGAGCTCCCTCTTCTTTCTGCCTTGCTGGATTTCCCCCCCAGAGCCTTTATCTTGTTTCCTTTCCCTCTGCTGCCTGTTTTCCCTGTTTTCCTCCCCTCCATCCTGCTGCCCGGGTGCCCAGCCATGTCCAGCTGAGGTGGTTCACAGCCTGTGCCTCCTCCCCCTCGGCCGGGCTGTTTGCAGCGCTCTCCCTTCCCCCTGCTTACAGCACTTCCGACATCATGGGATTATTTTTCTTTTTCCCCTTGTCTTGTAGCTTTTGGCTCCCGAGGCCCTTGATTTCCTTTGGAGTTTGGGAGGAGAGACGTGGGGAGGAGGGGGGGGTGGAGAGGCTGCCTCTCTTAGGGCCTTCGTCAGAGCCGAGGGGCCAGGAAGAGCCTCAGCCCTTCCACAGCGGCGAGCAGCGAGGTCCCGGGACAGGCACCGCGGGATCACGGTGAGTGGGGATACCCAGCCGGGGGGAGCTGGGACTCCCTGCCTTCCTGGCTCCGGCGCCTGGGCGGAGGACAGACACTTTTCTCCTCCTTTTCCTCTTTGTTGCCGTCGTGGAGGGGGAAGAGAGCAGCTTTTCTGGGTCAAGGCCACCGGGAGGGGGCCAGCGCTAGCCCTGGGGCTCAGCCCTCGTTGCGCTGCCGTGGGAAGGGCTGGGGGCAGCCCGGGCAGGGGGGTGGTCCCGGCAGCGGGGTGGTCCGGCACGGCCGGGGATGCTGCAGCCGCGGCCAGCCGTGCCCCGGGGAGCCGGCCGGGGGTGGAGCGGAGCCGCGGGCAGCCGGGATGCTGCCAAGGGCAGGGCCACGGCACAGCCCCGCGTTCCCCGAGCTGCCGCCCCTCCACACACCCCCCAGGGGCAACAACCCCACCCCAGGCACGCTGACAGCCCTAAATCCCCCTGCCCATTCCCCCATAGCTGGGCAGGATGGGGCAGTGCCCAGCCCCAAGAGCCCCCAGCCACACACACAAAGGCACTGCCACAGCCCCTGGCCCTATACCCACACCCCACTGACACCCTGAGCTGTGCCGTGGCTGCAGGATGATGTGATGGCACACGGGCCATGGGGATGCTGTGGCAGGTGCAGGCAGCACCGGGGCCTTGCTGAGGGGAGCAGCCCAGAAGGTAAAGGGAAAAGAAGGGGGGGAATGTCCCCTGCTAACCCCTCACAGTCCCTGCCAAGCGCTCCCAACCCTCTTCACTGTGGTCCCCAGAGCTGTGATCCTTCTCTGCCCCCTTCCAGCCCCTCCAGGACAAGATGAAGCAGCTCTTCTTCCTCTTCCTCCTCGGGCTCATCACCAGGTCCTTGCAGATCGAAGACAACAAGATCCCTGGGCTGTGTTCAGGGCAGCCAGGCATCCCGGGGACCCCGGGCCTGCATGGGGGCCAGGGTTTGCCAGGCAGAGACGGACGAGATGGCCGGGACGGAGCCATGGGGATGCCAGGGGAGAAGGGCGACATGGGCCCTCCTGGTAAGAAAGGAGAGACCCCAGCTGGGGAGGGGGATTTGCCACTCCCTGCCCGTGGGGAACACCCTCATGCCAGGGGGGGAGTCCTGCATGCTGGCACAAATTGCCAAAGGGAGAATGAATCCTGCAGAAGCTCCCCTCCCATGCCACCACCACTCCTTTGGCCCTGCCTGTGGTGCCCCTGTGCTCCTGTCAAAGGCAGCAGCTCCCTGTCACTGGTAAAGCTGCATTTGTCCCCATCCCTGATGCCACCCGTCTCTTCCAGCCCTGCTTTAGGAGGGACCACCAGGAATTGCATAATCCCTGCCCTGACTCCTGGGCTGGGCTTTTTCCCAAACTGTGAGGGTTTCTCCAACGATTTGTTGATGCTGTGCTAAATTACACGCCCAGCCCTCCACACTTGCGCTGCTTCCCCACGCAGCGCCCTGCCTGTGGCAGGGAATCCCTGGTGGAATTGGGACTGGGCAGGAGGGGTGGAGGAGCTGTGTTGGTGACTTAGAGGTGACCCTGTCCCCTCCTGCCGGCCGCAGGAGTGCCCGGTCCCCGCGGGGAGGTGGGCAGCCCCGGCGTGGACGGGCTGCACGGTGAGAAGGGGGCTCAGGGCGAGTGCGCCGTGGCTCCTCGCTCCGCCTTCAGCGCCAAGCGCTCCGAGTCCCGCAGCCCTCCCCTGGCCGACCAGCCCATCCTCTTCGACGTGGTGCTCATCAACGAGCAGGGCCACTACGACCCGGCCACCGGCAAGTTCACCTGCGAGGTGCCCGGCCTGTACTACTTCGCCGTGCACGCCACCGTGTACCGCACCAGCCTGCAGTTCGACATCATGAAGAACGGCCACTCCATCGCCTCCTTCTTCCAGTACTACGGCAACTGGCCCAAGCCCACCTCGCTCTCGGGAGGCACCCTGGTCCGCCTGGAGCCCGAGGACGAGGTGTGGGTGCAGGTGGGCGTGGGGGACTACATCGGCTTCTACGCCAGCGTCAAGACGGACAGCACCTTCACCGGCTTCCTCGTCTACTCCTACTGGCAGAACTCCGCCGTGTTCGCCTGAGCCCGCCCTGGGCTGCGGATGGGGCCGGGCAGGTGCCCCTTCCCAGCCACCAGCGTGGTTGGGAGCCGGGGCAGCGGGACCCCTGCCCTGCTCAGGGCAGAGAAATCTTCCCTCTGCCATCGCGGGGGTGGCGGGGAGCACCCCTGGAGCAGCGCTGGGTCGGAGCTCGCTGTTATTCCGAGCACCCACTGCGGTGCCAGAGCAGGGCAAGCCGGGCTGAGGGGCCAGGAGCCCGTCCCGCGGGTCCTGTCCCATCCCTCCCCTCAATAAAGGGCTGCTCAGCTACGCGTGTGCCGCCTGCCTGTGCGCCCCTGCCCGTGCCCTGGGACCCGCGGGGCTGCGGGACCCCCGAGGGCGGAGGGGGCTGCGCAGCCCTTCCTGGAGTTCCGGGGCCACCGTGTCGGGATGTCCCCGCAGAGCCAGCGAGAGCCACTAGATGGTGGCATCGGCGTCCTTGAGCCATGAGCGCAGCGCTGCGACAGCCGCCGCCACCTCTCCAAGGCGCAGGAGAGCGGATGGCTGAGGGAGCACCCCGGGGTCCCCCCGAGGACTGAGTCTGGCCGGATGGGAGGGTCCCGATGCTGTCAGGGCCACCCCGGGGGGAGCGGATTGCCCGGGGCGAGCAGAGCCACGGGTCCGGGGGTGGCCCGTCAGTCCCCGAACAGGGCTTGCGGAGCCCCCCGTGCCCGCCCCCGCCCCGGTGTGAAAGCGGTGACCCGCCGCTGGGAAAGGTCCCTATTTTTAGCAGGGGAATGAAGAGCTTCCTCATTCCTTGCCCAAAATAGGTCCCTGAGGGGACCAGACGGGAAGGGGGCTCTTGGCCAGCGGCCGAACCACTTAACGGGCTTGGGACGCTGCCCTGCCCGGCTGTGGGGTGCCAGCTGGGACCGGCTCTTCTCCTGGCCTTGCCAGCGGGACCTTGCAGTGGTCCCAGCGCTCCCAGCCCAGGAGGGCCGTACACAGCCGGGCAGCCACCCCTGCCCCCCATCTGTGCCGGATGGACCTGCAGGACTACTGCTGCGCCCATGGGCAGGAGCAAACCCCGTGTCCCTGCTCAGCCGGGAGCTGCAGCAGGCTGGCAGCAGCCGTGGGGACACCCGTGTGTCCCTGTACAGGGCCAGTGCCACCCCCAAGGGGAGCCCCCACTCCGGGACGGCGGACCATGGGCACATCACTGCAACCTGCCTGGGCCACCCCCAACCCACAGTGGGGACCTGTGGAGGTGCTGGGAGCAGGGGTGACACCTCGTGCCCCTCTGGGGGGCAGAGGGGCTCTGCTGGAGCCACCCCTGAGGCCCCTCAGGCAGCTCCGGGGTCGGGTTGCAGCGGAAGCCTCTGTTTGGGTTGGAGATGGCTTTTTCTGTAAGCAGAGCTGCTCAGGGGGCAAACAACGCCGCAGAGCAGATCGATGGCTATTCTGGGAGGAGGAAAGGGAATTTTCTGGACGAGGTGTGTGGGGGCTGGGAGCATTCTCTGGTCCCTGTCACGATGTGGGGGAGCACGGTCAGCACAGGCAGCCACAGTGTCTGGCACAGCAGTTTGTGGGCTCTGCTTCCTTTGGGATGCTCTTGGTTGTGTGGACACTTTGTCTGGGTTCAGGGGGACCCGCTCTGAGAACGTGAGGGTGTCTGCTGCTGCCTAGGGAGAATGAGGAAAAGGAAAAGGAAAAGGAAAAGGAAAAGGAAAAGGAAAAGGAAAAGGAAAAGGGAGCCACAGGAGACTTTGACAAATTCCTCAACAAGTTCCTAGCAAGCTCTGGCTGCTTTTGATGAGCTCTGCCAGCTTCCCCCTGAGTTAGGAGAGCTTGGAGACCCTGCTCCAGCTGAGCCCAGGTTAGGGAGGGGCCAGCATCCCTCAGCCAGGGCAAGCAAGAAGCCTATATAAGAGCCAGGCTGAGCCCACAGGTGCTGCAGTACAGCTGACAGAGGCAGCAGTTGGGTTGTTTAGTTGTTTCTTTTGAGGTTTTTGTGGTTGCTTTGTGGGATTTTAGAAACAAAAATAAATGTCAGCACTCATGTCCTTGGCACTCCAAGGTCACCTGAGGAGGTCAGGAGGCACCAGAGATTGAAGAGATCATCTCTGAGACCCCACAGCTGCACAGTGCTCGTGGTGTCAGAGTGTGGAAATGTCCTCAGTGCTGAAGGGTGGCCTGGGGACTCCTGGCAGCAGCAGGATGGCTCCTCCTCCACCCAAAAGTTTGGTTATGGCCCAGGTTCAGAGGCCTCATCGCTGACAAGGTGCAGGGAACACTCCCTGAATCTTCAGGACTGCTGACCTGGTAAGGAGACCTTTAACCTGGGAAAGGCAGGGGAGGGAACAATCCCTGCTCACGTGGGGGTGGGATGGGCAAAAGAAAAGGACCACAAGCTCGGATTTTAGGAAAGCAGACACCTTCAGGGATGTCCTTGGGAGAATCCCATGTCCTGGAGAGGTGTCCAAGAGGATGAAGGATCAGTTCTTCCAAACTCAGGTCCATCCCGACGAGCAGGGGCGAGAGGTGGCAATGTCTTTGTGCTGACCAAACCCTGGCATGGGCTGCTCAGAGGGACAGGAGAGTCTCCCCCCACTGCGATATTGGGAACCCCGCTGTCCCCAGAGCCGTGCCAGCTGCTCTAGGATGGGTGACCTCCATGTCCCCGCCAGCCGCAGCCCCTCCGTGTCCCCGCGGCTGCGAGGCACCGGAATCGCCGCTGTGTCCAGGGAGCTGATGAGGCGCTGGGTCACTAATGAGAGACCAAGCTGGTGCCGGCAGCAGCCGAAAGGCCCCCTGTGGTTCTGCTGCTGAGCCTCACCTGCTCCCTCCCTCCCGGCCGGGTATCATTCCCCGCTCCTGCTGTGCCACATCTGCGCTCCCGGCTGTCCCGCCCGCTCCCTGCTGGCAGGCGGACCGTGCCTCTTGTCCCCAGGCTGTGACAAGCCGTTCATTAGGGCGGGGGAGTTGCAGCTGGGCTGACAAAGGGATTTTTCCCAGCGCCTGGGGGCTCCTGCTTTCAGCGCGCTGCCAGAGCCGACCACCGCAGTGCTCCTGAACTGGGGTCAGCCGGCAGCAACACGCTCCTCCCTCCTTGGGGAAGGGTCTTGGCGCTTTGATGAGCTGGGAGCAGCCCGCTTGGCTCATGTGGGAGCCTCCCAAGCACGTTCTGGAGCAGGGAATACCCGCAGGGCTCCAAATCTTCTGCCCTGGAGCGCTCTGTGAGCGTTGCTGCTGCCCAGGCTGTGCAGCCCTGCACCAAAAACCAAAATGCCAGAGCAGGCAGGGCTCATGGACTGTGTCCATTAGCAGGGAGGTGGTTGCATTTTCCTCCTGCAATTGCTGGCTGCTTGAGCAGATATTGAGCCGAGTGTGTGCAGGATGGCTCCCGGGGGAGGGCTGTGTCCTGCACATCCTGTCCTCTCTGGGAAAGCTCGGCCGCAGTGGCCTGAGGTGGCCCAAACCCTTCCCATGCCCTGCTGAGGGTGCTGGGCTGGGAGCATCCTGCCTGTGCAGGGCATGGCAGACATTCCCCTGCTGATCCCACCCTCCTGCCCTCTCTGCAGCTTCCCCAGGTGCCCAGCCAGCCTCGGGTCACACCCTGGGAGCAAGAGAAGTGCCTCAGTTTGCCCAGTTATTCACTCATCTGCCAGCACTGCCCTCCTCCCTGTGCCTGAGCAGATATCGGCCTCTTTCTGGCCTCCCAGCAGCTCCCATCTCCCCTCTCTTGGTTTCCATCCTGATTAAAATGAGCCACTTTGCTGGCATGGCCCTGCCAGGGCAGGGCAAGCCAGGACTCCTGGAGTCTCTGCCCATCACGGTCATGAGTAATTTTTCCAAACAATTTATGAGGATGCTGGGGAAGCAGAGAGTGCTTAAAAGCACAAAGCAACCTGCCAGGAGCTCAGATCCGAGCCAGGGAGTAGCTCCTTGTGCAGCAAATGCATCTGCTCACGGTAACCCTGAGTCTGCCACAGCCTTCCTGCAAGGCAAGACCCAGGGACATCCCAGGGACAGTCTGGCACAGGACACTGAGGCATCAGATAGGTGCAGGAACAGGAATGAACATTTCCCAGCATGTTCCTGCCAGCCTGGCACATGCTGGGAAACCCCAGCCCTTCCTCCCTGTCCCCTGGGGTGGTATATCCACAACCATCTCCTCTCACCGTGGGTTGGCTGAGCAGGAGTTGGGGGCTGCCAGCTCTGAAAAGCCCACCCAGAGTGAGTCTGGGTGTAAATTCATCTCCTGGCTGCTGGATTTTCCCTGTGCAGCAGCCTGGCTCCAGGGTATCCCACAGCACTGCTTTTCTGGGGGCAAACACCCCTGAGCCTGCAGGTGATGTTGACCCTTTGTGGGGAATGATGGCTTTCCCTGGAGTCCAGGGGTGGATAAAGGAGACACAAACACACATTTCCCCCCCAAAAAAAAACCTTCCCAGGAATGAGGCAGCGCCCAGCTTTTGGTAAAGGAGATTTTAATCTGCTCAGTATCTAGTCCATAGTGCAAAGAGTTAAACTTAAGGCAAAGCCTTCTCTTATAAACAGCAAACAGGACCTAAACAAACAAGCATGACTGCTATAATAATAATAAAAAAAAGGGGTTAAGGGAACAAACTGCAGTTTTGGGGAGGTGTCCCTTCCCCCCCACCCTATAACTCATGTAGGGAACGTTGCAGCCCCTGATCCATGAGCTGGTCCCTAGGGAATGCTGCTGCCTGTGGCCAGAAGCAGGGCCACAATCCCACTCCTCAGTGACTCCAGGTGCAGCTCCCTGACTCCTCTGCAAGTGCCTGGGACAAGCCAGAGCCTGGGCTCACGCTCGCTTCTCTGGTGAGGGTTTGGCTGCTCCCAAGTGTTGGTGGCTGGAGAGAGCCACCATTAACAAGGGAGGTGTGTGGGGAGGCACAGGGACAAGAGGTTGAGCAATGGAGAGTTTTGCAACTCTTGGAAATGGAGTGGAAGCAGCTTAGAGCCCTTCTAACACCCATTAGTGCTCAGGAGCCTGGCTTGGCCCAGGGAAGCCTTCCAGCTCCCAGGAAACGTGGGAGCAACCAGCCCTGGCAGTGCCTTTCTGAGCAAAGCCACTCAACAAGAAGATAGTTCCTTGCTAGAGCTCGGTTTTACAGCTCAGAGGCATCTCCCAGCACAGCCTGGCCTTTCTGCTGCCTCTGTTTTGGCTTAAATTGCTAATCAAGAAGGAAAAGAGAAGGAAAACCATGCCAGCTGCCCTCAGGCTCTTGGCTTGCAGTCCAGAGTCAAGACTCTCTCTGGTCTGGCTCCAGCCAAAATTGGCTGTGGCGTGTGGCTGACCTCAGGCAAGCAACTGGAAAAGGAAAAGCTTTTTTAGTGCAAGGCCCTCTTGCAGCCCAGCAATTTCTTGGAATGGTGCTGGTTGCCCAAGCTGGGATGAGCCATCTCAGGCCTCCTCCAGCCAGGATGGGATGCCCTTGCTGGACTTCAGGGGACACTTCTGAATGAAAGTAGCTACATGGGTGACAGACAACAAGACAAAACAACAGTACAGCCTTGCCCTAATCCAAGGTATCCGTGGTCCTGGTACTGCTCCACGCACACAACTGCAGATCCACAGCACAGATGTGCAGAAACTGTGCCTGGAGCTGGAATGTCTGTGAGCTCCCAGGGGCTTTAGGGTGCTCCCTCTCCCCCCAAAGAGTTCCTGCCTCTAACCAGCCCAGCCTGGGAAGGAGCCAGCAAGCTCTGGAGTGACCCTCCCTGTTCCATGGCACTCTTAGCCTGCAAACATGTGGTTTTTTGGAGAGGATTCTCCAGCCTTGGCTCAAATCTGGGCGGCTGCTGCTGCTGCCAGGGCTGGGAGCACTGGCTGGGGGGCCACTCCTTGGGTTCCCCAAGCAGCACCACCAGCCCTGCAGAAGGAGTGACTCCCTCCAGCCTCGCCGTGCAGGTAACCTGACGTGTGCTTGCTAGTCTTGCATAGGTGATGCGTGGAAGCAGCAGCAACACTGAGCTCTGCAGGGAGCCCGAGTTCATCGCAGCTCCACGATGTCCTGGCGAGATCTCTCAAAAAGCAAAGCCCCTGGGGTGATGAAGTACCCCAGAAAGCCTGTTCTCCAGCTGAGAGCCAAGTTCAGCAAACACTAAAAAACTTGAGTGTGCTCCTTGCTCTCTTGAGTGTGCTCTCTCAAGGCGAGTGTGGGCCTTGCAAACAGGGCACTCTTCCCTTTTCCCAAGGAGCTCCTCCACTTTGATGGTGGGAGGAGGAAACAGGCCTGGATGCAGCCTGCCAGGTAATTTTCTAGTGAGACCTTGGGAAAAAAACCTCCCCTGCCTTGCACCAGCCCCTGTGATTGCCAAGAGGGCACAGCCTTTAACCTTCACATGAGCTTTGGCTAGGAGAGACCAGAGCATTTTTCCACGCTCTGCTTTGGATCTCAGGCTGCAGACTCAAGGCAACAGGCCCTGAAACAGCAAAAGCTGTCAACAAAAATATAGGCAACTCTTCCAGCCCACTGCAGAGATCAGTATTGTGCTTGCTAGCAAGAGCTACAACCTAGTTAGGCAGCAAATGTGACCAGCAGACACCCCACAGCATTCTGCCCTTCCAGCACCATCCACAGTTCTTTGGAAGCTGCTCAAGGCAGCCCTGGGAAGTGCAGACAGGGGTGCCTTTGACCTCCTGGGAAAACAGCTCAAGCCCCCCGTGGGCTCACAGGTACACGTTGAGGGTCTGCAGGATCATCTGGCGGCACAGGGGGCAGTTGCGCTGGTAGATGTCCTGCTGCAGGAGCACCTCTGTGCACTCCTGGCACAGGCACAGGTGCCTGCAGGGCAGCAGCAGGACTGTCTTGGTCTGGTCCTGGCAGATGACGCATTTCTTACGCTCCTCTTGTTCTTTCAGCAGCACCCAGGGGTCATCGTCGGGGGTTCCCCCAGCATTCCCGGCCGTGGCGTTCAGCTGCTGCTTCCTTGGGGCTTTCCACCAGGACGTGCCCGGTTCCTCCCTGGGTGTCTGGTGACGCTGCCCTGCCCCAGCACGGCTCAGAGCAGGACGTGGCTGCGGCCCCTGCTCTGCAGCCAGCCGCTCCTCCTGCTCGGCCGGCAGCTGGCCCAGGGTCACCCTGCCGGTGGCCGGGGCTCTGGGGGCAGCCACGGCCCGTCGCTGCTCACTGCCCTGGTTCACCATCCTGCCTCCCCGGCTCCAGTTGGTCACCTGCAGGCTCCAGTCGGTCACTTGCAGGATCCAGTCCACCAGCCTGCGCCAGGGCTGGGAGGTCATGGCCACACCGAGGGTCAGCACGGCCACCTGGTAGAGCCGCCACGCGTCCCGCTGCAGGCGGCGGAAGGAGGGCAGCGTGTGGAAGTAGCCCAGCAGGTATCCCGTCAGCGTCCACAGCAGCCCGGGGTTGAACACGAAGGCGCTGACCACCACGATGAGCAGGAGCAAGCCCAGGCCGTAAACATTGACGAAGAAGACGCTGATGAAGAGGTCGGTGGCGGAGCAGAGCAGCTCGAAGGCCATCTGGCAGGGCGACCACAGCAGGATGGACACGGCGATGGCACCGCTGGACACGTGTGCCAGGAAGGCGGCCAGCAGGTCAATGACCCTAATGACGGGCCCGGCCAGCGAGTCCCAGAGGGCGGCGAGCAGCGTGAAGAGGTTCTGGGTGCCGATGAGACACACGTTGACCAGGCTGTTGACGAGGTACATCAGCAGGCTGGTGCCGATGGCCAGCGCCTCGCACAACTGCCGGCCCACCGCCTGCCCGCAGCCCAGCACGGTGCCCAGCCCGCGCTGCGCCAGCTCCCGGGCCCGCAGCGCCAGGTGCGACACCAGGTGCCACACCAGGTGCCCGGCCGCCCGCATGCCCTCCATGGCCCCGCAGCACCCGCGCACCAGCACCAGCGCATCCCAGCACGCCACCAGCGCGGCGGCCGCGGCCGCGGGGAGGCTGGAGGCCGCGGCCAGCAGCCACAGCAGAGCGGACACCAGCGAGGACACCAGGAAGAAGTTGAGGTCGAGCACCAGCAGCAGCAGGTCGAGCAGCAGGCGCAGCCCGCGGAGCAGAGCGAACAGCACGTCCATGGTCCCCGCGTGGCCCGTACGGCAGCTCAGCCGCGGGGCCCCTCCGCCATGGGCGCAGCCATCTTGGCACCCGCAGCCGTGCGGCTTGCGGCCAATCAGCGGCGCGGGCTCCGCCTGGACTCGCCTCCCATTGGCCGGTTCGCAGGACGCGGCGGGGGCGCGGCGGGGTGTGGCTACCAGCAGAGGCGCGGGCTTGGTCACGCCCACTGCCGTTCGTTTAAAGGGCCACTAGCGCCCGTTAGTCCGCAGCGTTCGCTTCACCACGCGCGGCGTGGTGAAATCGGTTTTTGCAGTTTTTTTATTGCAGAATGAAGACTGTCGCTATCTATTTGTGGCAGTGGATCTGCCTGACCACTACGGTAAGAGGAAAAGCTCATGGCACAGGGACACCTTCCAATATCCCAGACTGATCCAAGCCCAATCCAGCCTGGCCTTGGACACTTCCAGGGATGGGGCAGCCACAGCTGCTCTGGGCACCCTGTGCCACGGCCTCCCCACCCTCACAGGGAGGAATTTCTTCCCAGTATCCCATCTAACTCTGCTCTCTGTTAGTGGGAAGCCGTTCCCCCTTGTCCCAGCACTCCCAGAGGAGGGCACAGGGATGCTCAGGGGATGCAGCAGCTCTGCTCTGGAGACAGGCTGGGAGAGCTGGGGGTGTCCAGCTTGGAGAAGAGAAGGAGAAGGAGACCTTGGAGCCCCTTCCAGTTCCTAAAGGGGCCCCAGCAGAGCTGCAGAGGGACTTGGGACAAGGGCTGGAGTGATGGGATGGGTTTCAGGAGCCAGGACAGAGCAGGCACGATGCCTGGGATGGACAGGGCTGGATATCAGCCCCCTCCCCCTGGTTCCAAACAGCACAGGAACAGCAGTGTCCGTGTATGAGATGAGTTTGTGCCAGCCTCAGCCCTGGCACAGGGAAGGTGTGCACTTGCCAGCGGGATCCCCTGGGCCTGTTGGGAACAGAGTCAGCCCAGGGTCACCCGGCCAAGCAGTTTCCTGCAGGAGGTTTGAACATAAAGCCATGGCTGTGGCTCAGACCAAGGTTACAGTCCTGCAGCAGGTCCTGCCCTCCCTGCTGGATCTCAGCCAGGGCGTGGGGCTGTCAAAGCCTTTGCTCTGCTGTGCCCCAAGGGATGGTCCAGCCCTGCTGCCTTGATGGTGATGACAAGTTCAGGAAAATCCAACCCTGAAGCCCAAGGCTTTTTAAGGAAGGAGAGGGCAAGTGCAGTGGATGATGACCCACGAGAAAGCCGTGTGCAGCCCAGAAGGCTCCGGCCAGTGTGGGGCCAAGGAGGGAAGCACCACACCCCGGGCAGCGAGGCACGAGCCCCGAAAGGATCTGGGGTCACCTTCCTGCAGCTGCCTTCCTGAGCAGGGCAGGGGGCGGGGTGCCACATCCGTGTCTGTCTGTCCCTGCCTCGCCTCTGTCCTGCTGTCTGGCCCCCGCCAGCTCTGTCCCCGTGGCTCCGAGGCAGCGGGCGCCTGGATCCCCAGGGAGTGCACGCCAGTGACGGAGTCAGGATGCTTTCAGCATTTATGGTAATGTTTGGATTTCTCATCGCTCTCCCAAACAGGAGAAGGGAAAAGAGAGCCGAGCCAAGGGCTGGGCGTGCTCCACTCATTCTTTGCCTCCGGCTGTGCACCTGCCCCACCCTCCCCGCCCTTGGTGCCTGCCCGTTCCCTGCCATGCCCGGGGCACCCTGGTGGGCTCCCCACCGCCGGCCGGGGGTGCAGCGGCTGCAGCATTCAGAGGTTGTGGCTTCATAGCAGGGCTTCTCCGTGCTCCGTGGGATGGAGGGGAGCTCTGCCCGCTCTCGTTCCGGTAGGATGTCCAGCTCCAGGGCGTGCAGACCTGCAGGAGAGAGGCACAGGGGCGAGGAGGGGTGCAGGGGGCTGGAATACCTGGTAGCAGTTCAGGTTGGGACAGTGATTTGGCGGGCTTTGGATGGAAACCCTTCCCGGGGTTTTGCGGGGACATAGAGCTCCACACCAAGGTGCCTGGCAGCCAGGCTGTGGGCGGGACCCCTCCTCGCAAGGACAGTCCCCCCATCTGTTCGTGCACTTACTGGAGGTCTGGGATGATGCCACCGCACTCCCAGCTGTACCCGTGGCAGCTGCTGGCAGCAGGACAGGGTGTACCCCGCTTGTGACCCCTNCGGGGTTTTGCGGGGACATAGAGCTCCACACCAAGGTGCCTGGCAGCCAGGCTGTGGGCGGGACCCCTCCTCGCAAGGACAGTCCCCCCATCTGTTCGTGCACTTACTGGAGGTCTGGGATGATGCCGCCGCACTCCCAGCTGTACCCGTGGCAGCTGCTGGCAGCAGGACAGGGTGTACCCCGCTTGTGACCCCTCCCCGCATCAGCCTCACTGGGCACAGGGCGGAGAGAGCTCTGCTGCTATCTGGGACCACCAGAGCCAACCCCGAGAGTGCAGAGCCTGGCACGTGTGTGACTCCCTGCCCTGCCTGGACACCCGGGGCAGCGAGGCACCGGCTGTGCTGGCACCGAGCCCGGCCACGGGGCTGCTGCATCACGGCTCCGAGCTGCCTTCCCGCTGCTGAGCTCACCCCGCATTCCAGAAAAACAGCAGCCAGAGGATGCCAGCTCCGGGGAGTGCCTCAGCCCTGGCAAATGCTGGGTCCTCCTGGATTTGTCTGGAGGCAGAGGGAGACAGGCAACAACTCCAGGGCTGGGTGTTGCAGTGCTTGAGGGATTCTCTGGAGCCCAGCGTGCCCGGGGGGATTCCCCAGCCCCAGCATCTTGCCCTGCCTGCCTTGTTCCTTGGGCACATCGGGAGGCAATTTCTGGAGTGTGGGTCCTGCTGGCATCACCCCAGCTGCCTGGGCAGCGGGGACCATCCCCAGGGTGCCCTCCCCTGCGGATCCGGGGCGTGTGGCAGCCCCGACAGCCGGGCCAAGGCAGGCAGCACGGTCCTGCTGGG
>WAAE01021432.1:0-27957 GCA_013400495.1 Nicator chloris
ACTTTTTTTTTTGTTGATGTTAAGGCACATTGCTTTTGCATTTTAGATATAATACAATTTTCCCTGCTATTATTAGGAATTTAAAACTCTTTCAGTGCATACTGAGAACTCCCAGTATAAACAGCTGGAGATCTGCACACAGAGGGGAAGCAGACTATTGAGTTGAGCTCAGCAGTACATCTGAGAAAGGAGGGTTCTTCCCTAGACCTATTTTTTTTTCCTCTGACAGTAGTTAGTACAAAAATAAGGGATGTCAAGGACTAAATACTCCAGATGCCCTGACTTGTGCTGCTATATGCATATTTTACACTCCATCAGTTTCTCTCCAAAAGAAAGAGGTATGCATTTATAATATGACATTTGATTTAACTTGGTATTGTTTATATAAGCTAAAAGGAAAATTGATTAGCTTTCCAATTTTTTTCCTCCTGCAACTCTGAAGAGATGTTTTTGGTCTCCTTTGATGTACTCTTACTCTGCATTGAATCAATGCTTCTGTATTCACTTTGTCTTGTAGTTCTATACTTGCAATCTTGAAGGACCTTACCATGTCTAGTTCTTTCAAGGACCTCATGGAAAGCACTGAAAACAATTTTTCTTGGAAACAATTCTGCCATCATCTCATTGATTTTGTCTGCATTTTTTTTTTTTTTTAAATTTCTTATGTTGCTGACTCACCCTGTCCCTCCCAACTCCAGATATGTAGAGTGGTTTCTGTGCAACCTCTGTCATTCTGTTTTCCAGATTGGTGTTCTAGTTAGTAATTAGTCCTTGTCCTTGTGTCCTCTAGCTTTATTTCCACTCCATCCTGATAGAGTAGTACATTTTGCTGAAGTTTATTCTGTCCCTTTTGTCTGCCCCTATGACTGTTAATGGGGTTGCACGATGAAATAGAAAGATCTATTTCAAAAATATTCTGCCTTTACAGGAAGGCTGCTTATTAACCGGAGAGTTATAACCCGCTCTCCCGGAAATCTCTGCAGTGAGTGGAATTGTACCAGCACAACCAAATGCATGTTCAGGGGATGGAAACCTGGCTGGGGACACAGGAGGCAGGATCTTCCGGAGAAAGATACAGTTGCCAAGAAAAATGGATGTGGAACAATAGTCTATTCTCTTGCCATCTCTCCTCAGATCTTTTACTTTATTGATTACATTTAGCTAACTTTCTGAAAGTTAAAGTCCCTCTCAGCTCATCTGTTTTGGCGTGATCTCCACTAATCAGTATTAACAAGTCCCTCCAGGACAGGGGAGTGAAAAACAACTGCACTTATTGACTTCTTCATTTTGGAGGAGCTGAACTGTTTCCAGCAATTAAAGGTAATTTGAGTTTTCTGAGAAGTGTAAAAATTGGAGTAAGTAATAATAGTGTCTCCTATTTCACAGCCCTTCAGGGACTAAGCTGTTGCTCACTGATAGCTCTCCTTTTTAACCTTTGTGTGACCTCCAAGGGATTTATGACTCACATTCAGAGAAAACAGTACTAATCTAGTGCCCTACTTGGTCTCAGATGTCACCTTTCTGTGAATAAAATGTATCATCTGCTCTTCTCCTGTGCATCTGCTCCTTTGGAACATCATCAGGAGAAATGCAACATGGAATATTGGTATTACTAGAAGATTTATGGCAGGAATTGGGAGCCATGCATGCACAGAACTTGTTAAGAAGTTCAAGTTAACTAGGCACAAGTAGGTAGAAGCCAAGGACATGAGACCCAATCAGGCAGAACCTCAGGAGAAGGAATGACAAGTGATGACATAAAGATGGTGCCTTCTTACCTAGTTTTTGCTCTTAGCTATCTTTACACTCTGTTTTACTGACAGAGATATGTGTTTCATAAAACTGTGCCAAACCTCTGTTGCTATGGGAGGAGCTGGCTCCTGTTCCACTGTAAGGATTGTGACTTGTCAGGAATTTTATATTTGGGGAGGATGACGTAAGGTGCTGAAAACTGTTGGGCTTGGTTTCCAATCTCGAGTTTGGGATCATATTACTTACAAAGAATGGGTATTCTTCCCCATCAGTGGACAAAAAGACTGCAGTTTCTCCCTTTTTGTTGTTGTTGTTGTTGTTGGTTGGTTCATCTGCTTTGCTTTGTTCTTATAGTACCCACTGAGGGATATAGACTTAAAAGCATGCTTAATATTTTCCTCATCAACTTTTTGGAGCTGACTGCAATCTGCCTTCATCTCAAATGCTCATGCTGTAATTGCTTATCAAAGTAAATTATTTGTAAATTTTAAGCTTTTTTGCATGCTGCAAGATATCTCTCAATATCAGAGTGTGGCCTTGGTATGATGAAAAATATCAGGTATATTTTTTTCAAGTTATAACGGGGTAAAATTTGATACTTACATGATATGACTGTAATTTGAAATTAGTTCAATCATTCAGTTATTTGCCTTCTCCATTTGAAAGAATACAAGGGATTCTTCTTTTCTTATGCTTTATTTCCTGGTTTCTTTTCTGTCTTTGTTTTTATTCATATAATATGATCACATTACAAACAAATTTGACAATTTTGGCTACTACAATCATATGATGTGGAAAGTGTTCCAATCTAACTTGGAGGCAACAGGAGAGAAGCCCAAGAAAATTAGACAGAAAGTTTAAACCTTAAACCAAAGTCAACTTCTGCAGGGCATTACAGGGCATACATCCCACATCTTTTGACAACAGTTCATGTGCCTTTCCATTAAATACCTGGTTTTTATGAGCCCCAGAGCATTCCCAGAAGTTTTGTTTTACCACTTCAAGTAAGAACTTATACTGTGAGGGTCTAAGTACTTTTATGTTCTGTTTCAAGTTGTGAGGCTTTAGGGTGCTTTCCAAAATTCAGCTCTCTAGCTTAATGCTGCAAACCATAACTTTTATAACTGAAGGCTTAGATATTTGGCATTATAAATGTAAGAGAAAAACTAGCTGCATTTTGAAACCAAGATTATAGAAAGATATTTTCAAATAATCTTTGCAAATGCATTTAATTCTCTCTGGTTACACTGGTTATTACACTCTGAGCTCAGAAAATACCTGGACACGTACACAATTGAGAAGTTAATCAGTAGTCCTGCTTTACTCATGACCATCACATGCAAAAAGCTGGCTATCGGGGAGCTAGAGCCTCTAAGATGAATGATGAAAAAATAAGAGGTAGTATTTAAAAATACCATGACTTGCCTTTTTTTTTTTTTCTTTCGGATGAAACAGGAAAAACTAGTATGGAAACTTTGATTTGATAGTAGGGTCTGAGTGGTAGCTTGCTTTAATGCATGTCTTCAAAAAATGTGGTGTTTTGAAGAGGAAGTATGACCAGACTTGTGTGGACAATAAGCAACAAGTCATCCATGGTGAATATCTGGAATAGAAAAGAATGGGAAAGATAGCAAGCAGAAGAAAGCAAGAAGGCTTTGATAGATATTGTTTGTTAAAGAGCTCTGTTGTAATCAAGTTTTAGAGATTTGGAATTTTAAAATTTTAGCTGCTTTCTTTATTGATATATGCAGTGTGGGAGATGCAATTACATTGCTGCAAGCAGAGCTGCAGCAGAAATACATGCTGTAGATAAGTGTTTAAAATGACAGTGGTGTGTGCATAGAAGAAACCTGACAAGTTGTGAAAATTGGAACTATATCAGTGTATCACTTCTTCCATGATATTCTGGGAACTATGTTAAAGGAAACAGGAATAATCCTAATGAAACATCATCTCTATTTCAAACTATAAACTGAATCTGACTGGCTACTGCACTGGTGACATTTTTTAATCCACTGTAATGGATTTCAACACTTGTCTGAGCAGCTGTTGAGCCCCCCCATTGATTGCAACCTATGCCATCTTTTTATCTGCCTGTTTTGCATCTCAGTGATCATCTCCACCTCATTTTACCTCTTGTGATCAGGTGGGTATCAAGCAAATGTCTACTATGAAAATAACAGTTCACATTAGGCTATTGTCTCAGTTGATAACTAAATCACACCAGAGATAAAACTTTTTATTTATTTTCCATGTTTTCCAGGCTCAGTATGCTCATTGCTCCTTACTGAGCTTTGATCCTTTATTGCATTTACTTTTAAATCTGTACTGGTCAAAACCCTCTTTTGTGGATGAAACATATTTTTCTTACTGTCTTGTTCCTAAAAGAAAGTTGAAGCCTCAGCCTATAGTCTTCAAGGGAACTGAGGGGCCCAATTTGTTCTTTTGCCACTGTTTTGTATATACATTCTTGGGTATATCATTTAAGCTGCCTAAATTTAATGGTGTTTAAAATGAATACCATAATACTTAATTCACTGGATTATTGTGATCTAATTAATGAATCCTTTGAAAAAATCCTTTGATGTTCCCATTTATAAGGTGCTTTATAAATGTGCAATAGTCATAGCAATAAATTTATTTTATTTCCTGTGCTTCAGCCCAGTATCATATGGATTTGGGCATGTTACTTTGTTTTACCCTCCCTACACACAGAGCTTCCTTTTGTGGGTCATAACTAAGTTCTTTCACTTCTCAGATGCACCTCTAAGTAATGACGGTTTCTTGTGCATAGATGTATCAAAGAGAATTTTAAAGATTTATTATTCATACTCCATATGAACCACCGGAGTCCTTCATTCTAAAATAAGCCTCTTGAAAAATGTAGATTATTTTCCTTTCAACCTTGTCTGCAGTTTAGAAGCATGCAGTGAAAATGTGCTGTTTACAGGTGAGGGATAAATCCTGCAGTGAGAGCCTTACAGAGGCCTGAGCACGTGGAGTATTCTTCATACTGTTTGGTACCATAAAATATTACCCCACAGCACTGCAGGTGGGGTCTCACCAGAGCAGAGCAGAGGGGCAGAATCTCCTCCCTTGCCCTGCTGCTCACACTGCTTTGGATGCAGCCCAGGACACGTTTGGCTCTCTGGTATGCAAGCACGCTTTGCTGGGTCTTGTTCAGCTTTTCATCCACCGGTACCCTCAGCCCTTCTCAGCAGGGCTGCTCTCAATCCTTTCATCCCTCAGCATGTATTAACACCAGGGGTTGCCCTGACCCAGGTGCAGGAGCTTCCACTTGGCCTTGTTAAACTTCATGAGATTCACATGCAAGCACTTCTGCAGCAAATTGTCCATTTCAATTTCCTTTCTGTATTAAAATCTACTCCAGCTTAGTATGTGACAAGAATCTTGTGTCACAATGTAAGTACATCTCATACATAAGTAAAAACATGGCTGTATTAAATACTTTTAAGATCAGGAGCCAGGATTGCATCTTCATCCTCTGTTAGAGCAAAATACTACACTTATATCTTGTAGATTTTTTGATCACCTTATTTTCAAATTATTCCTTTAGCAAGTTCATGAGAATGAAGAACTAGGACAATTTAACAGCTGAAGTGGCTTTTCAGAAAGTTGCCAAGTTATTGGCATCACTGACAATTTGCCTGGCACTGTTATATCTAATGCAAGATGACTAATTTCATTTAAGGCTGAAATATTAGCTGTAGGAGGGGCATATAAACTGAGGCTATTGTTCTTTACCCAACTATTGCTTAATCACTTCTGTTTATTGGTTGAGAAAAGATTAAATAATATCTATACAAATATAGTTGACACCAATTTATGTGAGCTTATAAAACTAAAAGAACAGAATAGGCAGAACCTTTGTAATATGCCTATGAACAATATTAGCATTACTTGAGTTTAGGGAATAAAAATGGGGAAAATATTAATAGACTGTCAGATAATAACACTTGTAATACTATAGTAAGAATTATTCTGCATGTCTTTCACAAGCCTTTACAAATATTGGAAACACAGCATCTGCAAACTTTAATTATGTTCTCACTGCTCCACTGAGAGTTAACATTTTTAACCCTGATGAAGTGAAAAGTAGTGTAGCAGGTTTGGGGTTTTTTTATAGAATTTCAAACTGTGTCCTAATCTTGGACAAAACCCCAGAATGACCAGAACATAGTCTTTTTTTCTGTATTTATATTTAATTTGCAATAATACCTCAGGCATTTTAAACATTTACTTATGTAACCATATAAAACACTGAGATAAATTTATAACATGATCAAAATAAGTATGAATTCATGAAGTCTAAAATTTAAGAAGCGTTTTATAACAGATGAGAATAAATTCTAAAATCTAGCTTTTTATCCTTTATCTATATAGTCTCAACAAATTGCTACTTGCAGGTGTAGTTGAGTTTTATAGTAGGAATATAGTAGGATTTTTAAAGTGGGGTTCATATGATAGTTTCACACGTTGTCGCCTTTGTTGTTGGAGGGATATATGTGATATTATAGTTTTGAATATTTTTTGTCAGTTTAATTTAGGAAGCAATCAGTCAACGAATAAACAAGAGATTGATTTGATTTTATCAAGGCTCTGATTTCTGAAAGTGATAATAATAACATGTCTAAAGGTGCTGATGTTTGTGCTTACGCAAAAGCACGTGTTTTCAAAATTCTGACCCTAGTCAATTCTGTGAAAGCCCATAGGGATTGAGAGACTTTAGAGATACTGTAGCTTGAACCTTCATCTTTTGCATTTCTTTCTTCTAATAGCTCTATATTAAATACAAAGGAATTTTTAAAATGGAAAAATACTGTTGAAGAGATGACGGATATTAAAAAAAGAGAGAACATGAGAAAACACCATACAATTGGTAGTTTAATTTCTAAGTCTCTCTGCTCTGGTTTTATTATTCTCTGTATTTAAATATTAATAGAGTCAGTGCTACTTAACCAGAGTCACTCGTATCATCTCACCAGCCTACATGGAATCAAGGCAGAATGAACTTCAGCTCTCTAAGTGAGCAGGAGTTAACAATGCAGCATGACACAGAAATGATTGAATTTGCCAGCAGTGTTTGTGCAATGCTTGCTAATCTACAAGGGCATTTTCAAGTGATTCAGTGGCTGGGATTCCTTGGGGGCAGTTCTCTTGGGCACTGAAACTGAATCAACATTTAAATGGTTTTACTTTTGGAGTAGCTTAGAAAAATCGTAAGTAAATAGATTTTTTCATAATTAATACAGCAACTGCAAATCATGCAAGGATCATTTGCTTTTTGAAAGGGAAGAAAACTGTTCTCATTTGGCTGAGCATTTTGCAGTGTATTTGTTAAAACTCTGAAGAAATGTAAAATGTTCCAGGTTGCTGGAATAAGACGAGTCCAAGTGCTCACTGATCTGGATGAATCAACGCCCCGTTTAGCAAATAATGAATCTGCTGTAGAGGAACTAAATCAAGCTGTAAGTCAGAGATCTGAATTCTCTCTGTTTTACCACTGATGTGCCTGTGCCAAGGCATCCCACCTTTCCCTGCCTGAGGTCTGCTTCTGCTAGAAACAAGAGAGGCAATGACCCCTTTAAAAAGAACATCCAAGTAAATAATTTTGGAGTCACGATGTGTTATTTCCATCCCTTAAGTGTTCCCTCTAACCTCCATGAACCTCTATTGTTATTTTCCTTTGTAACATCCCCAATATGTTTTCAAGTCTGACTATTGATGTTCTGCTGTGGTGCCCACGTTTCAGTAGCAGAGCTAAGGAGGATTGCCTTGCTCCTGTAAATGCACTTTCCCTGTGAACTTGCAGGCTGCTAAACATTTGCCACGTTGGTGCAATAAATACCTGTGCTCACTTGAATGCTATAAAATCTAATAAAGCCAGAATTTGAGGGCTAGATGTCCCTTTTCATAACAGGAAGGAAGGTGACATTTTAGCAAAGACGTAGAGTGCAAACATGAAACAAATCTCCTGCTCTTGCCTTCTTGATTTCCTGTATGTTATTGGAAGTCTAGAAAAAGTCAAATCAAAAGTCTTTTTAATTAGACAATGACTTTGGTAAGTTGTTGGCTTCAGCGAAACTTCTCATACTTCATCTTCGCTAGTTGCCACCCATGGGTCTATATTAACTCTTTTTTTTTAATAACTTTCCTACTCTATTTAATATTATAAATAGCATATTTATGGAGTACTTGGTGATTAAATGTTTTGTCTCTTACAAAATCTCTGGAAGGAAAGTTATAAAATTCAATTCTAAAAGCCTCTAGGGAGATAGAAACCCCAAAATGGCAATCCTTTGTAATCAAAATGAGAAAAAAAAATTTTCTCTTTGGCTTTTTTCTAATGAACTCTTGAGATTTTAAACATTGCAGAAGAGGTTCCTGGAACTAGCAAAGTTGCTGATTGCCTACAGAAGCACACCAGAGAATTCAGAAAAAGAGAGATGTTTCCTCTGTCTCATGTATAGCAAAACATTAGAAAGTTAAGCCATTCTTCTAGCTAAAGAAGGAGTTCAGGTTCTAGGGTGTGAAGACGGTTGCTTGACACCTAATGTTGGTGTTACTGCCCGTTTTACATGCCCTTCCAATTCCTTGAATTTTCCTTGCCTGCCCTAATTGTGAACTAAAGACAAATTCTCACAGGGTCCTTTGGCTGAATCTGCATCAGACCCCTCAGCCTCTGCAAGTTTAAATACTTTAAAACTTTACAGGTTTACTCAATGAAGCTCCTTCCCCAAATCTGTGTCCTGGACATCATCTAGTAGTGAAATTTCTAGTTGTACTAAACTTTTAAAACAGCAGGTAATTTCTGTCTATGAACTAATGCTTCTTTTTGCTAGGCTGTTATCTACAGAAAAGCTGCAAGATTTTCATTTTTTAAGCTATTTTGCACATACTTATTAAGATACAGAGTTTGAGTGACTGGTTTGGGGTTTTTTGGTTGCATTTTTTTGCATTTAGACAAAAGCAGTTGGTTCATCTCCTTGTACAAATAACTCAAAAGTAAAACTAAGGAACCAAAAGGACTGCTGGGAATTGAGCAGAACGGATGATTAATGGCCTGCTGCCTCTGAAAACTGCAAGTCAGGTATGAAATTTCTTTGATAACAAAACTGGAATTTCATATTTTAGTTCATATACATATTCAAAGTTATATTACTGTATGTGCATGGTTTCTTTCTGACATGCACGTGAACTTTCCATCAATTTTTTTGTTGATTGCTGGAATGCTTTCAATTAAAAGGTTTATGTTGTAATTTCTGTTGCTGTAACAGCCTTTGGAGCTTATGACATGACACTAGATTTGACAGGAAACTCAGATACAGTGGCTAGATATACCCACAATCCTTAAGATTCAAATCAGAAAATGTCAGTCAAGTTTGGGGAGCTTTTGTTTTTTCTTCTATCCTTACCTCCTATTCTCTTCACACTGAAGTGAATTTCATTAGATCTTTACTTTGGAACCTACTTTAATTTATTTCAGATTTATAAAATCATATTATCTATGTCTGGTTTTGGCTTTAGAGGCACAGTGTGAGAACCATTATACTTGGACTTAGGGAAACACTTCCAAATGAATTATAACTTGAGATCTCTACCCAGGCTGGAATAGATGGAAATATCCTCTTTGGCAGAAGATATTTCTCTCCGTTGGAGGTTATTGCTCTGTATCTTTCACAGTAGTGAGAAGTTTGAAAATACTCAAACAATTAGGTGATGTGTGGCAGCAGTGTGTGATCATAATTAGTGGCTAATTTCTTCCATTTTGAACATGCCATTCTTTAAAATAATGGGAAAACTGTGCTGGCTCCAGGGCAATCTATACTGCAGCAGTGTACAACTGATCACTAACCAGGAGTGACACCAGGCAGAGCCATGCTTTAGAATTTTTATCCACATCATTAAACAATTGGAGTTTTGCCCACAAGTTCAAGCAGAATGATGCTGGAGAGCTTGGGTCATAGATGTCCTCTTGATTTTTTCATGAGATTAAATAAATAGTCTTGCCTCTGTCTTCACTTTTAAGGTCAATTTTGGGGTAAGATTCTTTCAGCATTACCACCATGATTTGCATTTCCAGATGTTACTGCAATAAATGCAATACCTATGATGAAAAATATAATAATTCACCTTTGCATAAGAAACATTGGGTGTAAAGTATACATTAGCCTTGATTGAATAGATTAGCCTTCAGTCAGTAAGATTTACCTATTATTCCAGTAGATCTAAGAATATATGAATATATTTCATCTGTCTCCAACCCATGTTATCAATCTAGAGAGTTAAATCTTTCCTTGATGGATACAGCTGTTTTTTCTTATAGTAGGAAAAAGTGTGGAGATTAGTTTTCCCTGATCTCCTTTTCTTTTTAGATGAGTCATTGCCATTAGCAGATTTAGAGAGATTAGTCAGCTATTTGTTCTTATTTTCAGAATGCGGGTAGACCTTAATGAAAAAGAAAACACTTCTGGCTTTAGAGTTAAGGAAGAGCACAAGGCAGTTTGTGTAAATCTCATTGCAGCTCATTACTTTTAAAGAATAGAAACAAGGGGTGTTGTTGAACACTGGAGATATAGCAGATCTATATCTCTGGCTTTGACTATGGAACCATGAAGAAGACCATTCACTCAGCTCATTCAGCCCAGATTTTACGCTAACCTCAAATGTGCTGAGTCAAGACTATGGGAGCTGAGCAAGCTTGGCAGGAGCAGTCATGTGAAGCAGAGCTTACTGCTAAGACTCAGGCACCTCCAAACCACAGCCTTACATATCCAGAGCAACGAAAGATGCACAGCCAGTTCTCTCAGCTGGGCTCCTTGGAAAACCTTAGCTTTAATGTAATTAAGCAGCATAGTGAGCTCCATTATCCTTGATGGTGCGAGTCTCACGTGCCTTGCTGACAGTTTCACTGTGTTGCTGCATTATGTCTCTACTTTGATTAGGCCCAGATACATTTAATTAGCAGGTTGTTTGATCAATTAGATAATGAACCCTAAAGTCACCTTCTTGCTTAGATGTGCTTTGAACAACAATTTTAATCTTAGTGACAGATCCTCGAGAAAGAAAAGAGGAGAAACCAATGTAATTAAATGTGAGTGCAAAAAAATGCCTATATGACTCTGGAGCATGAAACTAAAAATACTTTGAACTCTAAAACAGAAGACATTGAGTTCAATGAATGTAAACTCCAAGGTTTTCAATTGAGTTATCATTTTATTATGCCTATGATGAATGGGAGAAAGATATTTGAAAGTGTCTTTGCTCCCACTTCATTGATTTCTCTAACACCAGTATTAGGCTAATACTGAGTCAAAATTTAATGAAGTTTGGTGCTTATGCAGCACTCTCATAAAATTATCCTGAGTTTGTAATGAATAATAGTAGGTAGAAAACCAAAAATGTGAAGAAAACCCAACCCGACCGAAACCAAAAAATTCATTTCCATTTACTAGAAAACACTTTCTAGCAAAATTCTGACACAGTGGTATGGAAAGAAGTTCACCTTCAGACAATCAGAAGTTGCCTCAACTGTGTTGAATATGTGGAATTTGTAATAAGGAGTGATCAAGATTCATCTTAGCTTGTGAAATTACAAACAGGCCACATTATGCCATGCAATAAAAATAAATGCTAGGGGGGAAAAAAAGAGTTATTTTCATGGCTTGGCTTCTCTCCGTATCTTTAGGTATTGCTTTGCTTCTGTATTTGTGCTTTGTAATTTCAGTTTCTTCATCTGGAAGATGTTCTATCAAATTGAATCTTGGGGCACAAGTAAAGAATTAGTATTTAATGCAAAATAAGTTGCAGTGGCAATTAGCGTGTCAATTCTTTAATAGCTACAGTGACTATATCAAGGATTCAAAAACTCATCAAATTCCACTGCTGGCACCAAAATTTTTGCCAAATACATAATCAAGGTACAAAGCACGATCTTTTTTATTTTTTTTTTCTTTTTTTCACCTGTTCAAAGTGATTTAGGAGGTAGAAACAGTCTAGAAGGTGCAGAAATGAGAAACAAAAATTTGCATGTGTGCATACAGATGTGCGCACATTTTGGAATATATGTGTCTGTAACATTCTTGAGTCAAATATTTCTGTTTGTTGTGTTTTCTTATAATGAATGTTAAATTTGAAGCCCACGTGGTAGAGAAAATAATTCAGTGTTTTCTTTTCACCTAATTTCACTGTGTAGCATTGGCAGTATGTAAACTGTTGAAAATCAGGAAAATTAAGTATTTCTGTCTGCATTCCTGTTGAATAGTGAGGAATCCTGCTATTACTTAGGTATTTTGTTTGTACTATGGTAGAGCACAATGCATTGCCAAGTAGAGTTCCACTGGAAATACTTGATAGAATTTTCTTTCAGATTTCTAGCCATCTGTAGAATTGTTTATTATTTTGCTCTGTTATTGGGAAACACCTTCACTGACAACAAATTTATACAGTGCTTGAACTAAGAGGGATATCTTGAAGATTGTGGTTCTTATTTTTTTAAATATTGAACTTAAGGAAAGTAAATCATAAATGTAACTAGCTGCTTATGGTCCAGTTCAAATGCAGATATCAATCCAGTAAGAACAGGGTTAATTACATTCTCTTGATTGCAACTGCCATCAGTGCTTAGTATTTACAAGACTTTTTCTTTGAACATCGCTCACACTTCGTGGGCTGTGTTCTGCATTTTCTCTTTTGTTCTTTAATCACACGCTTGTCTTCATACATAAGTCCCAAATTCTTGCAGAAAATCAAAATGGTAAACCTCCCCATGTCTAAACAAGTCTGTTTTGTGTTTTTCTTTCCATTTTCTTCTCATATTAGTGTCCTAGCCCCTTTTTCATTTCTGTAGGAGGTCTCTCATTTAGGACAATTAGTCCTTTGAAACATCTGATCAACATGTTTCTTATAATGCATGATATTGTTAACATTTCTGGTGTCCAACTACCTAACAGGAACACAGGAATGGTCTTTCTGAGTCAGACGAAAAGTCCATGTACTTCAGTATATTTTTCCTGTAGTAACACACAGTAGATATATAAGAAAGATTATAGGAAAAGAGCAAAAGCATAATGATAAAAATAATAGTAATAATGTATTTATTTATTCTCTAGTATTTGCAACTTAAAACTTTGTTGGGATGTTTTGCGATACTCTTGAGCGTTTGTCATTCTGCTAGTTTTCTCTTCAGTTTTTGATGCAAAGTCACTCAGCTAACTGCTTTCATCATGATGAATACCTCAACATAAGGGTGGTGATACTGGCCCAGGTATTCTTTTTCTATTAGGAATTATATAAACATGCCAAAGACCTAGAGTTTGTCAACTGTTTATACTTCCTCCCTAGCTAGGTATTCGTCAATCTCCAATTCTTTTCAGTTCAGATTAATTTCTGACCCTGAAGTAGATGTATATTTCATAATTCGTATTGGTTTACTCTTCCAAAAACTTGCCTAGCAACCATTTCTGGATAACTACCTCCTTTCTGAGAAACTATTTATTTTTGTGTCCTGATGCATATGCTTTTTATTTTGTAATACTTATATAGAGAGATGCAGCATAACCTGGACACAGTGCTGCAGGTGAGGCCTCATCAGGGCTGGGCAGGCTGAGCAGATGAGCAGGATCACCTCTCCCAGTCTGCTGGCAGTGCTGTTCCTAATGCACCCCAGGATCCCCTTGGCCTCCTTGCCCACTGCTGCCTCATGGACAGCTTGTTTTCCACCAGGACCCCCAGGCCCTTCTCCACAGAGCTGCTTTCCAAGAGCTCAGCCCCCAGCCTGTGCTGCTGCAGGGGGTTATTCCTCCCCAGGAGCAGGACCCTGCACTTGGCTTTGCTGAATTTCAGAAGGTGCCTCTCTGCCCATCTCTCCAACCTGTCAAGGCCCTTCTGAAGGGCTGCACAGGCCTCTGGGGTATGGGCCACTCCTCCCAGCTTTGTGTCTGCAGGGAACTTGCTGAGGACGCCTCTGCCCCTTCCTCCAAGTCATTGAAGAATTAGTCAAACAAGACTGGGTCCAGTATTGAACCTGGGGGACACCAGCAGTGACAGGGCTCCAGCCAGACCCTGTGCCACTGATCATGACCCTCTGGGATCTGATGTTCAGTTCAGTTCTCAACCCACTTCACCATCCCTTCATTCAGCTCACACTTTCTGAGCTTACCTATGATAGGATTACAGGAGACAGTGTTCAAAAGCCTTGTGGAAGTAATGTATTTAAAGAGGGAATGGCAAAGCTTTTGTTTTCTATTCTTTCCCTAATAATTCCAGATGTTAATATGCTTTTCTAACTGCTATAAAATTGTTTTTATACAGTTAACCACTATTACATCAAAATCCTCCTCTGCACAGCTTTTTTCTGCATTACAGAATGCTTTCATCTAAATTGTCCTTGCCATCCTCTGACCATCCCATTCTTCCTACATGTGCCTATCTCTTTCTGCAGTAAAACTGTATGGCTGATGAAAGTCATTACCTCAAAAATAAATAATAGGAGAAAAAAACTGAATTGTAGAATAAATTTCACAAATTCCATGTGTGCTAGGAAGTGTAAGACACTGTTTCAAGCAAACTCAAGCGTGAAAAATAACTAAAACATTAAGATTCTTGAGCTGCTCTGGAAACCCGCATTCCTTCTTACATAAGCTTAAGTGCAAAGATGAGCAACAAGAATTTTGGGCAATCAGCTTAAGCCAGACTAGCAGAACTTCAAAGGAATAAGCTCCAGGACCACCAGGTCCCTCAGTCTGCAGCAGACAGAGAGATGGTCTTAGCTAATATCTCTAAATAGGACTGACACGCTTTCTGGTCTTCCCACTACACTGGAAGCTCTGACAAATTTGTTTTATTGCCAAGGATTTTAGTGAAAAAATGTCTTGTAAAATTCCTGACCAGTCTTATTATTCAGCCCACTAAGCATAAAATCAAATCTAGGAGGTGACCATTAACTCTCAGGGAAGTCAGGCTTTATTTTATTAAAAACAGGAAAAAAGAGTGGATATTTACACATGGACTGTAGCAATCTCTGCAACTAATTCCAATATATATGTGTGGCCAGGAGTAATTTTAAAGAGCAGAAAATATCGTGTCTGACAACAGGATGGTAAAATAATTTGACACTTAAAAATAATACCTCATTATAAATCCTAAGGATGGTCAATAGCAGCACAATGACTCACCAAAGCAGGTAACTCATTATCATGACCTAAATAGAAAAGAAGTAGGAATGGCTCTGTTAAAAAGAAAAGATTAAGGCATCCTGAGGAAGGACAAACACCAGCAGCTGAGTTTGAGGAAGCCTACATAGAAACATTCATATTTTTAGATGTTAAGCTAATTTTTTACTTTTCATGCAATAATAAAGCCTAACCAGAGGACATACATGAATTCTGAACTCTTCCCTGTGTATAGAGAATCCTGGGAAACATGCCTGCTCACACAGTGTTACTAATAATAGCATAAATTATTAAAGCAGACAGAATTTTTATAGCTAATGCGTGTGCACTTTGCACTCTGCACTTTCTTCAGCATGGACAATGAATAAACACCAATAAGGTTTTGTTTCTGCAGTTCATGTGCCAACATGATGCTGTTATTTGTGATCACAGCTCTGCAGGAAAATGTTAAAATATAAAGAAAGAAAGGTGAAAAAGAGGCAAATAATCCCTTGTGTTTAAATTAAATTTTCTGTTGACAGTACATTCCTGTAATAGTTGTTTTTTTAATGGAAAATATAAATAACTGAAGAAGACACATTTAAATATGTGTCAAATGGCTTTGATAATCTCATCGTTGAGGTTGACATTGCTCTTCAAGATCTTTCTAATAAACAAAAAATAATTTTTTATGTAGGAAAAAACTATATTTTAGGCAGGTTTTAAGCTTTAGAGAGATCTATGAAAACAAGTAATTAAAAATGCATTGGCTTTGAGCTGAAAAGACAGGGAGCTAGGAGATATAAAAAATAGTTTTGTCAACAATTTCTGTACCTTGCCACATTTTTGAATGCTTAAATCTTATTTGTAGCCACCATCAATAAAACAACTTTAAAAGACATTTTCAGCATGCTATGTTCAGGCACTTGTGTTTGCTTTCTAAAAGTCAACTTTAGCACAATTAATAGCACAGTATTTGGGAATTGGCCATTGATTTCAATGAAGCCAAGCTGGCTGGGGTAAGTGTAAATTTGTAGAAATGCTAGGCAAGTTGGAAAACATAGTGACAGACTTTGACAGCTGTGGTCTAAAGACTTTTGTGACAGTTTTCTGCCTTTCTTCTATATCATATTTTGCTGTATATTTCTAATTATTTTTAAAGGATTTTGATGATGCAAATGAAGTTGCAATGCATCCACTCGTGTTTTATCCTTATGCATATACATACTTACTTTTAGTCGTGGCACAGAAGGAAATGCCATAGATTTATTTTTGAACTGTGGTCACGGGAGTTTTAATAGCTTCTTTATGTGAAAAGCTTTTCGCCAACAACTTTGGAACATGCCTTGTCCTCTAATTACTTTTCTGGAAAAATTGTCCATGCTCAGATTTTCTCTGACTGCCTTTTTCCTCATTACTCTCTGCCCACTTTTAGAGTATGAATAGCTATCAGTGCGTGATTTTTCTTTCATATCCTGCCAAGGGAGGTCTCTACTGTGCACAGCAATGTGTTGGTGATTTAAAAGAATCCTTCTCTGCAGGAAGCAATAACACTAGAAATGATTTAAACAAAACCTAAAATGTCACCTTAGACTAATGAAATTCCTTCGTCAAGCAACACAGAGTTGACACTTCTGTGAGATCCTTTAAAACTCAGATTAAGAAGAGAAAATTAAACTTGAAATGACAGGAAACAAAACCAGCTCTGTTTCCCCTGGAAATAGTTGAGAACAGTATGTTGATTATTCTCAGGCAAGCTGATTTCACAGGCAGTGACCCTAACTCAGCATAAAGAACAGCTAACAACATGGCTTTAGATGGCTGGCAATGTTATCTGTTGTTCGTCATTTAAAAAATGAAATAGCCGTCTGTCTTGGAGCTGCCCCATCTGTAGCTTCACTCATACATTCCCTCATACGCAGGGAAACAGTTGAGGAGCTGCCTTACTGGCTCAACCTAGAGATTATTTTCTTCCATTTTTCCCATCCCTGAGAGTGGGCTGTACAAGTGCTCTTGTGGAAAATATAGAATTCCTTGACAGATGGCAGTTATAAAATAACCTGTGTGTAACAGAGTTTTCTTTTAAATTCATCTCGATAAATGTATCAATGCAGGCTCTGAATTGCAGGGTTTTGTAGTTCAGCCAGGTTGTGGGTTTAGACCTCTTGAGATATTCGCAATACCAACAAACGCCCCTTGACGCCCACATTTAAATCTAGACAAGCCTCTACCCTGGTGATACCTCTTGGTGAATAGCAGAGACCAGCTGCTTTTTTTGGGGAGGGCATCAGTGTTTACAGAGGTTCCTTGGTTTTAGTGGAGCGCAGATGTGAGAGCACAGCACTGGGAAACTGTTTCTGTGAGCTGCAGCTTTCCTGAATAAGGACTTTTACGTGTCCTATAGGAACACTCTGGTATGGCTTCACAACACTACATTTGGCTGCACAAGACTGCAAAAAAAAGGCATTCATAACATTTAGGCTGAATCCTGAGGTTGGAATCTTCAGCTTCTTTTAGGCTCAATTAGAAATGGGAACTTGACTGAGATAGTCCCTGCACACACCACCATTTCCCTCTCAGCTGCTCAGCTGTGTGTGAGAGTTTAGATGTAATTTTGCCTTGGGCACAGAGCCAGTCCCTGCAACGCTGAAAGAAGTGATAGTTCAGGGCTGCTCTTTTACGTCTTTTCATCACTGCTGAGTGTTGTTTTACTTTCCTCATTTCAGAAAGAAACCCATCATCCAGTGTGTGGGCTGTCAGCAGCTCCCTCGCACTCTCATTTTCTGCTGCGGTACAGCCCGATGGGGACTGCTGGCCATCCACAACGTTTCCACACTCTGGCTGCTCTGCCCCCAGCTTTCCAGCCTCCTCTGCCTGCAGTGTATGCCCATAAATTCCCCCTGCAGACACGGCACTGCACGCAGTGTGATCGCCACGGCAGCAGCCGCGGTTATCTAGAGAGATGTCTGCTTCCTGCAGGGAGAGATTTTACCATATTGGATCAGGTCACACAACCATGACATCCAGCATCTTGCTTTAAGCAATGACCAGTACCTGATGTTTCAAATGAAGCTGAAAGCACCTAACAATGTAACTGGAGAACTGTATGTGGCAGAAGGGAAGAGTTTATTTTACTGGCACGGGGTGCCTATGGAACTGAAAACCCAGCTAATTCCGTAATAAACCATTAATCCATGACTCCCTTCTGCGTCTGGAGCTGGACTTAGAAATACTTTAGCAATAATGACAAGCTGTCTTTAATTGGTTTGGAGAAAAAACATAGTGAGAGCCCGAGATGACATCTGCAGCTCAGACTTGGTGAAAAAGGTATTTTCTATCTACCTGATTTTACAGGCAAGTCGGAATTTTCCTGGCCAAACTAACAAAATCATTGACTGACATGCTGCTAAACCTAGCACACTGTGCTGTTAACACTGGCTCATTATATTTTATTGCTGATTGCAGGGCTGCTGCTATGGAACACTGTGTTCAGATAAAGCTCCTCTGAAGCACCAATGTGAAATAGGGGAACCCTGATAGCTGTACAAATTAAGATACCTTTAACGGGTTATAAAAGCACATCCACAGCTGTTTTTAGAAACTGATAGTGATTTCCCTGGTCTAGTGATCAGGTAATTTTTAAAATCTGTAATCTTTGTTGATTTTTATTGGCTGTGATAATTTTGATTGAATTGTTTATGCTGACAGTGATAATAAGACTAAAATGTCCTGTTTAATGTAATTTGGTTTTCAAGGTTTCAGAAGGACTAAAACCATGGGTGACAAATTTTTAGATGAAATCTTTGATAATGCAGAGTTTTAGGAGGTCATCTTAGTGCATGCTGAATCCCAGCTGCAGTGAGCTGTACATCTCTGTTGTGCTGCTGGATGTTTTTTCAAATGAAACACCTAATCCAGCACCTATAGTATTTTATAAGGGTATAAGGGTACCAGTTGCACCATAAGAACTGTTCTTTTTAAAGAAACGGGTCTTCAACAAAGGAAGATTTCCCACGTGAATCCATCTCAGAGAAGTTGGGGTGAATTTTAGACAGACTACACAGATCTCTTCCCGTGTTGATAGACTTGTTTCCCTAGGCTGTGAAGTCCAAAGGATAAGCCAGAACTGAAAATTTAATGTAATTAAAAAACTGAGGTGTCAACTTTAAAAACAAACAAACAAACAAAGAACCCCCGACTGTGAGGTTTTAGTCATATAAGAACATATATTTGCCAATTCAACAAGACACATTTGAAGGAGATTTGGAGTAGTTCTGGGGACTGGAATGTAATTCTCTCATGTTTGTGTCTGGCCCAACACAGACACCACTAATTAAGGGAATGCTCTTTTGGTTCACTGTGTAGAGATTAGCTTCATTTCAGTGAAGGCAAAATCCTGGGTCCTGATTTAAAAATAGGTATTGCAGACATTCCACAGAGGAAAGCTCTTTGAAATGTCTCCTTGGGTACATGCAGTTCCCTGCATTTGTGCTTAGTAGTGGAACATAATTAGATTTCAAATTATTGGATCACATGACTATCCTCAAACAAGGCTAGGCTAGGGTGAGTCAGTAGGCAAGTGAGTTAATTTCCTCTTTTGAGACCTTAATTTCAGTTCCTATCTCTTTTTAAGTATGTGTCTCTATGAAATATGTATGTTTTGGCATGTTTATATATGTTTATATATTCACCTCTCAGCTAACAACAGCATAGACAGTCAGCTGGGCTAACATCTTTGGCAGGATGAAACAGCACTTGGAAATGTCATGATTTGTCTGGAACCCCACGCCACAAACAAGTATCTGAGGGACTGGTCTCTGCAGCTTAAAGGCATGATTATTCTATGAAATAGAAAATGGTAATGAAGACACTCATCTTCCCATTTCATTACCTCTCCCCAGAAGCAATTCAGTTTCATTTGCATGGCACAATATTCAGGTTGTTGAATCCTAGTCTCTCAGGACTGTCTCAAAGGACTGGTAATGGTTTCAGATCCTCTGCATAAACATCCACTGTGTACTATAATTCTGAACTTTCTCTGCTCCATAATTTTTTCTTATTTCCATCTGGAGTGCACACACTAGTAAGAGGGGTGGATGACCCTAAATTAGGGATAGGGGACATCACATCATGGCTCTCTTTCTAGCTTAGAAATAGATGATCTGTATATTACTCAACGGAACGCAACAGAAGAAGGCTTTTAAAACTCTAGGAAAATTACTACGAACAATGCAAAAACAAGCTGCAAAGAGTAGCTCTGGCTCAGATCCTCAAAAATAGGTAGATACCTTACTCCTACTTTAGGAATTAAAGATTTGATTATCTTGAAGCATGCTGGCTTTAGTCCTTTAAATCTCCATGTATTTGTGCATATCTCTAAATGACTCACAAGAAAATACGTATGAGTGAGAGAGGACCCGATGTAGCATCTAACAGGCATAAAAAGAAAAGAGATCTTCTAAAAATTGAACAGGACTGCATTTCTTTTCTTCTTAAAACATATGGAGTGTAATGAACCTCTTGTGGGAAGAAAATGTTTTTCTAATTATTTTACTGGGGCCAGTATTTCCTCCCCCAAACCTAACTAAAATTGTTTCTTTTAGATAGTGGTTGGAGGTTATCTTGTAGGATGAATAAAACTCTCTTGTAAAGTCTGTAGAAATTAAATTCTTTAGATTTTTATCCCCAGGCTCTGCAAAAAGTATTTCCAGGCTTTTGAATAGTTTATTATCAACAAAACCACTGTGTATATTTCATGGTATTGCATAACAGGGTATTGTTCAGTAAGTTCTGTTGGCAGTAGTTTTGGATGAGGGGAGGAGATGAAGAATTAACCAAAAAAAAAAAAAAAAAAAAAAAAGAAATGGCTTATTAAGAAGATCTATTTTCTATTTTTTTTCCTCACGTTCTATGTATTTTGCATTATTTACCTATTTACCACTTAAGCTATATCGGATGATCAGAGGACTGATGGACCATAAATCAATTATTGTATTTAATTTATAATAACAAAAGAGTATTTTTCATGTTTAGTTTGCTGGTGTGCAACCTTTTCAGTTGGTTTTTTGCCCCTCATGAGTCAGTGGCACTAATGAGCCAGATATGGTTGTAGTAATTAGCTGAAATTAGTTTCTTGATTTTTTGCCCACCTGTGATTTCTTTTAATTTTATTTATTTTTTTTAATCTGACCCTTTATTGAGAAAAACTCTGTAAGACTATGATCTTGAGTTAGGAAGCTACTCTGCTGAGTTTCAAGATCAAATCAGCTTTAGCTCAAACTGAGTAATGACCCCAACAGCATCTTTTAGCAGCAGGGTGTAAATTTATTATCCTCATTATTGCAACACAAAAGTTCTGCTACATGTACTACAGGAATTACCCCATTGGCTGTGGCACAGGACATAGTTTTCTTCAACTAAGAGTTGCAACTAATGGCAAATAACCCATACCCCACTCAGCTTTACTGTGAAAGAACAAGGGGCAAGGTAAAAAGTCCCTACACTGCTTACAAAAGCCAAGTTTTAATTCTGTTTTTCTATAACAGGTTTAAGATGAACTTGTGAAGACTGATCTTTCAGATACATCAGGTATCTGATACCACATGTAGGCAAGGAAGTATAGGGGGGAAAAAAATCCCTGAAAGACTGACTTGTTTGGACAAATGCTACTTTCATTTCCAGGAAACCTAGAGTTCTACCCTGTGAAGTGAGTATGGACATTTTTTTTTTCTATCACCGTTGCACATTTAAATGCATTTTGGACAATAAACTATAGGTCTTAAACTACAGAACAATTTTTGAATTTCGTTCTCTTGGCAAAGCCTTTTTGAATTTTCCAGATTTTGCAGCCAGCTGCTTTAAGTAAAAGAAAAATAGTAGGTCATACTCGTGAGTAAGAAAGAAATCAGGATCAAAGATTATGGGTATTTTTTTCTAAACCAGTCCTGATAGTTTTATACATCTTTTTCTAACTCAGCTGAAGTGCTGTGAGGCCTCACTAAGACCAAACATTCAAAATAATGGAAGGCTGTTACCTTTTCCAATTGTTACATGCTTAAGATAAAGCTCTAACTTTAAACAGAAGGGTGATATTTCTGCATATTGCATAAGAGAATGTGATACTATTAAGGGGTATGACATTTGCCTGAAGGGGCAAGTAGGAAACAGCAATATCATAGAAACATTCCAACTTCTCTTCGGAGTCCTCTTAATCGCTTCATTGGTCAATGGCACAGGAGTTATCCTTGAGTGAGGTGACTGGACAAATAGAGGAGATTAAGTGATTTGTTTATTTTCTGCAGTTCAAAATAGCTGATTATTTAGTACCGGTTAATGAAAGTACAACTAAGGTGGATTTAATATTATTGTGAAAACCACATTGTTTACACTAAAAAAGAAAGCTTGAGCTTGACACTTTTGAGTCTGAATTTGTTTGTTAATTTTTGGCATGGCTTTGGCAAGTCAAAATTCATCAGAAGAGGAGCGAAAATGGAATTTAAATTTAAGTACTTCTAATCTAAACCTTTTAATGTCTTCATTTCAGAGGAAAGATTCTCATGCATATCAAACACTGAATTCCTCATAACCGTCATCCACATGTACTGGGAACCTCCCCTCGTTTATTCCTTGTGACAGAAATCCAATTGTCATTGTAAAGGACAGGCACATAAATTGTTGTAGAGGATCTTTATGATCCTGCTGTTGATTAAGTGGAAACATTTTTGAGAAATACTGCATTAAATATAGTTTCCATAAGAATATAATGAACTAATTACCAGACAAATATTAAAAAACTAATCTTCATTCTTGCTCATTAACAGTGAACAAAGAGAGATGGTATCCTTTGTTGTTGTTGTTGCTTTTCTTAACTGTATGTACTTTGGCCCACAGTTACCTGAACCAGCACGTGGGTAAAAATGTTGGATCAGGAGTTTGAGAAACTATTTAAATGGATGCAGTGAGACAGAGCCTGTGCCAGTGAAGCTGCACTGATTTATACAAGCTGTGGACCTGGCCTGTGAATTTTATTTTTGACAGTAACCACTATTACAGCACAGTCAGGACTTTCTACAGGCATTCTTCATGACAGAGAGCACTGGCTCAGCACCCATAACTAATTTGGTGTTGAATGAAGTGATTGCTATGCACTGAATTGATATTGAAACTTCCCATTGAGAGAACTTTCCAAAAATAGCAAAATTCAGCATGTGTTCAGAAAAAAAGGACCTTTTTATCAGGAGCTTAAAAAGTCAGGTCATTTTAGTTGTAGTATGAAGTATGGATCTTTGAATTTTATTCAAGCTTTTGATGATTGTGCTGCTATATAATGGGCAGAGTGGCATGGCCAAGGATCATTGGATTGAGAATGGAATTGGTCATTATTCCTGGCAGTCTGCAAGGAAGGTGAAGCAAAGCCCAGTTTAAAATTCTTGAATCAACAGTCTGAAAATCAGAATTTCATGATGACAGCAGTAGCTCTGTACCAATTTCCAGGTATTCTGTCTGCTGGTTTTGCATTGTCTGTTCGTATTCTTGAGCAATTACTAATAAAATTATTCCTCTCATTTCCTAGTATGTTCTTACTTTACCTTTTAGTAAAAATTGGGAGATAAAGAATAACATCAAAGAGCAATTGAATATGGTCTAGTAAGTGCATTTCTCACTCTTAAGTACGGCTTGTTACATTTAATTTTAAGAAATGAAGCTTTATTTAGTTTAAATGTGAGGGGTCCTGGTGAGAAGAAAAGCACCTCAAAGCATTAAAAGAAAAAAAAAACCACCTTTTTGTTTTGCTGCTATATAATTTTGAACTTAGTAATTTGTACTACACTTCAGAAAAAAAAAAAAAGAAATTGCTGACAACTTGGACACCAGACTGCAGGTAAATTAAATTTTAAAAGAAGGATTTGGTATTCTTTAAGAAGGAGAAATGAATTTTGTCAGTTCTTAGAATACCCTTAATTAAATTGAAAGGTGCCTTACTAGGCTACTTTTATACATTAAGGAGAAACTATTAAGCTGTTTTGCTGACCTCAGTATACTGAAGTCTTGCTGGGTTCCTTTGTGGAGCTGCAGAAAACATTCCCTCTTTAAACAGCTGTAAAGTATTATGAAAAGATTTTAATATGGCTTTGCTCTCTTCTTGTGGTTACCTATGGAGTGAACTTTAAATCCTGGTATTTGCCACTGAACATTAATTTGTTACCTGTTTTAAGTAAGAAATGTTGCCCAGGGCAATCTGGACAGCAGATGCTGAATGTTAATAGATCCCACCAAATGTTGGTTACTCTCTGAGGAAGAGCTAAGATAATCCGTGGCTGTTTCCCAAGTAATCTCTCACACAGTCTCACTCAGGACAAATGCCAGGGAAATGGTGCTGTCTGGCTCATGCTTCTGCAAATACTGATAGAAAGATTATCAGTGTGCTTAGCTTGCTGTTAACTACAGGATGTAGGGTACCAGCCTCTTCCCACCGTGTACCTAGCATTGTGTCTCTCCTAAAAAGGATCCAGTGCATCTGCTGAACGAAATGGAAAGTTGCAAGAAGCTGTTTTGCCAATCTTGTAAAAGCAAATTGTTCTCCCAATCTATTTCTACTGCAGTGCTCTAGTGCTGTTCTGACAGAAATAACTCTTCTTTAACATGATAGAGGTGAATGAGAAATCCACTCCACTTGGAGTCAAATCATTTTACAAATATGTATTTTCCAAAACGCTAGAGATGTTTACCTTAATTGCTTTATGTCAAATTTGAGCATAAATATATAGCCCACATTTCTAAAGTTTGTCTTTGATTTCAGTTGAAGAGAGCAGCCTTCAGTATTTCTTGATATAACATGGTAAACTATTAAAAAACCTGTGCTGAAGCTATGAGTGTCTCCAGAAATACTTAGGTTTCAGTGGGAAATAAAGTAATTGTGATAGATTAGATAGATAGATAGATAGATAGATAGATAGATAGATAGATAGATGTTGTTTTTCAGTGAAGAACTTCAAACTCACAGGAAAACACCTAGATAAAACTTTGTATATAAACTCTAAGTGATTGCCATCTATTAGTCAATGTAAAACCTCTTAAATTCCATGTACACCAGACAACATCGTAAAGGAGGAGATGAGAACCTGTCTTTCCTTGATGTGGATTATGTCTGCTGTTTTTATTTCATAATTTCTGTTGCAAGCCTATAATTTATTTCACTAAGGAAGAAAAAAGAGAAAAAGAAAGGAAATAACTCATTTTTCAGAAAAAGGAAAGTTTATTTCTTGAGAACTAAAACTAGGTCCAGTCTTAAGGTATGATTACTGTTCTTTCAGCAATCAGAATTCTTTATTACATAGTTAAAATAAAACTACTAGTTTTGTTTGTCTAACCATTCAAAGCCTATTTTATAAAAGCTCCATTTTCATAGCAGTTGGCTATCTGAACATCTTGATATTCATAAACCCAAGAAATTAGAGAATTGTTTGTGTTGGATGGAACCTTAAAGATCACCCAGTCCAACCCCTCTGCCATGGGCAGAGACATCTTTGACTAGACCAGGATACTCAAAGCCCCATCCAGCCTAGCCTTGAGCTACTCCAGGGATAGAGCATCCACAGCTTCTGTGAGCAACCTGTTCCAGTGCCTCACAGTAAGGAATTTTTTCCTAATGTCTGATCTACATCTGCCTTCTCTCATTTTAAAACCATTTTCTCATGTTCTATTACTGCATGCCCTTGTAAAAAGCCCTTCTCCAGAGTTCTTGTATGCCCCCTTTAGGTATTGAAAAGCTGCTCTAAGGTCTCCCAAGAAAGCTTACTTTTCAAGAATAGATGTCTAGTTTAGAGGGTATCAAGGATCACAAACTTCAGCTGGAATAAAAATCATCTGGTTTCATTGACTTGAATGAAACAACTCCAGTTTATCCCATCTGGGAAATTGGACTAAGTTCAGACAATTTCTTAGAATTACAGAGAAAAACGTTGCCTTCACTCTACTGAAAAGGAAAAAAAAACTATAAAGAGCAGCCACAGGAAAGTGTTATGTATATCACTTTCTTTTCCCTATATAATTTTTTTTTCCATCATCCCCTCCCAGATACTCATAGTTTAGATTTAGATCTATGGCTGCAGTGTTAGAGGAAATTCTTAAATCTATGCATGTTCCTTATCTCTGATACACAGCAGCTGTCCTGTCTTCCATGAAATCCTTCTGACATTTAGATCCCAGTTCAGAAATCAGGTTTAGTACAGGAAATCTCTGTGATTCTGTGTGAAGAATGTGAGACAGAACTCCCTGCAGTCTTTGCTGGTTCTAGTTGCTGTGATTACATTTTGTCCCTTTCTGAGCTTTCTTAAGTACTGAACATATGAACAACAATATGAATAAAGAAATTAGGATGCTTTTCTGAAGATTCTTTAACCCAAGTTTTAAAGCCATTCTTGCAGCTCAAAGGCAGACAATGACAGACAATTACTTGGTAATAGCTGCCATTAGGCATTCTTGCACAAGTGGGTACATCTAGAAATAGGCAAAGAACTGTATTTGCCTATAGGCAGATAGCAAAATCCACTCTACAGTTAATTGTGTAATCTTCCGGTCTAAAAAGGCCACTGTGTGATGCAGGTCTGCAAGGCATCACAGTGTTGGGGATATGCATGCTGTGTATCATTGATATTTAAATGCAAATTAACCTTATATTTATCACTGCTTTTAGTAGCTCACAACCACATGGAACTAGTTTGAAATACTCTGGTGAGAGAGTGCTTGAAGATGCCAAAAGTCTTCAGATACTTCACAGGAGGACTGCATTATCCATGTCCACTAGAAGTGCTTACATGGGTGCCTGCTAATGATACCTTGGAAATATTTCATATCCTTGTCCTCATGCATCTTTCTGGAGTAGGAAGTATACACACAAATCCAGAAAATAATTTTGAACCAAAGAGAACTAGACACAATAGCACTTTTTTTTTCCTTCAAATATATTTTTGGTGTGCTCAGGCTAGAGCAACAGTTAGAATTCAAAAATTCAGAAAGCACTTTCTTGACAGAAAACAAATAAGTGGCTTTTTAAAAATAGTGTTGAGGTACCTTTAGGTGTGTTAGGTATAGCTATGCATGTAGAAATGCATGAGTTTGCACGAAAGCTTCACTGGCTATGTTGTGTTTTATTATTAACTTTAACTGTTGACCAGATCGTGTGTTGTCAATAGTAACTCTGTATCTTTCAGTGAACAGAATGAAAAAAATAACCTAAATTCAGTACTTGTGTCTTTATCGGTAAAGTTCTCCTTTTCTGGAAGCTATTTGTTACCTTAAGGTGTGACAGCTGCTTTAAATCAGCTGCAATAATAAATTGACATTTTAAAATATTATATTACTGGTTTTTTATAGCTGACTTTTATATATAGGAACTCTTTTTTAGCTGTCTCAGTTACTATTTTTTTCCTTTTATGTTCTGTGACAGTTTTAATTAAATGAAAATTACATTTCCATCTCCCTGAAAACTATCCTAAAAGAATGTCATCAAAGCCCTAGTGCTTACATCAGCAATAATCTGCAGTTGGCACTGTGTAGCAAATTCTTATTGATATATGGCATAGAGTCCTGACTCTGCTGAAACCAAATGCAAAGCTCCCTTTGGTTTCTGTAGGAGTAAATTTTTACCTATGATTTTCTCTTGTGGAACTAGTTAAAAATGCAAGTGTGTGGCGAGATCATGAACATAGAATACTGTATCAGCACTTAAGAGTCTGAACAGCTGAGCAAGCAGGCAGCACTGCTGATACTGGGCATTAGAGCCTGTTGGTAACTTGGAGCAGATAATATACAGCACCATGGTGAAAATTATAATCTGCTAAAGTACTATAAGCTAGCTTTCCTGGATCTGATATAAATTTCACACTGGTGTAATAATACTTTGAATTTGGCCAGTGATTTTGACAAGCAGGCTATATGGAGCCTATGTAGATAAGATATTCCATTAAATAAATGTGTATGCATCAATTTTAAAACAACGTCTATGTGAAAAGTAATCTATTTTTTTTTTTTT